>VZQC01010914.1:2825695-2853193 GCA_009823505.1 Rhizomys pruinosus
CAGAAATGTTCAACTTCAAGTTGATCAATATGAGTAGTCCAGACTGACATCGAGCTGTAAGGTTTACAACTTCATTCACCCCATTAGCAGCCCTTACATTCTACAACAATCGGACCCCTCTTTCACAGGTTGTTCCCTAGGCTTAGACAAAGGGCACAGGTGATGAGAGGTAAAACAGTCCTTTTCTGCTCCTGCAGCTGTTGACCTTGGACGGTCTGGTCAATTCGCTGTTTCCTTTTCATAGGGCTGAACAGATTTTGGGATCACAGCAGATAACCTTTGATCCTATCCTATTAATGAAGCACACAAATTTAGATATATAGGTATTTAAGAAGCACAACTAATAGTTATTTGATAGGTTACTTTAGCATAAGACATACATGTTTGGATATAAGTTAATGGCCATTTGAATTACAATTTTTTCCCCCCCTGTATAATATGATAGGGTCTTACTGTGAGCTTATATTACAATCTCCTAAACTGTAGAGAGATCGGTAAGTTGTGGCATAGTCCATGGGGTTATTTCCTCGCAAGTGAGAGAACCAATAGCCAATCTAAGATTTGGGATATACAGCCACATGGCTGCCTCTGCTGCACAGTATGTTCCAGGCAGGTGAGTTGTAGTTGGTGCTGATGGAGGGGTTTTGCTTGGCTCAAGGAGATCAGTTTTTCCTTTATTGGTTTAGTGGCCTTGGGTTGGTAACATCATCTGGCTTCACCAGAGAGCCCAGCTGTACACTTGCATGTCGGTCCTCAATACATCCCTCCCATGTCTAAGCCGGTGTCAGGTCTTCGGCAGCAGGTCTTAATTGGGCTCTCCTCCTCGCAGGTATCCAAAACCTTACAGGAAAGAAGCCTTTACATTTTGGGTGGGGCCTTGGATCCCTGGCCAACATCCACCTGAACAATCCATTGCTGATGTCAGAGCCCTGTATTAATAATATTTTTGCCTGATACATGCCTAGGAACTTTTAGTAATTATATTTTGGTTCTGAAACACTGAGAGTAATCCCTTCTACAGTTCCCATGTCTATTAAAAAGTCAAGTTGAGATAAAAAAAGCAATTTTACCTGGTTTTAATAAGAGATATACCTCTACACAAAGTTGGTCTCCCGAAAATTACAGTTGAACAACCTCATCATCATCGATAATTCTCCTTGTTCTATGGGAGGGATCGGCAGAAGTCTCTCAGTATCAAACCTTTGTGGCCACCTAGAAGGTAAGTTTCATTAGGACTCATTATAAACTAGTTGTTCATGTAGGATCCACAGAGGGGTTCGACTGTGTTATGGCAATCTGACGGCTTTTCTCTATAATTTTCTGTTGTACAGTATTCACTCTTGTAGCATTCTCTTTAAGATGATTTAACTGCTAAAATTAAGTTTGCTTCCCAAGTTAATCATATATAGTCACCCAAAATACATATGGGTGTAATTTGATGAAATCTGTGCCTTGACTCCACCCTATAGGTTATGTATAATCCAACTGTCTTCTGGGACTCATACGCTAAAAAAAAAGGGGGGGGATACAGAAAGACATGAAACCCTTTTGTCAAACCTAGCAATCTCCAAATCTTAAAACTATGGGAAAAGATTTGTTTGTTCCAACAGGACAAAACGTCACCAACTTAATGGCTGAGAAAGAAAAGATACAGGTTTGCATTGAGTAGGATGTACCAAAAAGTGGCAATGGAAAGGCTGACCCGTCTGAACATTGAAAGGAAGAAAAGCCTCAGCATTTTGAAGAAAAAAACAGATGGATTTCTAGGAGAGTTTACAGGGCCTGGATTTCTAACAAAAGAAACTTGCTCCAATGAATTGTGTTTTTATAAGAACTATTAGTAAAGGCTCTTTAACAACATGAATTGATATTTTCATTCAATTTAAATGAAATTTTTTTGAATAACACTGTTTTGTGTTTCTTTAAGCCCATCTTCAAACTGTGAGTATATGTGAATGAATGCAAGGTCCTGCTTTGAGTTCATTATAATCCTACAGGTTTAAATCTAATTAGAAGCCAACCGTAAACAAAGATATATTCAACTTGTAAAGAATGAATTTTTTATAACCCTTAGAGTTAAAAATTTTAATTGGGTTTATAATATGCATAATATTCAGTTTAATGATAAATTGTTGTTGATTATTGTTGGTAATTGTATAATTATTGTTATTAACTATAATTCCTAATAATAATTGATAATAATTCAGTCAATAATAAATTGTTCATTGACATTGGCTATTATTATTGACAATTATTATTTATAATAATTATTAATGAGGATGATTGTGACTAATAATGGTTAATAATTATTAATAATGGTTATAATTATTGTGATTGTTGTTGTGATTATGGATAATTATTATTCTTCCAAAGTCCTTAATAATAAGATAAGATAAATCAGTCCAAGACTACAAATAACTTTGACCTGTCTACTTTTGGGCACCCTCCTCAATGGTTGGGCTTTTTGGATATTAATTGGCCTTAGTGTGAAAATAAAATTTCAGGTTTTACCTGCCTCCAAATGCCTAGCACTCAAGACAGGCTTGAGCAGCTGGCTATTCAAATCTCAGGTTCCGTTGTGTTGTTAGCCTCTCCCATGGGTTCCTCTGCCTCTCAGTAAATAAATAAATAAATAAATAAATAAATAAATAAATAAATAAATAAAATTTAAAGGGTGAGATGTGGGAAAATATAGTTAAGATGGGTAGCATTCTAAACCAATGGGACCTCCCTGGCCACACTCATGGGGTGGAATGTAGTGACAAAAAGGTTTGGGATTTGGCCCTGGAAGTTGAGTCATGCTGTCTATATAACCAGGCATTTTGGAATAAAGCTCTCTCTGTATTTGGACTTTAATATGCGTCCATGTGGTGTGCTTTCCTGCTCGTCTTTTCCACATGGAATGTCCTGGAAATAAATGGGACACTCCACACATCTAAGATTGGGGAGTGGTGCATATTTCCCCAGTTTCATGCTGGTTTTTGCCTGCTTGATTTTGCAGGACCTGGTTACCATTGCAGGAGGAAGAGGTGATATCAAAATAAGGACTCTAGATAGGCTCGCTACACCTCAGTGTATGAACTTTCACTGAGGAATGTCCAGGGTCACTAACTGGACACAATAGGCCTTAACACAAATGACAAAGTGTATGAACTTCGGAAGGGGGACTGTGGGAGAGTGCTAGTGGGAGAAGGGACTAAAATGGTTGTTAACAATTATTGAGATATTCTGAATGAAATAAACAATTCAATAAAATCTGAAAACAAACAAATGCCCAGCTTCATGAATGTGTCTGAAGAAAGTCACATTTTACATTTGCTTCATTTTTTCCAAATATTAAACATACCTTCATTAAATGTTTTAATAATATTTATGTTCAATCTATTCCAAAATCTTGAACAATATAGGCTGATGTACAAGATATCAGTTTAAATTATTTTCTTATCTTAATGTATATTTTCATGGATTTTTTTTTACATTTTATACAATAAATGTTAATCATATTTGGAATGGATCCCCCAACTACATCCCCCACAGATCTCACCCAGCTGGAGTTCATGTATTTTGTCATGTATGTTAAGGTATATCATCAAGATTCTGTACCCAGAATTTTACAGGTACAATTTCATACACTGGAGTCCAGTCAGACTATCTAGAGTCAATCCCTTGAAGGAGATCATCTCTTCTTCACCCAGTATTAATCAGTTGCCATAATTCATTGGCTACAGCTTGGGCCTGGTGCCCATTTTCCCAGTTCTACATGAAGCTTTTGTCTGAATTACTCTTCATGGGACTTGTGCATGCTGTCACCATTCCTGCAAGTTAATATAAGCAAGTTCCCAGAGACCTGGAAGACTGTAGTGCATGCACCCAACACTATTTCTTATAAAATTTCTGTCTCATTGTCTCCAATGATCCCTGAGCTTGGGATGCGTGTTGTTGAACATAGATGTCATGTCCAGAGACACATTCTCTGCAGTCTCTTATTCTCTACATCTTGGCTGATTATGTCCTTCTCTGTGCAACATACTCTTTTGCATGAGGAAGTTTCATGTGAGAGTTGAGAGATGCATTACTATTCACTATATCCCCTGCTCTTCAATATTCCATGATCCTTTGTTGTAGAGTTTCTAATGTAGCTGTGTCAATTAGGGTGGCCATCTCTCAGCCACATCTTCTCTGTGTAAAATCAGTTGTGGAAACCTGTCATGGCTTCCATCTGTTGTGAAAGGAACTACTTTGATGTGTGAACAGTATACTAGTTTGTATATATAAGGATCTGTATTTAGCATAGAGGAAGACAGCAATATATTCTGGACATTCATTTGAACAACTTGATTGAACATACAAGCCCCCCCCCAGGCTGGATGGTGGGACCCATGGGCTGTGTGTATTTGGGTACAAATGCTTGCAAATTGGTTTTACATGAAGGATGCTTGTACTCATAAATTACCACTTATTGTTAAAAAATGAAAAAAAAACTGAGAGAAACATGCAGGACAGTTATGGCAGAATGCATGATCTGGGATGGGTTGGGGCGGGGGAAGGGAAAGGGAAATATGCCTGAACTGAATTGGAAAATGATGTATGAAATACACAAAGCATCAATAAAATAAATGATAAAAAGACATTTAATTTCTTTAACAATATAAAATAGATGGAGTTTCTCTAGGAACTATGTGTTTCTAGCCGTTTGTATTTGGCTATGTTTATGAGAATCCTCCAAATCAGAGGAATTTAAGTGCAATCAGATAGCTTTTGAATACCCCTATGATAAAAGTGCAATTATTGTAATGCTGTTTCTTGTGCAATTCATTTTTTTTAAATTTTTATTGAAGTTTTGTGCATTTCAAACAACAATTCTTAATCAGATTTAGACATATTTTCTCCTTCCTTGCCCCTTACCCTGCCACAGCTATGGCATTCTGCCATACATGACTTTCATCTTTTTCTCAGTTTTCTTTTTAATATTTTTAGGACATAAGTTTACTGTTTTGGGAAGAAGTTTACTGTTTCTGTCAGTTCTTTGACCCGTCTTTTTTCTTGTTTTTGTTTCTTCCCATTTATATTACTCCAAAAACATGCATATATACACACTACACATATACCAAATTTATGATGTCTGAAAATAAACTATTGAATAATTTCAAAATATGTTTAAGGATTGACATTTTCATAGTAGAGTTGTATTTAGGTACAGAAAAAATACTACTTTACATTTGTACATTAAGCAGCAAGTTGATGAGTAATGTCATGTATTATATTCACTAAAAAAGAAAGAAAAAGAATTATTCAGTTTGCCTTACAAGTAGAGATTTGGTGTTAGAATCCACAAATTAGGGACATTTCACATTGTCTGTTTTTCTGGGAGTGTGTTATTTCACTTAGTATAATGTTTTAGAGTTGCATCAATTTACCTGCAAAGAGCATGATGTCATGATTCTTTACCACTACATAGAATTCCGTGGTGTAGATGTACCACAAATTCTTTATCCACTAATCACTTGAGCAACACTTGGATTGCTTCCACCTCTATGCTATTGTGAAGAGAGCTACAAAAACCATGGATGTGCATGTGTCTCTGTGATAAGATGAGTCATGTGTGTATATACCCAGGAGTGGTATGACTAGGTCAGGTGGTAGGCACATTTTGAGTCTTTTAAGAATTCTCCACACTGCTTTGCATAGGGGTTGCATGAGTTTGCATCCCCACCAGCAGTGCATGAGTATGTATATGTTCATGCACACGTGTGTATGGATGTGTGTGCTTGTGTTCTAAGTATATTTTAATGCTAACAGCTACAATACCAGTTAAAACGCTGCCTCTGAGTTAGACCTTGGCCCTTCCTTCTCAAGACACAGATTTATATTAAATAGACAACTCAAAATTCAATTTCAACTAACGTTACTGGTTATATACTAAAAATAAAAATTCATTGAACATATTAATGGATCTACACTGCCACTTACTGGATACACCCTTTCAACATCTAAAGCAAAGAAACAACCAGGTTTTCACAGCATTAAAGAGTTAGTAAATTTTGGGGTCTTTGGGAATAAAAAAAATAAATAAATAAAATAATTAATTAAAAATTTAAAAAATATTGTGAATTCCCAATAACATCATTACACAAGAGAAAAACGACAAGTGACCTATAAGGGGAAACATATCAGAATTACAACTGACTTCTCTGTGCAAACTATGAAAGCAAGAAGAACGTGGAGCAAAGCATTCCTAGTGTTAAAGGACAATAGATGCCAACCCAGGTTACTATACCCAGCAAAAATGTCAACTATAGTTGAAGGAGAGAGAAAAACCTTCCATAACATAAATAAGATGAAAGCATACATGTCTGGAAAACCAACCCTTCAGAGAATACTTGAAGCAATTCAAAAGACAGTAAAAAGGAGCAACCATCCCCAGGCACCTAGAAAGAGAAATCAATAAAAGCATAACTGCAGAGGTAGAAAGCTACACCAAAACCCCAAATGTATAATAAGGCAAAAGGAAGCAATGCAAACTTATCAGTCATAACCTTAAATAATAATGGACTAAATTCCCCAATCAAAAGACATAGACCAGGAGATTGTATTAGGAAACAGAACCCAACGATATGCTGTCTACAAGAAACACATCTTGCCTTCAAGGATAGGCACCAGCTTAAAGTGCTGGAGAGCACCCCTTTCCTGGATCGGTGAGTAGTCCTTTGCGCTAGGGTGAGTGCCCCTCCCACAGACCACTCTCCTCCCTTACCATTTCCTGCCCTAATGGATAATATTTCTCCCCACATTCGGGAGCCAAGGACCCCAAAGGCTCTCCTCCAGACCGATGGTCTTAAAATGAAATCCCAGGACTTGGATTCATTTGGGAGGAGGCCATTTGCATTGCCCCTCTTTGCCATAATTGCAAACCTTAAGGGTGATTCGGCAGAGGATGTTCTGCATGAGCATAACTCAGCCTGCCACAAGAACACTGAGGAGAAGTTGGTCCTGCCCTGTGTCCCTGACTTTTACCAGGAAAAAAAAGTTTCCCCCATCCCAACCCCCCCAAACACCCTTCAGCTGCCCCTGCTAGGGATACTCATTTGCCCTCCACCAAAATACCCTTGGAGGGCGACCCAGGAAGCTCTCTCCCACTGGAGGGACTAGAGACATCTCCTGCAGGTGATAGTGTCTTTTGGGTAAGAAAGAGCTCAATTCTTTTTTTTTTTTTCCTTTTTACTTTCATTTAGTTTTTGTTTAAACTCAAGTTTCTGGTCTGGGGTGCTCGGTTAGGAGAAACAGGATGCAGTATTGCTCCTTGAGCGAGGAGATAGGGGACACCCTAATTCTCCACTGGTAAAGTGCAGATATAGGATTCACCTCAGTGATTTGGAATCCGGTCAAGGGATCTGGATTTTTGGCTCTGGGACAGAAAATGCATTGGCTCTGTGTGTACAGTATTTCCTCTCTTTGTCTATGTTTTGTGATTATGGTAAATATTCTTCTGTGTGTCTAAGCATGCAACTGTTTTTATGTGTGTTTGTAAATTGGTAATAATAATTGTCTCATGTTGATTCTGTCAAACAAAGTGGCCACTTCAAGTTTCAATCCTTTAAAGTGCACAGAATCATTCATTTTGGCATGCCAGACTAGATAAGCACATGCAAACTTTAAAAAATTTATATTTAAAAATACACTTAAAGGCCTAAAATTTGGCTTGTATCTGCTTTCAAAAGGGATTGTGTGAGGTAACTTGCTTGCTTTGGAATTATCTGCTTTTTTGAGACCTCTGCAGGCCAGATTCCCTGGGTAGATGTATCCCTGATTTAACATTAACTAGACTTTGGGACTGGGAAAGAATTCTTGGACTGGGTGTGGTGCCACACACCTTAATCCCAGTCCTTGGGAGGCAGAGGCAGGCAGATCTTTGTGAGTTCTAGGCCAGCCTGGTCTACAGAGTGAGTTCCAGGACAGCTGGGACTACCGGGAGACCCTGTCTCGAAAATTCCAAAAAAAAATGACATCTCCAGAGAAAGTATACTGTTTGATTCTCACCCACTTGTGTCCCTTTCCCAAAGCCTAGAGAACAACCTGCAGAAGAGGAGGTATGATAAAAATGTAAGGGCTGCAGACATTGGTGTGAATTGTGAGACTACAGCAATATAGACTGGACTCTTATTTGATCAACATGCTTGTGCATACAAACTTCTCCAATTGGACTATGGGAACCTTGGGTTGTTAAAAATTTGGATATAGATACTTGCTAATTGGTTTTACATGAATGTTACATTCATTGCTTATGCTTGACAATTAGTTCACTTCATGGTTGAGGTTTTTGTTTGGATATTAATTGGCCTTAGTGTGAAAATAAAGTTTCAGGTCCCACTGCCTGGCACTCAAAACAGGCTTGAGAAGCTGGCTATTCAAAACCCAGGTTCCTTTGTGTTGTTAGCCTCGCTCATGGACTCCCCTGTCTCTCAGAAAAAAAAATAGATAAAATTTAAAGGGTGAGATGTGGGAAAATTTAGTTAAGATGGGTAGCATTCTAAACCAATGGGACCCCCCTGGCTACACCCATGGGGTGGGATGTGATGAAAAGGTTTAGGATTTGGCCCTGGGAGTTGAGTCATGCTGTCTATATAACCAGACATTTCAGAATAAAGCTCTCTCTGTATTTGGCCCTTAACATGCGTCCCTGTGCTGTGCTTTCCTGTGAGTGTTTTCCACACGCTTCAACCTGGGAATAAATGGGACACCATGTATATTCCAAAAGAGTCTAATTTGTGTCCCCAAATGCTGTTGAATGTAGTTCCATCTACTGGAGCCTGTTTAAACTACAAAGAGTCCCATCCTTGAAAGCCAATGTCTCTTGCCCTCCAGCAACCATTTCTTGTCAATATTTCTTTAGGATGGATTAGAGAATCTTATGTACTTCTACATGTCTGGGATGGGCTGAGATTTTGTTTGGTTGGAGCTTGCATGGGAATTGTACTTGCTGTCACCATTACTGTGACTTCATATGAGTAAATGAGCAGCTGTCTAGTAAACTGTTTCCTTGTGATCATCCACCATCTCTGGCTCTTACAATCATTCCATCCCCTCTTCCATGATTCCTGAGACTCAGGAGGCAGGTGTTTTATAAGGGTGTCCCATTCAGGGATAAGTACTCTGCAATCTCTTGTTCTCTCCACATTTTCCAGTTGTGGATTACTGGGTTAATCACCAGCTGTTGAATAAGGAAATTTCTCTGGTGAAAGTTGAGACTGTATTAATCTTTTGTATGATAAAAAGTCAGTTTAATGTAACTCTTTAGTGGAAAATTTGGATTGGGCTCTCCCCTATATTTCATGAACTGTCTAGCCTCAGATTTCTTTGTGTGATATCAGTGTCAGTTATGGGCTCCATCCCATTAAGTAGACTTTAAATCCAGTTAGAGAGTGGTTGGTTACTCCCATAATATTTATGCCACTGTTACACCAGAGGGCAAATCTTGCCAGGACAGTTGTTATTGTATTTCACAGAATTCACAGCTAGGCAAAGTTGATGCTTTTTTTTTTTTTCTTCTGGTAGCATGCTTAGCAATTTCAAGCACTATGGTTGCTAACCAGTAGATATGAGGCTCTGAAATCAGCACCTGCTTGATTTTTCCCTGTTTGTTCTACAACACATATACATAGAGTCTTCAGCAACCAAGTCTTCCTATCAGGTTCGGGTGTGTAACCAGGGCCAGAGGCAATGGACAATATTATTGGAGGTTCTATGTGACCCCTGATCAACAGCTTCTAGAGAGGGAGCACATTCCTTACATCTAGAGATTTTTATTAGCCCATGTTATCTAGAAGGGACAGTATCTCCCTGCTATAGGGCAGCTCCTTTTAACAACTTGTAATAATGTATGTGTAACTACTTTATTTTTTAATACTTTTACTGATGAATTGTGTATTTCATTCATTATCTTTCCGTCCAATTTAGACACATTCCCCTCTCTCTGCCCCCATCCCACCCCCTGTTCATGCCTTCTGCCATAAATGTCTTGCATCTTTCTCTCAGTCTTAACAAAATTTTTTTTTCTACAGAGGCTTGTTGTTTTGGTCAGAGTTTAACTGTATCATTCAGGTCTTTAACCCAGTCTTTATGTTGTTGTTTTTCCCTCCCTTTTGTATTGTTCCCACAAATGCCTATATAATCATCACATATGGATCAAAATTATGACCTATGGGAATAAACTGTATGTTAATTCCAACATATGTTTAGGGATACACATTTCCCCCCCTTTAATTTTATATTACTCTAAAATATGAATATATACCTTCCACCCATATACAGTAATTACAGAGTCTGAAAATAAGTGATAGGTTGATTGTAGAGCCTGTTAAGAGATTTACATTATAACAACACAGTTGCTTTCAGATAAAAAGAAATATAACTATAATGTTTTTTTCAGCTTCCCTTTCAATTGTTGATTTGGCGTTAGCATCCACAAATGAGGGAAACCATTTGCTGTTTGTTTTGGGACCATGTTACTTCACTTAGCATAATGGCTTTGAGTTCCATCCATTTACCTGCAAAGTTCATAATGTCAGCTGATGGGGATCTAGATTATATCTAATTCTTGGCTAATAAGAAAAGTGTACCAATGAACATGGATTGACAGGTATCTCTAGTAGGAGGCATATTTGGGGCATATGCCCACACTGATTTCCATAGTAGCTGCACCAGTTTGCACAGCCACCAGCAATAGATAAGTCTTCCCCTTTCTTCACATCCTTGCCAGAATACACCATTGTGGGTTTTGTTGTTGTGGTTGTTGTTGTTGTTGTTGTTGTTATCTTAGCCACTTTGAGGTAAGATGAAATTTCAAAGTGGCTTTAATCTGCATTGTTCTGATGCTTCAAGATTTGGTGGTGTGTCAACATCCATTATTGTTTTTACTACTTTCACTCTTAACTCCTTGTTGTCTGGTACCTTCCTTGTTCACAGGTACCACAAAACAGATGTGCTCCACAGGAACCAGTGATATCCTCAGGGCTGATGACTATTCCAGTTGGGACACTTACCTACTTTATAAACATATAGATGAAATTTACAAAAGTGAAAGTAAATGTCCAGGACCCTTTCTTAATATCTTGCACATCTATCTTCATTCCCCATTTGACCAAGGCATCACAGATGCATAAATAAGTTTTTTGGCCTTGTGACTATGTATTCGTTCAAGAAAACTGATTCCTGATTCTAGGAAGGGCTTCTGCTTGTAAGAAAATATTAGAGGAAAGGGAGCAGGATGTCTGGTCCTCCATGAGGTCTGGAATTCCTCTTATTCTTTTTAACTTGTCCCCTCCCATCTTCAAATTCAAGTTCCCGGAACAGCACCTACCTTTGGAAAGACATATGGATTTGCCTTACTTATAAAGGCCTATTTATTCTCAGGAGAGCTGAGTAGAAATTCAATATCATAGTGAGATGCTTGGACTATAGAAAGAGACCTCAACTCAGGCAACATAAGTGTGTTGATGTGACCACCACAATCACCCACTTGAAATCAAAGCATCAGCATCTATGAGGAGAAAAACACATGGAATCTTAAAATACAAAGGAAGTCAGCAATCAGCTCTCAGATACCACACGATTTCCTCAATCTTTGGATAGAAATCCAACTCTCTGACCAGCCATCTTTATAGACTACATGAGATAATCCCATGGAATAATATTTTCTTGTCCTGGAGAAATGGCTTGATGGTTAAGAACTTGTTAATGCTCTTGCAGGGCATGGTGGCACACACCTTTAATCCTAGCACATGGGAGGCAGAGGCAGGCAGATCTCTGTAGGTTCAAGGCCAGCCTGGTCTACAGAGTGAGTTCCAAGACAGCTGGGGCTATAGGGAGACCCTGTCTCATAAAGACCAAATAAATCAATAAATAAAAAGAACTTGTAATGCTCTCAAGAGGAGCTGAATACAGTTCCAAGCATCTTCATAAGGCTGCTTACAATGTCTGTAACTACAGCTCTAAGGAATCTTGTGCCTTGTTCTGGGCAATATGGGTACCTACACTCAGTTGTGTGTATACCCATACCTGTACACATAATTTCAAAATAAATCTATACAAAAGTCTTCCTAAGTCCCAAATCACTTTTCCCAAAGACTCACTGGGACACCAATACCAAACATTTTCCCCCAGACTTTCTCAATTGAATGTCTGATAAGTTCAACTCTTTATCTCCATTGCCCTTGTCCAAGTTTATGAACTCAACATTAGGGCACATTTCAAAGATGCAACATACATATTAAATGATTTAGGAAATATGCGTGTGTTTATGCAATCACAGGAATACACATATATAATATATTTAAATTTATATATGTAGGTGTGCAAGTCTATACACAAATGGAGGGCAGAGGAAGATGTCATGTGTCCTGTTCCATCACTCTCCACTCTATTTCCTTGAGACAGAATGTTATTAAACCTGGACTAGAGTGGATGCCAGCAAACCTATTGGGTCCTTATTTCTTGGTAGCCCACATTGCTTTGCACACAGATGTGGTATGCAGCAGCATCGTACATTTTTTGTAGGTGCTAGGGATTAGAATTCAGGTAATCATGATGGCACAGCAGGAACTCTCACCCATGAATCCCATCTCCTGAGGCTCTAGGAAGAAGATATTCTTGCTTTTTAAATAGTGTATGTCAAAAGCCAAGATGATATGGAAGTTTCCATGGCCAACACTGACTGATACACTGTGACTGACTCTCAGATAGGCAGGGATTTTCTAAGATGACAGACTAATGGGAAACAAACACAACTGGCATTTTGTTCTGTGCTCCTAACCAGATGTGAGGTCACTTGCCATCAAGAATGGCCCATCTTTTGTAAGAAAAGCTCTCAAAGTAGAACATCCATACAATATGTTATAAACAGACAGAGCGATCCTATCATAACAGTTCCGCACTTTGATGATTTTATGCATTCTACTGTGATGGCAAACTGCATCTGAGGAAGGATAGCCGGATTGGTGATGACAGTCTGCTGGACTGGGCTTGACCAGATCATAGTGCCCTAGGAAGCAAGAGCAGTGCTATGTTCAATGATCTCTGCATATCCACTGTGTTTTATTTCAGAAGCTTTATTGGGGATCCTGTTCTGAATTGGGAGACTCTTATTGCTTATGAGAAAACGATGCTAAAATTCAAGAGTCTCTAGCCAGAAAAGTATGCATATGATATCATGCTAGCACAAGGAGGCAGAGGTAGGTGGATCACTACATTTTGAGACCATACTGGTCCACATATCAATTTGTAGATCAGTCAGATCTACATCCAAAGACCCTGTATCAAAAACAATAATGAAAAAATAAACAGCTCAGTTATTTAGGGGAGTGAAGATAGAAACAGGAAATATGCATTAGGTATAGAGGCAGAAATTAACTTCATAGACCATAAATACTTTTGCCAGTAGGATAGCTTACCGCATGAGGGCATTTGCCACCAGGCCTGATGACCAGAGTTCAATCCCTGGGACCCACACAGTGGAAGGAGAGAACCATCTCCCTCAAGATGCCCTCTGACCTCCTTATGTGCTCTGTAACATGCATGCAGGTGAACACAAATATATGTTTTTTACAAATATATTTTTTAAAGAGTGATATTCTAGAACCCCTGTGCTCAAAATATTTTTGACTTTTGCTAACTGTATCCACCTCTTTTGTCCCTGAAGGAACAGTACTCTGCTAACTCAGAGTTAACAGACCTCTGGCACATGGCTCACCAAGAGTTAACAGACTTCTTTGGGCTATGCTGATGTAGAGTTCCAAATCTGTTTATTTTATATTGTATTAGTTGGGTGTGTGTGTGTGTGTGTGTGTGTGTGTGTGTGTATACCTCCAAATGACTAGTGTCTGTGTCTGTGTCTGTCTGAGTCTGTGTCTGTGCCTGTCTGTGTCTGTGTGATGCCCTGCCCATGACAGCCAGTAGAGGGCAGCAGACCCTCTGGAGCTGGAGTTACACGTGGGTGTAAACCTACATATGAGAGCTGGGTACATTACCTAGCTCTTTTCTCTTTTTACTCTTTTTTCAGTATATAAACATATTGTGTTGAATTTTTGTGAATTTCATACATCTTAAGCATATTCAAATCCTCTCCTCTATCTGCACCTTGCTTAGACCCCTCTCACCAGATTTTATGCATTCTGTCCTACATATATGTTAAAAATTATTGAGTCGGGCTGGAAAGATGGGTCAGTGGTTAAGAGCACCCACTGCTCTTGCAGAGGACCCAGGTTCAATTCCCAGCACCCACATGGTGGCTAAGAACTATCTTTAACTCCAGTTCCAGGGGAATCTAACACCCTCTTCTGACCTCCACAGCATTGCATGAGACGGGTGCACCTACCTACATGTAGACAGTACACTCATAAACATAAAATAATAAATTTTAAAAAATTAAAAGAAAGAATTATTGAGTCAAGTTTGTGTCCCCAGATGTCCTCAGAGGGAGTTTACCTACTGGAGCCTAGTCAGCCATACCACTCATGGGTATATACCCACAAGACTCATCCTACTGGAAAGATACATGCACATTTATGGTTTTTTTGGGGAGAGGGGTTTGAGACAGGTCTCCCTGTATCCTCAGCTGTTCTAGAACTCCCAATGTAGACCAGGCTGGCCTTGAACTCAGGAGGCAGAGGCAGGTGGATCTGGGAGTGCTAGGATTAAAGGCATGCGCCCCCACGCCCAGCTTAAACATGGTTCTTAGCCATCATGTAGGTGCTGGGAATTGAACCCGGGTCCTCTACAAGAGCAGTCAGCACTCTTATCTGGTGAGCCATCTCTCCAGCTCCACATCTATGTTTATTGCAGCTCTTTTCACAATAGTGGAGAGTTGGAACCAACCCAAATGCCCCTCAACTGACAAGTGGATAAAAAAATGTGGTACATCTACACTAATGGATTTCAATGCAGTCGTAAAGAAAGATAACATCATGAACTTTGCAGGCAAATGTATGGAAATCAAAGCCATTATGTTAACTGAAGTAACAGTCCCCAAAAAAACAAATGGGGAATTTTTCCCTCATTTGTGGATGCTAATACCGAATCCCCCAATTGAAAGGCAAGCTGAGCAACGTTATTGTTATATTTCTTTCTGTCTGAAAGCAACTGTGGGATTACAATGTGAATCTCATAATGACCCCTAGAATATTAACTTACCACTTTCTTTCAGATACGGTAATTAATTTATATAGGTGGAAGGTATATATTCATATTTTAGAGTAATGTAAAATTAAAGGGAAAATAATATGTGAACTCCTGGACATATATTAGAATTAACATACAGTTTATTCCTGGAGGACATAACTCTGGTACATATGTGACGTGTACAGGGGCATACTTTGGAGCTTTACAGTTGAGAGGGAACCATAGCAGCATGAGGACTGGGTCTAGGAATGGACTGATGTGGTTAACTTCTGCCTAGGACAATAAACCTTTGCAGAAAATAACTTTGGAGAGACTGACAGAAAGATACAGGACATCTATGGCAGAATGCATGAGCTGGGATGGAGTAGGGGGCAGGGAAAGGGGAATATATCTAGATCGAACTGAAAATGATGTATGAAATACACAAAACATCAATGAAAGTATTATAAAAAAGAATTATTGAGTCAAGTTTATGTCCCCAGATATCCTCAGAGGGAGTTTACCCAGTGGAGCCTAGCCTTTAAAGAAGACCAACTCTCCCTCACTTAGCAGTGATCAGGTGCTAGTAGTTCCTCAGGCAAGGTTGGGCTTCTTATCCATTTCCCTAATTCTATGCTGGGATTTTGTCTACTTTGAGTTTTCATGTTGTCATGTTTCTGTATGTGCATATGAGTAATTTCCCAGCTGCCTGTAAAATTCTGCTTCTTTATGGCCACAAAGAGAATAATTGTGAGATCCTCAGCTCTAAGTGACATCCTCATCTCTAAGTGATATATCTTCCATAGAAACTTTACATTTGAGGCTAACAGAACATTTTGGAACAGGTGGTAGAGAGAATATTAAAATGTCCCTCAACTCTCACTAGCAAAGCTAATGCAAGCCACAGCTGGACAACATGAAGAAAATAAAGACACTGCAAATCCATCCCACTAGACAGGATTGCTGTATTAAACCCTTGCTACCCGGGGCTCAGGGAACATTACAAAAGAGGGGGGCAGAAAGACTGTCTTTTTTCTTTGAGACACGGTCTCATTTTTTAGCTCTGGTAGCCTTAGAACCAGCTATTTAAACCAAGCTGCCCTCAAATTCAGTTAAGAGACATCTATCTGCTTCTCCCTCCAAGTGCTAGGATTGAAGTTGTGTACTAACATGTGCATCTCCAAAGTCTTATGTTGAAGCTGTTATCACCCTGATACCAAAACCAGGTAAAGGCAGAATAAGAAAAGAAAGTTACAGGCCAATTTCCCTGAGGAGCATAGCCAAAATAGTTCTCAAAAAAATTTCAAACTGAATTTAATAAAACAGCAGGGGTTGGGAAATAGCTCAGCATTTGAAAGTTTACTATCCTTTCAGAAGACTCAGGTTGAATTCCCAATACACATATTTGGTGGGTGAGTCACAACCACATCATTTCTAAATATTTGAAACAGGGTCTCCTTGTAGCCCCAGATGGCAAGAAACTCACTATGTAGACCAGGTTAGCCTTGATTTCACAGAGAGCCACCTACCTATGCCTCCTGTTTGAGTGCTAGGATTAAAGGTGTGAGCCACTACATCCAGCTACAACCAAATTTAATGCCTGTTCCAGGGGATCTGACTTCTTCTTGCCTCCAGGGGCACCTGCACTCACAGACCTATGTTCACACTAAAACATATTCATATACACTTAAATAAAACCTTAACTATTTAATAAGAACACACCATGGTCTTTGACCATGATCAAGGTGGCTTCCATTTAGAGATACAAGGATGGTTCATTTTGTAGTCAATAAGTGTTATAAATTACATAAATGAACTCAAGGAAAGAAATCAAATATTAATTGCTGTAGAAAATGCTTAGACAAAATCCAACACAACACCAAGATCCAGAAGAAATTTGGAGTAGAAGGAACCTATCTCAACATAATATTGGCTATATATGACAAGCTACTGGTAGCTACCATTAAATGAGAATACCTCAGAACATTGCCACTAAAATCAGGCATAAGACAGAGATGTCCATTTTTTCCACTCTTACTCAGTATGGTACTTAAAATATATTAGCTAGAGAAATAAGAGAACAGAAACAAACAAAAAGGAAACAAGTAGGAAAGGTAAATTCAAAGTGCCCTGAGTTATGGATGTTATGATTCGATACATAGGATACCCTAAGAAATCTACCAGAGAAAATTTAGAACTGGTAAATGCTTCAAGTAAAGTAGCAGGATGCAAAATTTACATGGAAAAATTCTTAAGACTTTCTAAATAACAAAAATAAACATGCATAAAAAGAAATCAGGGGCAAAGATATCATCCCTGATAATCTACAAAACAAAACAAACCTGGGCATAAATTAATCACGGATATAAAAGCCCTATGTAATGAAAAAATTTAAACTCTAAAGAGCCTATATGGAGGCCTATTCCATAATTCCAGTACTTAGGAGGACGGTAGATGGATCTCTAAGTTTCAGGCCAGCCTGTTTTAGGTAAGACCCGGCTATATAGAAAGACCCTAACAAAAATATTTTTAAAACTCCAAACCACTGATGAAAGAAATTGAGGAAGGCACTAGAAGATAGAAAGATCTGCTCTGCTCATGGATTGGAAGAAACAGTATAATGAAGATAGCTGTCTTTCCAAAAGCGATCTACAGATTCCATGCAATCCCTATCAAAATTCCATGCCATTCCTCACAAAAATAGAAAAAAAAAAATAAACTTAAAATTCACTTGGTTAAATCAGATAAAATCCCAGCACAGACATGGGGAAATGGGTAAGAAATCTCAACCAAACCTTAGGAACTTTTGTTAACTGATGTTTGCTGGGAGGGAGAGAGACACTGTATTACAGGCATGGGAATCTTGGTGGGCCCAGAGGTTGTATCCAAATTGGGGGACACAAATTAGGCATTATAGGCCATATTATATATTATATGAGGGTGGTAGTGGAGAGGTGCAAAGAAGGGAGCGGATCTGAATGTCATCAAACTTCCTTGTATGAAAACCACAAAAAACAACAATAAAAATGCAAAAAAGAAAAAGAAAAACCTGAATTTAATAGTTAAATAATTTTGGAAACACAAAAATCCTAGCATATACAAAGTGATCTAGAACACAAAAGATAAGCCTGGAAGTATCACTATTCAAGTTATACTACAGAGGCATAGTAACAAAATCAGAATGATAATGGTACAGGAATAGAGTCCAGAGTGAGGGAGAAGGATGTTCTTAGAGAGCCGAAGTGAAAAATTTCTATGAACTTGTTTTTACCTCATCACGGTGAACTTTTGTATCATCCTAATTTTGGTTTGTTACTGGACACCTATCTGGAGTGGGTAAACATTGGTTCATGTCTCCCCAGGAATAGCGTCACCCCAAGAAACACAAAAAACCCTTAATCATCAAAGCAATTCAGTGTGGGAAGGACAGATCTGTAGGCATCAGAGACTCTCAGTACATGCCTCCTGTTTTCATTAACATAAAACCAGATACACAGGCCATTGTAATATAACAGGAAATATAAAAATAACCCCAGCTAAACAATTCAGGACAAAGGACCAAAATCTGGAGAAAGGACAGCCTCTTTACCAAATGGTGTTGGGAAACTGAATATCAAGTTGCAGAAGACTGAAATTCAGTCTTCCCCTTCACCAAATACAAAAATCAAGTAAAAAAGATAATAGGCTGTGGGCATTCTGTTTGGCTGGAGCACTTAGGAAGTCAGCTTCAGAGGCCCAGACTTGCTACAGGGAGAGGCTGAGGCCCTGCTGTTTTTCTGCTTGCTAATGGATAAAACCTGCCTGGCAGCTCTGCCTTTGATACTTTGGGCAAAACATTGTCACATTCCTGTAGTGATCTGGAGTACACACCTCAGTTTCCATCAGCTACACCCTGTATTCATTGTAAATTCCTGTACACCCCTCAACCTCCATTCCCACCTCACAAGGTCCGCGTATGCAACACCCCAGCACATCTACCCCCCACCCATCCCCACCCCACCATACCAACGCACCATACCCCACCCCCTACCCCCAATCCCGTCCTCGCCCATCACCCACAAGGCGCCCCATCCCCGGCCAAGTGTGCAGAGTTGATTATTCCCTTGGAATCTCTCCTGGGTTAGAGTAGCTCTCTTTACTGACCCATATGGGCTCACTAACCCCACTCCTGACTCCCACCTGAGCCTTGGCAGCCATGCTGAGGAAAAATGGTCCACTAGCAGAAACAGAGAGGAAAAAATGGCGAGAATGGAAGTTAACATAACCCCTGATACTCTGAAAAGATTGAGGGAACACTGCATGATATTGACACAGGAACGGATTCCCAGGCACAGGATCCAAAGCAAAACCTGGCAGATGTGGATTCCCTCACTCCATCACATTAAAAGACTGCACAGCAGAGGAAATGATAAAAAGAGTGAAGACATAATCTTATAAAATGGAGACTATGTGCTGGCTCTTTGCTTGATGGAAGGTTATTTCTAGAATACACAAAGAACTTACAACAACCAGCCAGAGGTTATGGCACATGCCTGCAATTCTAGCTAGGGATATGGAGGCAGGAGATCAGAAATTTAAGATCATCCTCAGCTATATAGTAAGGTTGGTACCAGCCAGGGTGACATGAGAACCTCTCTCAAAAAAAAAAAAAAAAGCAAGTAATCAAATTAAAAATGGGCAGATGATATCAATGCTTCTAAAAATAAGAAATATTAATGGCCAATTGATATAAAAAACATGCTCACATTGTTTTCCATCTGGGAGTGGCTAAATAATGCCACAATAAAATGTTATCTCACTTTAGTTAGAATGGATAAAATTTCAAAAAAGCAATAAACAAGATAAATATCTTGAGAACAAGGAGACATAATTCTTACACAATTTTTCAGATGTGTAAATAAGTAAAGCCACTATGGAAATCACTACAGAGTTGCCTTAAAAAATAGAACTATTGTGTACCCATCTATACCCCCCATGTATATTTTAAGGAAATCACAATATAAATAGAAATAACTGAATGTACATGTCTATTCACAATACCTAACGTGTGAAATCAACAGGTAAATGGATACAAGAAATTGTACATACACTATGAGACAATATGATTCAGCCAAAATAATGAAAGAAACCAGGCCATTTACTAGAAATGGATAGAATTGGAAACTTATACAAACCTATTTCAGTGAATCCAATAATTATGTAAATTAGCATGTTAATAAATATATTAAAGCAAACTCTCAGCATGTCTACAGTCTAAATGGAAAAGTCATAAATGACAATTTCACCTCCAGATCTAAAGTGTCCATTCACTATCAGCACTGTTTCATGTCTCACAGGATGGGCACAGTTGTATGGAACTTTTGCTACTTGTTAGCCATACTAACCTCTTGCACATCCCAAGTAGAAAGTGTGCCCTTGTCATACACTGTGCAGAGGATCTACATCCATTTTCCATCTATGATGAGGCCACTTCCTGAGAGATACTCCACATGTCTAAATTTTTCTGCATAGAAACCCCAACAATACTTGGCCACTAGATATTTGAGGGTTGACTCAATACAAATAAAGGTGTTTTAGCTTTATTGTCCCATGGGAGAGGGGTTTGGGTAACAAGTGTGGAGAAGATGGAGAGTCAGCCAGGAAAGCTGTAGGTTGGCTATGTGGGCAGATAATTTTCCTTTTGATTCAGATTGTGTATCTCTAAAATTGATATAAAAGGTTGGGAATAAAGCTTAGTTGATACAGTATTTGCCTAGCATCAGGTTCTATGTTTGATCCCAAGCACCCAATAAACTCTACAAAAGGGGATTCTGGATACATGATACCCTGTACTTAATAAAAAAGAAAATTATTTAAAAAAATATCTCCATCTGGAGAACTGGTTCCACATAGTTGGTCTGACTTCACACATATGCTTGGCCCAGTTGTATCTGCATTCATACATAATCATTACACACACAAACAGACACATGTCTGCATTCATACATAATCATCACACACAGACACAAGTGTGTGCATACACACACACACAGACACAAGTGTGTGCATACACACACACACACACACAAACAAACATTTTAAGACACATAAACTGTCCCAAGTATTCAAAGAGGTTCCTCCCATTAGAAATTTGCCTAATAAATTTTATCCATTTATTTATTCCAGGAATGGGTGAGATGTCTTTGGGAAAGCAATGAATAATTCTATGCTGCTAACTGAAATCTCTCGATCCTCCATTCAGGAGGCCAAAGAAGAGAATCAACGTCAGTTCCATAGATATCACAGCAACTATACCTAGGAAATTTTAATCACCCATTCCTTCATAAAATGAAAAGATAGGACTGTTACACATGGGAAACAATGTAGAAGCCTCCTCTAGGGGCCACAGTTCCATACCAAAGTTTCCAGGTATTTCTCGGTAGAGGTAATCTTCTGGCTGAGCCCATTCCATACAGTGCCCTTGCTTTGTTCTTTGGAGGAAGAACTGCTTCCGGGTCATTATGCCCAGGTGCTGCCATATCTGTGTGCACAAGTTTTCCTGGGTGACATCACTGAAGTACCATTTACTCAGACACAGCCTCCTATAAGGAAGTCACAATCCCATCAGGCTGACCCCAAGCAAATCACTGCCTCATCAGTTCACCTTGCAAGAAGTTTTTCTCATGCTGAACCTCATGGGTACACCTCTCGTACCTAAGTTCCAGATGCACAATGAGATGGACTGCTCTTCCCTTCCCCCTCACCCTACCACTTTCCTTACCTCCATAGGATCTCACTGTGTGCAACCACATTCCAGCTCTATGGGAGAGAAAGGAGTTAAGCCAACAAGCAAAACTAACATAGGGGTTTCTCTGTGTTCTTATTTGTTCTAGGCTGGGCCCTTCACGTTTAATGAAAAGGATCCCAGCTCTCATGGCCCAGCTAGCTTAAAAAGACATATTCCTACTAATATAGGGGTGCAGTCATCCTGTGAGACCTCAAAAGGAGGTCTATTTTCAAGACTTGAAACAGTAAACTTGAGGATAATTTAGGCAACAAAAATTACATCTCAGCTTGTCATTTCTATTTAACTGAATTTTGCTGTTATTTTTGTTTTAAGACAGGATCTGATGTAGCACAGAGTGGCTTCAGTCTGTGCATGGAATGGAGTATGACTTTGCAGCACTGATCCTCTTGCTTCCACCTCCATGTAGTTCCCTTATGGCTGTGCAGCACCACATTCATTTCACGTTGTTTGACGACCTCAGAGTGAATTGCTGTATCCCATAAAAGCTGATCTGCAGATTTGTCTCCCTTCAGTCAAGAGAAATGACAGAGGTCCAGAGACACTAGTGTGTCAGGGGTGGATGAATAGGTCTGAATATGTCAGTCTAGGCAGGAAAGAAGGAAGGCTGTCTGGTGTGAGACTGGGGGAGCTGAGACTCCACTGGTGAGGATGAAAAGCCAATGGGGCCTCATGCATGAATATACAAGTGAAGGAGTTCAGGCAAGCAGCTGGTCAGTTAGACAGCAGCAGACATTCTTTACCTTGTTCACTTGGGCAGCCTGGAGAAAGCTGAAGCCATCCAGATAACTGAAGATTTTTTCCAGTGGCACTAAAAGCAGGTGGATCTCCATCTCACCTGTCTGAGCCCAAATACATTCTCTTTTCTCTCAGCCATTCTGCCTTTAATTTAAAGGCTTGGCCAGGAGGAATTCAAACCTCAGCCCATCTGGCTCTGACTGAAACAAGCCACAGGTGGACAGACTCTTAGACTGACCTCCACTTGCATCATCCCTGGGCACAATTTAGCATAACATCTCACTCTATAATATTGTTTGTCAGGTAAACAGCACCCAAACACCTTCCTGACACTAGGAACTGGAAGTGCATGACCTGGAACAGACCATGTGACCCCTCCTTCTTTAAGAATTAATAGTTTTAAGCTTGATATGGTAGTACATGACTATAATACCAACACTCAAGAGATGGAGGCAGGATTTTGAGTTCAAGGCCAGCTTAGGCTCTGTAGGGAGACTGTAAAAAATGTAACAAGAGAGAAGGTGAGAAAAATGAATGAAGTACAAAAACTTTGAGGGAAAACTCCAAGACAGACTTTAAAAGCAGGTGCTTATTGGGAAGCAGACCTTCTCTTTTGGGAACATTTATCTACCTGTGAGATAGAGATTATATCTATTTATAAACAATATGAAACATGGACTTGCTCCTAATGGAAATATGTGACTTGTTTGCTAATATGTGCTATAGCTTATTGGGATTTGAAGATTTCTTTATGAGCCATGCCTGTCTTTCTTGGAAAACAGGTTAGAGAAAAAATTACAGTTTGTTTATATAGAGAGGAGTCTGAAAATTTCAATTTGAAAAAAGCTAATAATTAATGATAAAATGAATTAAGATGCTTACCTGATCCCTGTATAATGAATACTTAGTGAGTCATGGATGACCTTTAACAAGGTGTTTGTAATTATTCTTGAGTTTCCTCAAATGAGTCAAATTATCCTGGTTAGTACAAAGGTCCCTATTAAATTTTTAAGGAACTTTAAATAATACATGATTTGAGGGAAAAACTATTCTATTTTATCATGATTATGTGGAAAATCGAAGATTACTTCTGGTGTTTAAAATAAACTTTTATTCAGAAAAAAAAAGAATTTATGGTTTTAATTTAATTGGTGCAATTGATTGATGGTTCACATTGGTGGAATCAAACATTAGTTTGTCACTAGAAACTTATGAGAAAATATTCATTGCTTATAGTAACCTCAAGGCATAATTTTCACAGTGGACAGAAAATTTATTTGTTAGTAAATTTATCCTGATGTTATGCTAATCAGTATGTTCAAGAAATGCTAGAATGTTTCAAGCATGGAAATATGTTTAGTAACGAATGATTTATTTATGATGATTAGGAAGGCTGGATATTTCCAGAAAAGAAAAAAGACATAAAATTGACTTTTTGTCTGTAATGAAGATTTGAGTATGGTATAATAGATACAGAATAAATCAGACAAAATTTCTAAATTCAAATCAGAATTGAGTCTCTGTAATTAAATCCTAATCTTCCTAACTAGTTCACAGAGTGGCCTAAAACATAAAATATGGCCAGGCATGATGTCACAAGCATTTAATCCCAGCACTTGGGAGGCAGAAGCAGGCAGGATCTCTTTGAATTCAAGGCCAGCCTGGACTACATAGTGAGCTCCAGGCCAGCTGGGACTAAAAGGGAGACCCTGTCTAAAATAGACCAAAAAACCCCTGTAAACTTTGTCAAATTTTTAGAGTTTATAGTTTTTATGAAGATTTCCAAATATTTAAAAGTACCAAAGTGATGTCATTCAATTCTGGGCTTTCAGTACACACATAGAATTCCTTTTCCTATAAACAGCCAAAATTTGGGTATTGATTTTAAGATTTCAAATGTTATCAGTTCATCAACACAAGATACCCAAAAAATTTCATTGAAAAATCTAGCCATGATTCATGATAAAATTTCTAGAGGGAATTCAAGTAGAATTATAATAGACCGTACATATCACCATGAACCAAAGACAACTCTAAGTGTATTAAGGACCTAATTTTGAAAACTGAAATGCTTCAGCTGTTAAAAGAAAACAGGCAACACTCTACAAGATTTACACACAAGAACGTACTTTTAAATAGGACTTCAGTTGCCCAGGAATCAAGGTCACCAATTGACAAATGGGACTCTATGAAACTAAAAATATTCTACACAGCAAAGGAAACAACCAACCAAGTGAAGGGGAAGCCTATAATGATAGAGAAACTTTTGAACATCAATCTGTCTGACAGAGGATTAATATCAAGAATAAGCAATGTAATAAAAGAAAACAAGAATCAAGAAAACAAATGACCTATTTAAAAATGTTAAAAATGGCCTGTGGAACTATACAGAGATCCCTCAAAGAAGAATTCAAAATTGCTATGAAATATTTTTCTGCTATTCTCCATAAGCCATTGTAAATGTGTCAGTTAGGGCTGGACATCTTACAGACACTTATACTGAGTGTGTGATTAGTTGTCAAAATCTATACTAGTCTCCATCTGGTGAAAACAGAAGCACTTTGATGAGTGTTGAATAGAATACCTATCTGTAAATATGAAGATCCATATTTAGGATACAGTAATTAATTGCATTTGTCTAAGAATGTGACAGATGATGTATGATACCTCCAGCAATAAGTATTAGGCTACTTCCACAGTGCCACACCTGTGTTTCCTCCCATTGGAAGATATTTAAATCCTACTATAAACCTGTTGATTAACTCCAAGATAAAATCCCACTACTGCACCAATATGGTTTGTTGTGGTGGTAATTTTTGTGCTTAGAAGGTTTTAAATATGGGGCTGGACATTGACTGATTTTTCCTTTTAGTAGTTTTCATAGTATTTTCTTTTTCTTTTTTTTTTTTTTCTAGAACCATGAGAACTAAACTTTAGGAAACAAGCTTCCATTTCAGTTCCAGCTACATTGCTCTAAGTCCTGTGTCCAGAGTATGTCCTATCTTCAGCAATAAGGAGTTACATTTAGATCTTAAAGGTAATAAGGAGTTGGGGCAGGAGCTTTTGATGTTTGGGGCCTCCCTTTGACTACTGTGACCAATAATGCAAAGGGAGGGTTTGGGGTTGTTGTTCTGGCACTGTGTTTTTTGGTTTTATAAACATAAGAAATATAATTGTACTGATGGTAAATTATTGTATGTTTATTTTTCAGTGGGTTTTTGAGATAACACAATTTTTTTCTGGTTTTTCAGACCACATAAATTTTATTTATCTATCCTCTCTCTTTGTCTAACCTCACTCTTCCCTCACCAGGTATAATATCCCCATTATAATGCCTGTCTCCCATTATCTCCTGTGTCTTGAGTTCTTTTGTCCCCTTTACTATACATAGTGTAAGAACATTTTTAATTGTAATAAACAGTATCTATTCGCTCAAGAATTTCTAATGAAAAACTAATATTTGATTTTACAAAATGGGACCAAAAAAAAAAAAAAAAGAAAAGTACAAATAAATAAATAAATAATATTAAAAAATGTTAAAAAATATACTAATAAAATGTGGACCAGAATTACCTGGAACATCTAGAATAATATACAATAACGATTATATCAGAATACTCTGAAGGTCACATCAACCCACGTGGAACAGGCTACAAGCAACCCATCCTCCACCCTCAGAAGGCCCTGTGCATGCATGTAGAGCAGGCAGACCTCAAGTCGCCCAGCCCCCACAATAGTCAGGCCCTATGAAGAGCAGGAAGACCATGAATGTCTGCCCTCCCCCCACACACACTGGCAGGCCCATGCATGCAGAGAGGTTGGGGATGGGCCTTGCTACAGCCCCAGGCTCTGCAGGCACAACTTCCAATGTCCAAGATCTGGCTCTTGAAAACCAGCTCCCGAAGTCCTGTAGCTGCAGTTCTGGCTTATGCAGATAGGGATCTAGCACCCAGCTCCTGGGGGTAAGACAGGGCCCAGCTAATTCCAGTGCATATCTGCTTCTGCTGGCTGCTTCTAGCTCCCAGCAGGCAAGACAAGGCACGCCCACTCACACAGAGGCCCACAACTAGACCAGAAGTCCGGCTCCAGCTCTAGCTCCTGACAGGTGAGATAGAGCCCCACCCATTTACTCTGTGGCCAAACTCCCATGCAAATGACTCAGAACCCAACAGGTGAGAAGGTCAGAGGCCAATACAGCTCAGCTCTGGTGATATTCCAGAATCCCAATTCATTAGCTAGGGAACATCTAGAACCACTTCCCCTGCTCCACGCTAAGGTTCCCTATCTCAGAAGAAACTGTATTTGGATTTCTACAATTTGGAACATCTCACCTGATCCTTGTTAATTTGCACACATTTTTTTGCAGGCATAACTGCAAGGTTTGTCAGAACTGCAGTTGGATTACAAGCTAATTGTTAAGCCATGAGTATTGAGCTCTGAGATATCAATTTAACAGCTGGTTGTTTTCCTACATAGCAGTTTGACTGTGAGGACAACTGTGTATTTATTTGTGGAATAATCAATTCCAAAACAGATTGTTTATAAAATAAAATTTTGTAATTGTGGGATGGCTGTGGAAATTATCACTTTCCACAGAAAAGCCATGGATCGAAAGGCCTCTTCAGCACCAGCATCCTTAACTGTTTCAAATTCCATCTTGGCCTGACTAATCAATATATATATATATATATATATATACATACATATATATATATTATTTTTTTTTTTTTTTTTTTTTTTTTAAAAATATTTAATTAAAATATGCGCAATTATAAAAGTCCTGGCATTAAAACTCATTCTGTCTTTTTAAATGTGTTTTCACCTTA
>VZQC01010914.1:2892494-2927407 GCA_009823505.1 Rhizomys pruinosus
TGCCTTTCCCATGTTGTCCCTTCGTCGTGTCCCTGGCATGTGGGTTTCCCTTTTGTGGTTCAAATCACAAATGACTTTTCACTATATTAGCGGATGGTTTTGCTTGCCTCCTTCTGATGCTTTTTTTTCCCTTTCCTCCTCCTTTTTTTTATGGAGTATTGACTTATCTAGGTTTCAGGTTTTCAATTTTGTTTATATATTGGATGTTGGAAGCCTAAGTCAGTCTTCTCTTTCTGTTCTGAAGGTTCTCCAAAAGGAAGTCCAATTGGATTCTCAGCAATTCCCATTGGCGGGGGAGGGGATGTTTGCGCACCTGGGTACGTCCAAGACGGGGACCCCGGAAAGAGGGCTCAGAGTCGAGACCCTCTCCCAACCGTGCCTGTGCCATAACACCACAGCTGTACCTGTGTACCTTCCCTGCCTATGCGAGTTATGGCATCTTGCCTGTGACTCAGGAGCCCGCCCACAAGTCTGCTGGCCGGAACCAGAGCAGAAGTAAACAAGACCCTCTGTTCACTCTGCAAAGGCAAAGCATGGTCCCTCCAAGACGGGGAACCCAAAAAGAGGTCTCATATTCGAGACCTTCTTCCAGCCGTCCCTGTGCCAGACCACCCCAGCTGTACCTGTGTACCTGCCCTGCCTGCACAAGTTATGGCATCTTTCCCTTGACTCAGGAGCCCGCCCACAATTCTGCTGGCCGGGACCAGAGCAGAAGTAAACATGACCCTCTGCTCACTCTGCAAAGGCAAAGCATGGTCCCTCCGAGACGGGGACCCCGGAAAGAGGGCTCAGAGTCGAGACCCTCTTCCAGCTGCCCCTGTGCCAGACCACCCCAGCTGTACCTGTGTACCTGCCCTGCCTGCGTGAGTTATGGCATCTTGCCTGTGACTCAGGAGCCCGCCCACAAGTCCACTGGCCGGGACCAGAGCAGAAGTAAACACGACCCTCTGTTCACTCTGCAAAGGCAAAGCATGGTCCCTCCAAGACGGGGAACCCAAAAAGAGGTCTCATATTCGAGACCTTCTTCCAGCCGTCCCTGTGCCAGACCACCCCAGCTGTACCTGTGTACCTGCCCTGCCTGCACAAGTTATGGCATCTTTCCCTTGACTCAGGAGCCCGCCCACAATTCTGCTGGCCGGGACCAGAGCAGAAGTAAACATGACCCTCTGCTCACTCTGCAAAGGCAAAGCATGGTCCCTCTGAGACGGGGACCCCGGAAAGAGGGCTCAGAGTCGAGACCCTCTTCCAGCTGCCCCTGTCCCAGACCACCCCAGCTGTACCTGTGTACCTGCCCTGCCTGCGTGAGTTATGGCTTCTTGCCTGTGACTCAGGAGCCCACCGACAAGTCCACTGGCCGGGACCAGAGCAGAAGTAAACAAGACCCTCTGTTCACTCTGCAAAGGCAAAGCATGGTCCCTCCGAGATGGGGACCCCGGAAAGAGGGCTCAGAGTCGAGATCCTCTCCCAGCCATCCCTGTGCCAGACCACCCCAGTTGTACCTGTGTACCTGCCCTGCCTGCACAAGTTATGGCGTCTTGCCTGCGACTCAGGAGCCCACCCACAAGTCCGCTGGCTGGGACCAGAGCAGAAGTAAACAAGACCCTCTGTTCACTCTGCAAAGGCAAAGCATGGTCCCTCCAAGACGGGGAACCCAAAAAGAGGTCTCACATTCGAGACCCTCTTCCAGCCGTCCCTGTGCCAGACCACCCCAGCTGTACCTGTGTACCTGCCCTGCCTGCACAAGTTATGGCATCTTTCCCTTGACTCAGGAGCCCGCCCACAATTCTGCTGGCCGGGACCAGAGCAGAAGTAAACATGACCCTCTGCTCACTCTGCAAAGGCAAAGCATGGTCCCTCTGAGACGGGGACCCCGGAAAGAGGGCTCAGAGTCGAGACCCTCTTCCAGCTGCCCCTGTCCCAGACCACCCCAGCTGTACCTGTGTACCTGCCCTGCCTGCGTGAGTTATGGCATCTTGCCTGTGACTCAGGAGCCCACCGACAAGTCCACTGGCCGGGACCAGAGCAGAAGTAAACAAGACCCTCTGTTCACTCTGCAAAGGCAAAGCATGGTCCCTCCGAGATGGGGACCCCGGAAAGAGGGCTCAGAGTCGAGATCCTCTCCCAGCCATCCCTGTGCCAGACCACCCCAGTTGTACCTGTGTACCTGCCCTGCCTGCACAAGTTATGGCGTCTTGCCTGCGACTCAGGAGCCCACCCACAAGTCCGCTGGCTGGGACCAGAGCAGAAGTAAACACGACCCTCTGTTCACTCTGCAAAGGCAAAGCGTGGTACCTCCTAGACGGGGACCCCGAAAAGAGGGCTCAGAGTCGAGACCCTCTCCCAGCTGCCCCTGTGCCAGACCACCCCAGCTGTACCTGTGTACCTGCCCTGCCTGCATGAGTTATGGCGTCTTGCCTGTGACTCAGGAGCCCATCCACAAGTCCACTGGCCGGGACCAGAGCAGAAGTAAACAAGACCCTCTGTTCACTCTGCAAAGGCAAAGCATGGTCCCTCCAAGATGGGGACCCTGGAAAGAGGGCTCAGAGTCGAGATCCTCTCCCAGCCATCCCTGTGCCAGACCACCCCAGCTGTACCTGTGTACCTGCCCTGCCTGCACAAGTTATGGCGTCTTGCCTGTGACTCAGGAGCCCACCCACAAGTCCGCTGCCCGGGACCAGAGCAGAAGTAAACACGACCCTCTGTTCACTCTGCAAGGCAAAGTGTGGTCCCTCTGAGACGGGGACCCCGGAAAGAGGGCTCAGAGTCGAGACCCTCTTCCAGCTGTCCCTGTGCCAGACCACCCCAGCTGTACCTGTATACCTGCCCTGCCTGCGTGAGTTATGGCCTTAATTTGCATTTCTATAATGGCTAAAGATTTTGAGCATTTTAAAAATATTTTTCATTTTATTTTTATTTAAACACTCTCTGTTCATGTCCTTATGAAAAATTTAATTGTGTTATTTTTGTTTTATTGTATAGTTTAAGTATGTTTCATATTGCAAATTCTGACTGTCAGGAAAATTAGATGGTAAAGAACATTTACCCATTCTGTATGCTATCTTGCCATTCAAATAATGGGTCTTTTTTGCTTTTAAGTTTCATGAAGTAACATTTATCAAAGAATGATCTTAATATCTATACTACTGAGGAGTTCTTACACTTCTTTCTTTTTCAGAAAGTTCTTTCTTGTGCCTATAAGTTTTGGTGTACTCTCTACTTTTCCCTCTAACAGACTCAGGGTAACATATTTATGTTGAGGATCTTGACTGATTTGGAGTTGTGTTTTGTGCAGATTGAGAAATAAAGACCTAGTTTCTTTCTTCCACATGTGTAGTTATCTAGTTTGACAGCAGCCATCTGTTGATGATGTTGTCTTCTCTCTGCTGTGTATTTTTTTGCCTTTTTTCAAACACATCCAAAAATTCCAGTGGCTGTAAGGGCATAGACTTAAGTCTGTGTCTGCAATCATTATCTTAAAAATATTTTATTGAGCTTTCAAGATTTCATACAGTTCTTAAATCAAATTTAGAACCCCACCATTATTCATGTATTCACCCAAACATGTTAAGCCTATGCAGTAAAATATTTCTACCCAGACGTACTTCAATGCAAATTCATCCACTGGAGTCTAGTTAGCCCATCTAGAAATGGTAAAGAATGCATATTCTCCCTCACCCAATAGCAATCAGTCTCCAATATTTCTCAGTCTAGGGCTATCTCATCACCCATTTCTCTCCTCCAATCTAGGCCTGTGTTTAATTGAGTTGGTGTGGGTCCTATGCTCAATGCCACCATTGTCACAAGTTCAAATGTTCAAGCTTCTGGTGGTCTGAAAGCTTCTGCTTGCCTGTGTAAATTATCTCTTGATATTGATCACACTATTGTTATTATAATAGCTCTGTAGTATACCTTGAAACAGTCATGGTGACACATTCAGCAATGCTGTTATTTTTCAGGATTGCTTTGGCTATCTGGGGTCTTTTGTGTTTTATTTTTAATGTTTTTATGTATATAAAAGTTTTGCCTGCATGTGTGTAATTGTGTCCATGTGTACGTTGCCCAAGGAAACCAAAAGATGGTCTCTTCAAACTGAAGTCCCAGATGGTTATTAGCTACCATGTGGGTGCCCAGAACTGAACCTGGGTCCTCTGCAAGAGCAGAGAGTGTTCTTAACTTCTGAGCCATCTCTTTAGCCACTAGAATAGTCATGTTCTAGAGTACAAAGGGCTGCAAATGATAGCATGGATATTGTGAAAAAATAGTTTTACACTGTTGGCAGGGATGTTAATTACTGTAGCATCTTTGAAAATCAATCTGAAGCTGATAGTGTGGACGGTCCTTTGAAGTGAAGACTTACTTGGAGGTCAAATGCTTTCTCACACGTAGGGGCATTTGCCTGTCCAGCACTATAAACTTTACTGCTACCCTCCCAAGCAGCCAATCTGGCCTTAGCTGCATAAGGGGGAAGGGTTAAGGACATAAAAAAGATAACACGTGGGGGCAGTCATGCTGTCCCACCCATTGCCATTTTGTGGGGAGGTTACAGGGGTACCTTATGGGACCCTGAATGAATATGAGGGAAAGAGGAGATTCATCTTTTTTTAAGTGACCCCATTCACTCATTTACTGAGTAATCATTCAAAATTAAAATGGTTAGAATCTTCCAAATTGTGCTTTTGGAGAGTTTTCCTCATTTTGTGTTTGGGACTGTGAAAGGGGAGTGCAGGGCTTCACATGTGCAAGTAATTCTCAGAAGGAATTTTAGAAACAAATTGGCATAGTTTTGAAAGATAGAACAAAACTGAGGACTAGCTTGGGAAGAGCAATGAAATTTCTTCTGTTATGGGGAAAGAGATAAGTAACCAAAGAAAAGCTGGGTGAGGGGAAATATATGTGGAACCAACCTGAAAATGCCCTGCCACCAGACAGAGTACTATGCAGAACCCTAGGGGAAAATTGTCCCAAATGTTCTGCTTCAAATAATCCCAAATGTTCTGCTGCAATTCACTATCACATGCCAAGCAAAATGTTCCTGCTGGTGAAATAGTGACTCATATAGTATATGTACAACCAGCAAATTTCCAATTGGATTTAAGGTTTTTTCCTAAAGGAAAAACACACATCTGTAAGTCTGGTTGAGGTCCTGTGGCAGGGGATGTTATAAGCCCCAATGGAGAAGCCGGTGCAATTACTTTGTTTTAGAGCTGTGATACCCCTGGTAAGGTACCATCCAAGTATTTGTGTTTGCACTCATAGGGTAGGTTGTTATAATGGTTATTAATTTGTGTAGGTATTTGTGCTTTTTTCTATTTGTGTTTTATTAGTAGGAAAATTACCTCAGAAATGAGCCAACAGTACATTGGAAACAGATGATGTAAAGAACTGGGAGATAATTGTCTCACCACAATGTAAAACAGGTCATCCTACCTCTTTCTCCCCCTCCAAGCCTCAGGGACTTTTGCCAAAGTAGTGGTTGGAAAGAATGTAAAAGCTGGAGGAAGGGGCGGGGTGTTATTTGGGCTGCACTCTGAAAAGAAAACTGACATTAAAAATCAAATGCATTCTCAGGTGTAAGGGTTCCTGCATGCTCAGGATTGTAATCTTGACTATTACCCTCCCAACCAACCAGTCTGGCCTTGGCTGCACAAGGGGGAGGGGCCAAGGGCATAGAAAAGAGAACACTATCTCTTGTTATCACCAGCTTGTGGGGATGTCACCCTGCTCACCCATTTACTCTGTAAGCAAGTCCAATTAAACTTGCTAGCATCTTCCAAACTGGTTTTGAAGAGTCTTCATAGCTTTAGCTTTGCATTTTGGATCAAGGGAGGGTAGGCCAGGAGGTGCATGAGTATGTCACAGAAAGAATTTTAGCAACACTACTCCTGAGCATATATCAAATCTAAAAGTATATAACAAACTACAAGGACCCTAGTATATTCATATTCATTGCTGTTCTTTTCACAGTAGATGAAAATTGGAAGCATGGTCTTTTTTATTTTCTAGCCTGTGTTATCTACTGCTGAACGTCTGTTATGGGATGGCTCCAACTGAACTTTTCATATTCAATATATGTTGTATAATTACCTATAGGCAAATAAACTTTACCACATCCATACAGTGCATTATTATTCAGCCATTAAAATAATCAGTGCCTTTACCAGGAAAACATCTTTCCAACCCAAAGTTTTAAGATTTTAAATGTGAGTTTATTGTATATAAAGTATAGCTCAATCATTAAATTGAAAAATAAAATAACCTCACCTACCCGTGGTTCAGGGATGATTGTGGGAGAGGGAGTGGAAAGACTGTAACAGCCAGTGCTGGTTCATGAACATAAAGAAACAGTGAATTACAATTGACTGTAAGCTTTCACATGTAAACTTGTGGCAGTGTAGGAACCGTGCATGGGACCCATGCCAACTGAGACAAGGTCTCAAAACAGAGTAAGAGAAATGGGTGGGGGACTGGCCCTGAACTGAAAACTATAAGAGACATAGTACTGTTCTGTGCGGAAGTTTATATGCCTTCCTTAGGATTCCTAGATAATTCTGACTACATTCCAGTGTATCTATTTGCAGAGAAGAATATCTGGGTTTGGGAGCTTAACTGGATAGGGCGTAACTTGGATGTTGTAATGCTTGAGATATGATGGGGGTTGGGGAATGGGGGGAGTGGATTTGATTGGGAACAATTGTATGAGTTGTACAAATGATCAATAGAAAAGATAAGTATATAATTTGTAAATTACCTAAACAATTTATTTATTGTCAAATAAGCTTACCAGAAATAAGTTTCTATCTAAAACTTATTAATTATTGTGACATAATCTTGAATATGGCTGGCAGCTTCAGAAAATCCTTAGATAGTATAAATTAAATACATGTAATTGTTTTGGTATTGAGCCTATTAAAAAACTCTGTCAACATGTAAACAATTACTTATAGACTTCAAATATTTTTTTAATTTAATTTTTATTGATGCTTTGTGCCAAACTTATTGACTTCTGAATTGACAGTTGTAATTGGAAATTATTGCATAATGTTTCTTCATTCTCTTGATATTATGTTTACTATTCAGATATGACATATGTTTTAAATCCACAAGTGTGCCATATTAGATATGCTAACATTTTATTGCTTCCTTTTTTGAATGTTTACATTTTAATATTTTTCTAATGAATTCTTATATGGTTTTGGAACATGTGTGAAAATAAAAAAAGAAAGTATTAAAAGTATTTTGGAAGTTGTACATGGAGAAATAATTTATGAACTTGGAAATCCAAATGCCAAGCTTATAATTAAAAGGAGATATTTATATTTAAAGGGAATTCAAAGTAGCATCATACAAAATAATGATATTACAGAAACATAAACTATAAACAATATTACCATTGATTCTTATGTTTTTTTACAAGAATGAGAAAAATCATACATGAATTTCTTGTAAGCAGAGATGATTTCTCCTATATTTACTCTGAAATAGGTACTGGAAGACATATTTTTTTCATATTTAGTGGTTGCTTCTCTATCATCTAAAATCAAAAGGAATGAACTAACTAATGAGCTAACGATATTAGTTAATAAATAAACTTGTCTATGTGAGATCTCCTGAGACCAGCTGAAGAGCAGGTACTGGGGCACGGGATAAAGGGCACCCCCCAACCCCCACCCCCTGACAACTGGGATTACGAAGGCATCTGAAGGAGGCAAACAAAGCAAGCCTTCAACACATTGAAGAGGCATTTGGGACTCACATTGGAATACAGGCAGGGAGAAGCCCATATGCCAGGAATGTGAAGAAGACACAACACAGGAAAGGGGCGGGATAATCCCACACCAAGCTTTACCAACACTATGGAAGATTCCTATAGTGGGATCCTCCTGGGGATGGCCCAGGACACAGATATCAGAAACACAATTGTAAACATACTTAAAGAAATACAAGATTATAAAGAGCAAATCAAAGAACTAAGAAATGAGCATGAAGAACTCAAGAAGGATGGAAAGAGAGAGAATGACAAACTCTGGAAGGAAGTAGAAACACTGAAAAGATCCCATGCTAAAAAATGATAAGGAAACCAACCAGCAAAGCAAAGAGCTACAGAAAGAGATTGAGAAGCTCCAAAATGAAGTAGAAATACTAAAGAAATCAGAAGAGGATATGAAAAAGGAAATGAAACACTCATCCAATCAAGAAGAAAGAAATGGAAAAAGCCTTAGAAGCAGAATGGAGGAAGCAGAACAAAGAATATCGGTCCTGGATGATAACACAGAACAACTAAAAACCTCAAGTAAAGATTATGAAAAATTTAAAAATATACAAAAGTGGAACAACCAGAAACTATGGGACACTATGAAAAGTCAAACCTCAGAATCATAGGAGTAGAGGAAGGAGAAGAATCCCAAGATAATGGTATTGATCAGATCTTGAACAGAATAATAGATGAAAACTTACCCAAACTAAATAAGACAAAACAATACAAATACAAGAAGTATATAGACCTCCAAACAGACAAGATCAGAAAATAAATTCTCCATGCCACATCATAGTTAAAATGCTAGACACCTAAAACAAAGCCAAAATCCTTAAAGTCACAAGAGAAAAACAACAAGTGACCTATAAGGGGAAACCTATCAGAATTACAACTGATTTCTCAATGCAAACTATGAAAGCAAGAAGAACCTGGAGCAAAGCATTCCCAGTGTTAAAGGACAATAGATGCCAACCCAGGTTACTAAACGCAGCAAAAATGTCGATTATAATTGAAGGAGAGAGAAAAACCTTCCATGACATAAACAAGTTCAAAGAATACTTGTCTAGAAAACCAACCCTTCAGAGAATACTTGAAACAATTCAAAGGGCAGAAGAAAGGAGCAACAATTCCCAGGGACCTAGAAAGAGAAATCAATAAAAAGCATAACTGCAGAAATAGAAACCTAAACCAAAACTGCAAATGGATAATAAGGCAAAAGGAAGCAACACAAAACTATCAGTCATAACCTTAAATATTAATGGACTAAATTCCCCAAACAAAAGACATAGATTGGAAGATTGGATTAAGAAACAGAATCCATCAATATGCTGTCTACAAGAAACACATCTTAACTTCAAGGACAGGCACCACCTTAAAGTGAAAGGGTGGAAACAAATATAACAAGCAAATGGTACCAAACAGAAAGCACGTGTTGCTATTTTAATATCAGACAAAATAGACTTCAAAGTAAAAGAAATCAGAAGAGACAAAGAAGGCCATTACATTTTTATCAGAGGAAAATTCACCAAGATTTCACAATTATGAATATATATGCACCAAACTCTGGTGCACCAAACTTTATAATCACAATTCTCCAGGACCACAAGTCACACACTAACCCCAGTACACTCATAGTATGGGACTCCAATACCCCACTGAGTCCTTTGGATAGGTCAACAGGACAAAGAATAAACAGAGAGACAGTTGAACTTAATGATATGATATATCAAATGGACCTCATAGACCTCTACCAAATATTCCACCCTAATAACAGAGAATACACTTTCTACTCAGCACCCAACAGAACATTCTCCAAAATTGATCACATACTGTGACATAGAAGAAACCTCCACAAATACAAAAAGATTGAAATAATTTCATGCATTCTATCAGACCACAGTGCAATAAAGCTCATCATCAACACCAGGATAAGCCCTACTGCAAAAAAGAACCCATGGAGACTAAACAACACACTCTTGAATAATGAATGGGTCAAGGAAGAGATAAAGAAGAAATAAAAGCATTCCTGGAACTGAATGATAATGACAATACAACTCAACAAAACCTATGGGATACCTTAAAAGCAGTCCTAAGATGGAAGTATATAGCCCTGGGTGCCTACATTAAAAAATCAGAAAGAACACAAGTGAATGATCTAACACTGCAGCTAATAGCACTTAAGAGGTAACAACAGATGAACCCTAAACACAACCGACAGGACAAAATAACAAAAAATATCAGAGCAGAAATCAGTGAAATAGAAACAAAGAAAACAATACAAAATATCAATGAATCCAAAAGTTGGTTCTTTGAAAGAATAAACAAGATAGACAGACTTATAGCCCAGTTAACCAAAAGAAATAAGGAACAACTCCAAATCAATACAATCCTTGATGAAAAGGGAAATATCACAACAGACAAGGAAAAGATCCAGAAAAATCATTCGGGACTACTTCAAAAACTTATACTCTAACAAGTTTGAAAACCTAGAAGAAATGGATGAATATCTGAAATCCTGGCAATCACCAACGCTCAACCAAGAAGAGATCGACAGCTTAAACAGACCCATAATACATGAAGAAATTGAAGATGTAATAAGAAACCTCCCAAATAAAAAAGCCCAGGCCCAGACAGTTTCATGTCAGAATTCTATAAAATATTTCAAAAAGATCCACAACCATTATTACTGAAACTGTTTAGAAGTATACAAACAGAGGGAATTCTCCCAAATTCCTAGTATGAAGCCAGCATCACTCTATTTCTAAAACCAGGCAAAGATCCAACCAAAAAGGAGAATTATAGACCCATCTCCCTAATGAACACAGATGCCAAAATTATAAACAGGATACTGGAAAATCGCATACAGACCCACATCAAGAAGATCATCCATCATGACCAAGTTGGATTCATACCAGAGATGCAGGGATGGTTCAACATACGAAATTCAATAAACATCACCAAACACATACATGGAATGAAAGACAAAAACCACACCATCATCTCAAATGATGCTGAAAAAGCCTTTGACAAAATCCAGCATTCCTTCATGCTCAAAGTCCTAGAAGGAATTGGATTGGAGGGATCATTCCTGATTGTAATCAAAGCCATATACAGGAAACCCACAACCAATATCATCTTAAATGGGGAAATGATAGAAACATTCCCTTTAAAGGTAGGAACTTGGCAAGGCTGCCACCATCACTACTCCTCTTCAGTATAGTGCTTGAAACACTTGCTAGAGCAATAAGGCAAGAAGAGGAAATTAAAGGAGTACTAATTGGAAAAGAGGAAGTTAAGATATCCCTATTTTCTGATGATATGTTTGTTTACTTAAGGGATGCTAAAAACTCCACCAGAAAACTCCTAGAAATGACTAACAGCTTCGGCAAAGTGGCAGGGTACAAAATTAACCTAAAAGAATCAATGGCCTTTCTTTACACCAAGAACAAGCAACTGGATAAAGAATTCAAAGAGAGATTCCTACTCACAATAGCCTCAAAAACAGTAAAATACCTTGGCAAATCCTAACCAATACCTTGGAACAAACCTAACCAAAGACACCAAAGATCTCTACAACAAAAGTTTTAAACCTTTAAAGAAAGAAATTGAAGAAGACATCAGAAGATGGAAAAACCTCCCATGCTCATGGATTGGGAAAATTAACATTGTAAAAATGTACATTCTAGCAAAACTCTTGTATAGATTTAACACAAACCCAATCAAAATCCCCAAGATTTTCTTCACAGGCTTAGAAAAAACAGTCCTTAAATTCATTTGGAAAAACAAAAGATCCGGAATAGCCAAAACAACCCTGAGCAAAAAGAGCTACACAGGGGGATCTCTATACCAGTCTTCAAACTATACTACAGGGCTATAGTCATAAAATTAGCCTCGTACTTGCACAAAAACAGACCTGTTGACCAATGTAACAAAACTGAATATCCAATCCTGAGCACAAACTATCTCAGCCATTTGACAAGGGGGCCAGGAAGACACAATGGAGAAAAGACCACATCTTCAGCAAGTTGTGTTGGCAAAACTGAATCACCACTTGTAGAAGAATGAAATTAAACCCCTAACTCTCGTCCTGTACAAAAGTCAACTCCAGATGGATCAAAGACCTCAACGTGCAACCCCAAACTCTGAAGGCAATAGAAGAAAAAGTTGGCAGCAGACTACAAGACATAGGCGTAGGAAAAGACTTCCTAATTTAGACAGCAGCTGCACAAGAATTAAGGTCGACAATTGATGAATGGGACCGCATTAAGTACATCAAAAGAAACAATCAAGGAAGTGAAGAGAAATCCCACAGAGTGGGATGAAATCTTTGTAGAAGAATCATCTGACAAAGCATTGATTTCCAGAATATATAAACTGCTCAAAAAACAAAGAAGAAAGAAAACAGATGACCCACTCAATAGACGGAGCAAAGAACTGAACAGAGACTTCACAAGTGAGGAATTAGAAATATCTGAGAAACACCTCAAGAAGTGTTCAACATCGCTAATCATTAAGGAAATGCAAATCAAACCACTTTAAGATATCATCTTACTCCAATAAGACTGGCTAGGATCAAGAATACAAATGATACCAAGGGCTGGAGAGGTTGTGGGGAAAGGGGACCACTCATCCACTGCTGGTGGGAATGTAAACACCTCAAGCCACTATGGAAAGCAGTGTGGAGCACCCTTGGATGACTTGGAATGAACTTGCCACCTGACCCAGCCATAACACTCCTAGGCATGTACCCTCAAAACTCACCCCACCGCAGAGGTACATGCACAGCCATGTTTATTTCCACTCTCTTCACAATAGCAAGGAGCTGGAACCAACCCAAATGTCCCGCAACTGATGAGGTAGAATAGATTAAGAAAGGGCAGTCTTTTCTGTCGTTGCTGTTTGTTGTTGTTGTTCTTTCCAATATGCATCACTCCCAACTTCTTGGACAAAAGCTCAAGGTGCATATTGGAAAGAACAACAACAATAACAACAGCCACAATAACAGAAAAGACTACGTCAAAGAAGTGACTGAAACGGTGAACTTCTGCTCAAAACAGTCAACTTCCACATAGAGAATTTTGAGAAAGACTGAGAAAAAGTTGAAAAGCATGTTTGGCAGAATGCATGAGCTCTGGTGGGGTAGAGGGTAGGGTGGTGACATGGGTCTCGATTTGATTAGTAACATAATCATATATATATATATATTATATATATATAATATATGCATAAAATAAAAATAGGTAACGCGGCGAGAAGTTTAATTGGCAATTGCCTTCTGCCTAACTTTCATTTGACATATACATATGTTCTTTTATTTATTTTCAAAAAGCTATCCACAATTAAACTACCATTTAGGAATCAGGGTTTCATAGACGTGACATAACTTTTCAGCAACCAAAACAGTAGTATACGGCTTGAATCTGCTTCTCTTCAATTAAATCTAGTTCATATTATATTTTGATATTAAAAACACCCAGAATAAGTGCCTTTAGTATTTGCTTTAATTAGCCTATAATTATTTTTATTGACCAGTTTAATCTGCTTTTAACATTACTCATCAGCTTCTAATCCTAGTAGAAATTTGAGTGCAGAGCATAAGATTTCTATCTCCAGTTCATTAGGAAGTAGGGTTATATCTTAATGTTCCCTTTTCTATTTTCTGATACACTATCACATCTTCTCTTCTCTATTGAATAAAGAATTACAAGTCAGGAGTCACTATTTCTTCAGGGACTACAATATCAAATACATAGCATCCAAGGAATGTGAAAAGTGCCATATCCCTGACCCAGTCTATATTTCAAAATCTTCCAGAACCAGACAGATTGCTAATGACTGAGTTTACTTGTGTATGAAACTGTCATTTGAAGGCACTTTCTTTGTACAAGTGTGCCTTTCATCCTCCCTTATCAATCATGTTACATTTATAACCCTCCATTTCCAAAGTTCTTAAATTACCATTAAGTGGTTTTGACTACAGTGCAGGTGACTATGCTAGACCTGGGAAAGATTTTAGTTAGTAAATGAAATTTAGGCAGAAATAATTGTCTGCCTTCTTCGCTGTAGTGCCTGACCTTCCTTCTAGCAGAATCCTTCTATTTGGTTAAATTGACGTCTTAACGAAATCATGATTTAAGTAAAAGTAGATTTCATTCAAAAGCTAAAATCACCAGTACTTAATAAAATGCTTGCACATTTTATCTAAGAATAATAACAGAATATAAGAAAGTTATGGAAAAGGGAGAAGAATCACAATTTTTATGAAGTAAAAGAATGAAAGAAAAGTCGATTTGTGCTGACATTTTCTTTGTAAATTCCAAGGTAATATGAGGATGTAGATGCCAAATACAATATGTTAAAGTGAGGTTGGAAAGATGACTCAGTAGTTAAATGCACTGGCTGTTCTTGCACAGGTTGAAGGTTCAGTTTCCAGGACCCACATGGTAGCTAACATTCATCCATTACTTCAGCTGCATGGGATCTGACACTGTCTTCTAGCCTCCATTCGCATTCACTCATATTGGTTACAATCATTCATCCAGGCAAAACACTCATATACATTAAATAAAATTTAAAAATATAAATAATAAATTAAAAGGTATGTAAAAGTAAGATTTATGCAAATTAGAAAGAGAAGGGAGCCAAAGATAACCCTGAAAAGTGAGCTTGGAGAGAAAATTTGCATAAATAATAAATGCCAAAAACAAGTCATCTGCTTTTATTTTTTAGGCTTTCATTACAGTTTTAATCTCTTTATTGTATTCATTCACATAATGTGTTGACTACCATGCTTGTTATTTGGTCTGTTTCTGAATTTGGTCTATTAGTTGAGCTATAAGGGTGAAAAAAAGATACAGGAGAGAATTTTATCAAAGTAATGATTGGAAGACGCTCATACATGTATGGCCATGGACTGCTTTTTCTGTTACTTTTCCAAATCCCCAGATGTTTTCAACTTTGAGCTCCTGACCCTTAAGGCAAAACCCAAAAGGAACCAAAAAATTATACCTACATATCCAAAACTATTGACATAAATATAGACATAAAAATAGAGAATGAAAATATGCTCTGTTTTATTCTGTGGTCAGGAAAATTAACCCTTCTGTATGCTTATCTTCACCCTATAACAATTTTATGTTTTTTTTATTTATTTATTTATTTATTTATTTATTTATTTATTTGTTTGTTTTCCAATTTTTTATTTTTATTTTTTTAACTATAAGTAGTAAGTTATGAGTACAAGCATCCTTCATGTAAAATCAATTTGCAAGCAGCTATGCCCAAACCCACATAGCCCAAGTCTTCACCCCCCCAATCCAGCTGCTGGGGCTTACGTGTACAATCATGTTAATCAAATAAGTTTCCAGACTATGTTGCTGTAGTTTCACCATTCACCCCAATCGCAGCCCTTACATTCTACCACACCCCATCTTCCATGGATTGTTCCCTGGGCTTAGAAAAGGGGCACTGGTAGACAAGAAGCAAAACAGTCTAATTTCTCTGGAGATGTCATTTTGGACTCTGGTCAGTTCTGGCTGTTTCCTTTCATGGGTTGATAGTTTGTCCAGGAATAACCAAAGCAAAAGAGTCTACTTTCTCTGGAGATGTCATTTTGGACTCTGATCAGTTCTGGCTGTTTCCTTTCATGGGTTGGTAGTTTGTCCAGGAATAACCTTTCAATCCTACTAATGAAGCACAAGCAATTAGATATATAGGTATTTAAACAGTACTAATTATTATGGTAGGTTACTTTGGTATATACACAGATGTTTGGATGGTATGCTAATCCATGAATTATATTTTTTCTGCAAAAGATGACAAGATCTTACTGTGGCTTATAATTTCTCCTAACCACTAGAGGATTTAAGCTTGTGGCATCAGCAGGGAATTATTCCTCCAAGGAGAGAGCTAATAGCTAATTAGATTTGGGATATACAGTCATGAAGCTGTCACTACTACACAGTATTTCCAGGCAGGTGAGGTGTAGCTGATGCTGATGGAGGAGTCTTGCTTGACTCAAGGAGACCAATTTTTGGTTTATTGGTTTAGTGGCCTTTGATAACAGTCTCTGGCATTCCAGAGACCAACTGTACACTTGCAAGTGCAGTCTCAGTGCATCTTTTCCATGCTTGCATCAGGTCTTCAACAGAAGGGCCGTACTGCCTCTCTTCTTGCTGGTATCCCAGTTTACAGGCAAGAACATTTACATATTTTTTGGGGGGGAGGCTTGGATCCCCTGGCCAACATCTCCTCGGCAGAATAATCCATTGCTGATATCAGAGCTCTCCTGTATTAATATATTTTGCTTAACTGCACAGCTTGAAGAGACTTTAGTATTATATTTGGCTCTGAATAGAGAATAATTCTTTTCATATTTCCTGTGTCTGTCAATTAAAGAAAGCAGTTATACCCGTTTTGTAAGAGATTACCTCTATAAGAGTCAGCTCTAAGTTACGGTTAGAGAATGATTTCATTACCATCATGAATTTCTTTGTTCTATGAAATGGAGGTAAGAAGGTCTCTCATATTAAAACTTTGTGGCACCTAGAAGGTAAGGTTAATTAGGACTCATCATATACAGTTCTTACACATAGGATCCACAGAGATGTTTGATGTCTGTAGCAGTCTGAGGCTTTTCTTCCTGTTAATGCTTAGATGGGCCAACTTCTCTGCTGGTATTTCTTGGTACATCCTGCACAATGCAAAGCTGTATCTTTTCTTTCTCAGCCATTAAGTTGGTGACATTTTGACCTGTGGGAACATACAAATCTTTTCCCATAGTTAGTTTAAGATTTAAATTTGACAAAAAGTTTTAATATACAGTTATATCACCCCTTTTTTAAATTTTAGGTTTTTATTTTTGACCAAAGTGTCTTAAAAATGCAGTTGTAGTACACATACCTATGGGCAAGAATCAAGGTGTAAATTTCATTAAATTTACCCAAGCTGTTTTTGGTGACTGTATGTTGTTAATTTGGGAAGCAAGCTTAATTCCTTAAGTTAAATTATCCTACAGGTAAAAGAGAATGTTACAAGATGTTACTGTATAACACAGAAATTATAGAGAACATTTGTATATGTTAATCTCAAGGTTATTTTGTAACAGATTTTAAGTAAAACAAATGTGGACAACAATTTATTTCAACTTAACTTGGATGTATTACCGTTTTTATTAAAACCTTTAAACCAGTGTTGTTTAATATAGATATTTTTACTTTTACCGAGTCCTAAAATACCATGTAGTTTGTAGATAGAGTTTGGGCAAAACTGGATACTTGTTAAACTCACATCAATTAAATATACATTAATCGAATATAGACCAGTGTCCCTCTCCCACCCCTCCCACCCCTCCAGTTTAACCATTTCAGTCAGTTTTTAATGCAGTCTTTCTGTTCTTCTTTTTTTAATTTTGTTTATTTTTGTATGTGTATGAGCGTACTGTCTGCATGTAGGTCTGTGCACCCATGTCGTGCAATGCTGCGGAGGTCAGAAGAGGGTCTCAGATTCCCCTGGAATTGGAGTTCTCCTGGAATTGGAGTTACAGACAATTCTTAGCTGCCATGTGGATGCTGGGGATCAAACCCGGGTCCTCTGCAAGAGCAGTCGGTACTCTTAACCGCTAGGCTATCTCTCCAGCACCATGTTGTTCTTTCCAATATGCATCCCTCCACACAAGAAGTATTTACAACTGGGTTATTGATGCTAGCATCCACAGATGAGGGATACCATTCGCCATTTGTTTTTCTGGGACTGTGTTACTTCACTTAACATAATATCTTCTAGTTCCATCCATTTACGAGCAAAGTTCAAGATTTTCTTCACTGCTGCATAGAAATCCATTGTGTACATGTACCATATTTGCTCTATCCACTCGTCAGTTCAGGGACATTTGGGTTGGTTCCAGCTTTTTGCTATTGTGAACAGAGCTGCAATAAATATAGCTGTGCATTTATTTCTGCAGTAAGATGAGTCTTGTGGGTATATACCCAGGAGTGGTATGACTGGATCAAATGGTATGCTGAAATTGAGTTTCCCAAAGGTTGTCCACACTACCTTCCATAGTGGCTGTTCAAGATTACATTCGCACCAGCAATGGATGAGTGTTACCCTTTCCCCACAACCTCTCCAGCATTTGGTATCACTTGTTTTCCTGATCCTAGCCAATCTTATCGGAGTGAGATGATATCTTAAATTGGTCTTAATTTGCATTTCCCTAATTATTAGTGATGTTGAACACTTTTTGAGATGTTTCTCAGCCATCTCTAATTCCTCCTCTGTGAAGTCCCTATTCAGTTCTTTGCTCCATCTTTTCAGTGATTCATTTGTTTTCTTTCTTCTTTGTTTTTTGAGTAGTTTGTATACTCTGGAAATCAATGCTTTGTCAGATCTATGTGCAGTGAAGGTTTCCTCCCACTCTGTAGGTTTTCTCTTTACTTCCTTTATTGTTTCTTTTGATGTACAGAAGCTTTTGAGTTTAATGACGTCCAATTTGTCAATGGTCAATCTTATGTCTTGTGCAGCTGCTGTCTCATTTAGGAAGTCTTTTCCTATGCCTATGTCTTGTAGTCTGCTGCCAAGTTTTTCTTCTATTGCATCCAGAATTTTGGGTTTCACGTTGAGGTCTTTGATCCATCTGGAATTGACTTTTGTACAGAGTGAGAGGTAGGGCTTTAATTTCATTCTTCTACAGGGGGTGATCCAGTTTTGACAACATCACTTGCTGAAGATGCTGTCTTTCCTTCATTTTGTGTTCTTGGCCCCCTTGTCAAATATGAGGTGGCCGAAATTGTATGTGCTCAAGTTTGGATCTTCAGTTTTCCTCCATTGGTCAACTGATCTGTTTATGTACCAGTACCAAGTTGTTTTTATGAATATAGCCCTGTAGTATATTTTGAAGTCTGGTATAGAGATGACCCCTATATTGCTCTTTTCACTCAGGGTTGCTTTGGCTATTCGGGGTCTTTTGTTTTTCCAAATAAAATTGAGAATTTTTTTTCCAAGCCTGTAAAGAAGCTCTTGGAGATTTTGATTGGGATGGCATTAAATCTGTATATGAGTTTGGGTAGGATGGGCCTTTTTACTATATTTGTTTTCCCAATCCATGAGCATGGGAGGTTTGTCCATCTTTTGATGTCTTCCTCAATTTCTTTCTTCAGGGGTTTAAAATTTTTATTGTAGAGATCTTTCTTTTCTTTTTTTCGGTTTGTTCCTATTTATTTTATTATTTATGAGGCTATTGTGAGTGAGAAAGTCTGCTTGTATTCATTCTTCAGTTGCTTATTGTTGGTGTAAAGAAAAGCTAATGATTTTTCTAGATTTATTTTGTATCCTGCCAATTTACTGAAGCTCTTAATCGTTTCTAGTTTTCTGGTAGAGTTCTTAGCATCCCTTAAGTAAAGGGTCATATCATCAACAAAAATGTATAGCTTGACTTCCTCTTTCCCAATTAGAACTCCTTTAATTTCTTGACTTATTACTCTAGCAAGTGTTTCAAGCACCATATTGAAAAAGGAGTGGTGACAGTGTGGCCGAGTTCCTAACTTTAAGGGGAATGCTTCTGTCGTTTCCCCATTTAGGATGATATTGGCTGTGGGTTTCCTGCATATGGCTTTGATTAAAATGAGGAATGATTCTTCCAATCCAATTCCCTCTAGGACTTTAAGCATGAAGGGATGCTGGACTTTGTCAAAGGCATTTTCTGCGTCAATTGAGATGATTGTTTGTTTTTTGTCTTTTAGTTCATTTATATGTTTGAGGATATGTATTGATTTTCGTATATTGAGACATCCCTGCATTTCTGGAAAGAATCCAACGTGGTCATGGTAGATGATCTTCTTCATGGGGATCTGTATGCAATTTGCAAGTATTTTGTTTACAATTTTTGAGTGGTGTTCATTAAGGAGATGGGTCTATAGTTCTCCTTTTTGGTTGTATCTTTGCCTGGTTTGGGTAATAGAGTGATGCTGGCTTGATAGAATGATTCTGGGAGAACTCCCTCCGTTTGTATCCTTCTAAACAACTTGAAAAGTAATGGTTGTAAGTCTTATTTGAAATATTCTATAGAATTCTGCCTTAAAGCCATCTGGGCCTGGGCTTTTCTTGTTTGGGAGGATTCTTATTACATCTTCAATTTCTTCACATAGTATTGGTCTATTTAAGCTGTTGATCTCTTCTTGGTTGTGGTTTGGTGATCTCCAGGATTTCAGATATTCATCCATTTTTTCTAGGATTTCACACTTGGTAGAGTATAGTTTTTTGAAGTATTCGAGTATGATTTTCTGGATTTTTTCATTGTCTGTTGTGATATTTGCCCTTCATCACAGATTCTATTGATTTGGAGTTGTTCGTTCTTTCTTTTGGTTAACCGGGGTAGAGGTCTCTCTATCTTGTTTATTCTCTAAAAGAACCAAATTTTTGATTCATTGATTTTTCTGTATAGTTTTTTTTTTTTTGTTGTTGTTGTTGTTGTTTCTATTTAATTGATCTCTGCTCTGGTTTTGTTATTTCTTCTTGTCTGCTGTGTTTAGGGTTCATTTGTTGTTGTCTCTCAAGTATTTTTAGCTGCAGTGTTATATGCTTTATTGTGATCTTTCTGTTATTTTTTATGTTCTGTGGTGTGCTGAGTAGAAAGTGTATTCTCTGGTATTTTGGTGGACTACTTGATAGATGTCTTTGAGGTCCATTTGGTGTATTGTATCATTAAGTTCAGATGTCTCTCTTTTTATCCTTTGTCCTGTTGATCTGTCTAAAGGACTTAGTGGAGTGTTGAAGTCCCCTACTGTATTAGTCATTTTTCTGTTGCTGTGATAAAACCACCATGAGCAAGGGAACTTATAAAAAGAAGAGTTTAGGGGCTGGAGGGATGGCCTAGCGGTTAAGAGCGCCGACCGCTCTTGCAGAGGACCCGGGTTCGATCCCCAGCACCCACATGGCTGCTGAGAACCGTCTGCGACTCCGGTTCCAGGAGAACTCCAGTTCCAGGGGAATCCGAGACCCTCTTCTGACCTCCGCGGCATCGCACGACACGGGTGCGCAGACCTGCATGCAGACAATACATTCATACATATAAAAATAAAAATAAATAAATTAAAATAAAAAAAAGAAGAGTTTATTTTAGCTTATGATTGATGGTTCCAGGGAATTAGAGTCCATTGAGGTGGGAGGCATGGCTGCTGGAGCTGGAGCAGAAAGCGGAAGTACACATCTTGCAATGAGCACAGGAAGCAGAGAGAGAGGGACTGGAGAAAGCAAGGCTTGTTAAACTCACTAAGCCCACCCCCAATGACGTACTTCCTCCAGCATAGCCATACCTTCTAAGACTTCCAAGAACAGTGCCACCAACTGGAGACAAAATGTCTGAATAATTAAAGCCTATGGGGGTAGAATCACATTCAAACCACCACATTCCATTCCCTGCCCCCCATAGGCTCCTGACCATATAAAATCCAAAATGCATTTAATCCATCCTTAAAATTCCCCATAGTCTTTACCAGTCTCAATTCTATTCAAAAGTCTATAGTCCAAAATCTCTTCTGAGACAGAAGTCAATCTCTTAAGTGTAAGCTCCTGTAAAATCAAAAGTCAAATTACATACTCACAACATACCGTGGAACTGAATACACATTCCCATTCCAAAAGGGGGGAATGGAGGCATAGTGAGGGAATACTGGACCAAAACAAGACCAAAAACCAGCAGGGCAAACACCAAGTCCAGTAGCTCCATGTGCAACTTCTGGGAATTTGCTTCCAAAGGGCTTAGATGGCTCAGCTCTTCCAGCTTTGCTTGCAATATACACCTCATTCTTAGGCTGGTACCACTCCCTGTATGCAGCTCTCCTTGGCAAATATTTCATAGCTCTGGCATCTCGAATGTCTTCTTGGGGTCTCCACTGCCAACCAGGCTTCACATTCACAGCTTCATGCAATGGCCTACCAGGGCCTTCTTTATTCAGGGACACCTCTGCTGCACTCTGCCTGGCCTCTGCAGCTCTCTGAAACCGTGGACCAAGAACTGATGACCCCTTCACTCTTGCAAAATTCATGCCTCTAAATCCAGCACCATGTGAATGAAACTGCCGAGTTTGGCTTCAAGTTTGGGTTATACCTTGACCTATTTCAACCACATTTGAAACTTTTCCCTGCCCCGAACTTGTTGTAGCAGAAAACCCTTTAAGTATTTTCCTTTCAAAAGTTGAAGGATTAGCTGGGTGTGGTCTTGCCCTGAAGGTACTATTTCTGTTGTTTACTGTAAATCTGGAGGCCCCTCCTTAATCACTTTAATCTCAATTTTTCCATTGTTTACTTGTACATAGCTAGGCCTCTCCTTAATCAGTTTAATCTCCTTATCAAAAGGAACCTCTCCTTCACATGCCTTGGCCCCACCTTTAATCTTGCTAGTGCTCTTTTCAGATCCAAACTGTACATTCTGCATTTCTTTCTGCCCCATATGCTCTTCGTCACTGTAGATCTTTACAATATTCACCATTAAGAGCCACACAACTATTTCTACATTAGGCTGTCTTGAAATATCCTCTGCCAAAGACATTAGTCCATTGCTTTTCAACTTAGCATCAGGCAAGCATTTGGGCTGTGGGCAAACAAAAAGAGTCTGGACTCTTTATCAAAATATCCCAGTTGCAGCCTAAGTGTTTATTTTCCTCTGGAACTACATTTTTTGCAGCAATGCTTTCTTCCAGGCTTCTACTAGAATGGCCCCTTAAGCTCTGCTTACAGTAGTCAACAGCTTTTCTAGCCCAAAGTTCCAAAGTCTTCCACATTTCTCCAAACATCCACATGGTCAGGTTCTTCACAGCCAACAGCCCACTCTCTGGTACCACATAACTGTATTAGTCAATTTTCTTTTGCTGTGATAAAATCACCATGAGCAAGGGAACTTATAAAAGGAAGAGTTTATTTGAGCTTACAATTGACAGTTCCAGGGAATTAGAGCCCATTTTGGTGGGTGGCATGGTGGCTGGAGCTGGAGCAGAAAGCCGAGGTTCACATCATACAATGAGCACAGGAAGCAGGGAGAGAGGGGCTGGAGAACGCAAGGCTTATTAAACTCAATAAGCTCACCCCCAATGATGTACTTCCTCCAGCACAGCCACACCTTCTAAGATCTCCAAAAACAGTGCCATCAACATGAGACAAACAGTCTGAATACTTAAAGCCTATGGGGTGGACACTCTCATTCAATCCACCACACCTACTATTAGTGTACTGTGGTTAATCTGTGCCTTGAGATCCTGAAGAATTGTCTTTATAAAGTTTGATGCACCAGAGTTTGGTGCATATATATTCATGATTGTGAGATCTTCATCTCCAATTGTTCTTTTAACAAAGATGTAATGGCTCTCTTTGTCTCTTTTGATTTCTTTTGCTTTGAAGTCTATTTTGTCTGAAATTAAAAGAGCAACATCTGCTTTCTTTTTTATTCCATTTGGTTGGAATATTTTCTTCCATCCCTTCTCTTTAAGTTGGTGCCTATCCTTGAAATTGAGATGGGTTTCATGTAGACAGCATATAGATGGGATTTGTTTCCTAATCCGTTCTCCCAGTCTATGTCTTTAGATGGGGGAATTTAGTCCATTAATATTTAAGGTTATAATTGAAAGATGGATGTTGTTTCCTTTCACCTTATTATCCATTTGGGTTTTTAGTCCCTGATTCTACTCCTAAAGTTATGTTTTTATTAGTTTCTTTTCCTAGGTGCTTGGGGATAGTTGATCCTCTATTCTGCCCTTTGAATTGCTTCAATTATTTTCTGAAGAGTTGGTATTCCGGACATGTAGTCTATCATCTTGTTTATGTCCTGGAAGATTTTTTCTCTCTCCTTCAACTATAATCAACATTTTTTGCTGGGAATAGTATTCTGGGTTGGCATCCACAGTACTTTAAAACAGGAAATGCTTTGCTCCATGTTCCTCTTGCTTTCATGTTTGTGCCAAGAAGTCAGTTGTAATTCTGATGGGTTTCCCTTTGTATGTGAATTGTTTTTCTTTTGCAGCCTTCAGATTTTTTTCTTTGTTTTGGGCATCTAGCATTTTAACTATGATATGGGCGTGGGGATTTTCTTTTCTGATCTTGTCTATTTGGGGTCCTATATGCTTTGTGTATTTGTATGGGTTTGTCTATTTTTATTTTGGGGAAATTTTCATCTACTATTCTGTTAAAGATCTGGTCAATGCTATTCTCTTAAGATTCTTCTCCTTCCTCTATGCCTATGATGTGCAGGTTTGATTCTTTCATAGTGTCCCATATTTTCTGGTTGTTCCACTTTTGTGTATTTTTAAATTGTTCATATTCTTTATTTGAGCTTTTTAGTTGCTCTGTGTTATCTTCCATGTCTGATATTCTTTGTTCTGCTTCGTCCATTCTATTTCTGAGGCTTTTTCCTTTCCTTCTTGATTGGATGAGTGGTCTATTTCCTTTTTCATTTCATCCTGTGTTTTCTTTAGTATTTCCTATTCTCTTTTTGAACTTCTCAATCTCTTCTTGGTGCTCCTTACTTCCTTGGTTGGCTTCCGTTTTCATTGTTTCTACTTCCTTTTGGAGTTTGTTGTTTTCTCCCTCTAGTTATTTCTGGAGTTTGTCATTCTTTTCCTTTAGTTCTTTCAGAAGTTTGTCATGGTATCCTTCTAGGTCCTTTTTGACTTTTTCGTTCTCTGTCCTTAGTTCTCTGACTTCTTTATTTTCTTTAATTTCTCTGCAGAGGACTGCAATTATTCCTCTAAGATCTGTTTCTTGGGTCACCTCCATGGGTATCCCACTGTAGCTATCTCCTACAGGGTTGGTAGAGCTTGGTACAAAATTATCCTGCACCTTTCCCATGTTATCCCTTCTCTGTGGCCCAGGCAGGAGGATTTCCTTTTTTATTTTTGCCTGTATTCTGATGCCAATCACAAATGTCTTTATACTATGTTAGAAGCTGGTTTTGCTTGCCTCCTGATTTTTTTTCCTCCTACTTGTTTATGGAGTATTGACTTGTGTATGTTTCAGGCTTTCAAATTTGTTTATATGTTGGATATTGGAAGTCTAAGTCACTCTTCCCTTGTTCTGAAGGGTCTCCAAAAAAATCCACTTGGATACTCTCTAATAAATTCCAGTTGCGGGGGTGGGTATGCCTGATTTATCCTGCCCCAGTACCTTTCTGGAGAGAGTTCTGGGGTCCGGCGCTTGAGGAGCACCCTGCATAAAGACACCATGGTACCAAACCCACCTGGCAGGCGCTGCATAGCAAAGGGTGGCTCCACCCAGACAGCTACCCCCTACAAGGGTTTAGGGCTTAGACACATTTCCAGCAACCCAAGGCTCAATCTACCCTAAAATCTACATTTCAAGTGACATCTGGGCTCCTGTGCTGTAGGAGCAGCCTGCACAAAGACACAATGACACCAAACCCACCTGGCAGCAGCTGCAAAGGTGAAGGGTGGCTGCACCCAGACACACAGTTATTTTCAGATAACATTGACGTTGCTCAGTTTGCCATATAATTAGGTAATTGGTGCTACCATCCAGAGATGAGTGATACCATTCGTCATTTGATATTCTGGGACTGTGTAACTTCACTCAGCACAATATCTTCTGGCTCCAGCCATTTACCTGCAAAGCTCATGATGTCATCTTTCTTTACCACTTCATAGAACTCCATTATGTAGATGTGCCAAATTTTCTCTATCCACTGTTAAGTTGAGGGGCACTTGGGTTGGTTCCAGCTCCTTGCTATTGTGAAGAGAGTTGCAATAAGCCTGGCTTTGCATGTATCTCTGCAGTAATATGAGACGTGTGCGTACATGCCCAGGAGTGCTATGGTTGGATCAAGTGGCAAGTTCATTCCAAGGGTTATCCCCTCTGCTTTCCACAGTGGCTGTACGAGTTTACATTCCCACCAGCAGTGGATGAGTGTTCCCCTTTCCCCACAACCTCTCCAGCACTTGGTATCATTTGTTTTCTTGATCCTAGGCAGTATTATTGGAGGAAGATGATATCTTAAAGTGGTTTTGATATGTATTTCCTTAATTATTAATGATGTTGAACACTTCCTAAGATGTTTCTCAGCCATCTCCAATTCCTCACTTGTGAAGTCTCTGTTTTGCTCTTTCCTCCATCTATTGATTGGGTCATTTGTTTTCTTTCTTCTTTGTTTTTTGAGTAGTTTATATATTCTGGAAACCAATGCTTTGTCAGATGTATCTTCGGTGAAAGTTTGTTCCTACTCTGTGGGATTTCTCTTCACTTCCTTGATACTTTCTTTTAATGTACAGAAGCTTTTGAGTTTAATGAGGTCCCATTTGTCAATTGTCGACCTTAATTCTTGCACAGCTACTGTCTGATTTAGGAAGTCTTTTTCTATTCCTATGTCTAGTAGTCTGCTGCCAAGTTTCCTTCTTTCCTCTTAAGAGTTTGTGTTTTCAACTAGAGGTCTTTAATCCCTTTGCAGTTGACATTTGTACAAGGTGGGAGGTAGGGGTTTAATTTCATTCTTTTACAAGTGGTGATCCAGTTTTGCCAACACCACTTGCTGAATATGCTGTCTTTTCTCCATTGTGTCTTCTTGCCCCCCTTGTCAAATATTAGATGGCTGAAATTGTATGTGCTCAAGGTCGGATCTTTAGGTTTGTGCCATTGGTCAACTGGACTATAGTTCTCCTTTTTGGTTGTATCTTTGTCCAATTTGGGTAATAGAGTGATGCTGGCTTCATAGAAGGAATTTGAGAGAATTCTCTCTGTATCCTTCTAAACAATTTGAATAAAAATAGTTCTAACTTTTTTTGAAATGTTTTTTTTCGAATTCTGCCTTAAATCCTCTGGGCTTGAGCTTTTTTTCAGTTCAGACGTTTCTTACTACATCCTCAATTTCTTCATATATTATGGGTCTGTTTAAGCTGTCGATCTTTTCTTGGTTGAGCTGTAGTGATTCCCAGAATTTCAGATATTCATCCTTTTCTTCTAGGTTTTCAAACTTCGTAGGGTATAGGTTTTTGAAGTATTCCCGTATGATTTTCTGGATCTTTTCATTGTGTGTTGTGTTATTTCACTTTTCATCATGGATTGTATTGCTTTGGAGTTGCTCCTTCTTTCTTTTGGTTTACTGGGCAGAGTTCTGTCTATCTTGTTTATTGTTTCAAAGAACCAACTTTTGGATTCATTGATTTATTTTGTATTGTTTTTTCATTGATTTCTGCTCTGATTTTTGTTATTTCTTCTTGTGTCTTTCTTTTAGGGTTCATCTGTTGTTGCCTCTCAATTTCTTTTAGCTGCAGTGTTAGATCACTCACTTGTGTTCCTTCAGTTTTTCTAATTTAGGCACCCAGGGCAATAAACTTCCCTCTTAGCACTGCTTTTAAGGTATCCCATAGGTTTTGTGTTTTGTATTGTCATTGTCATTCAGCTCCAGGAATGCCTTTATTTATTTCTTTATCTCCTCCTTGATACATTCATTATTCAAGAGTGTGTTGTTTTTGGCAGTAGGGCTTATCCTGATGTTGATGTGGAGCTTTATTGCACTGTGGTCTGATAGAATGCATGACATTATTTCAATCTTTTTTATTTGTGGAGGTTTCTTCTGTGTCCCAGTATGTTGTCGATTTTGCAGTATGCTCAGTGGGGTGCTGAGTAGAAAGTATATTCTCTGGTATTAGGGTGGAATATTCGGTAGAGATCTGTGAGGTCCATTTGGTGTATCAAATCATTCAGTTCAGATGTCTGTTTATTCTTTGTCCTGTTGACCTGTCCAAAGGTTCAATGGGATATAGAAGTCCCCTACTATGAGTGTGATGGGGTTAGTCTGTGACTTGTGGTCCTGGAGAATTGTCTTTATAAAGTTTGGTGCAAAAGTATTTGGGGCATATATATTCATAATTGTGAAATCTTCTTGGTGCATTGTTCGTTTGATAAAAATGTAATGGCTTTCTTTGTCTGTTCTGATTTCTTTTACTTTGAAGTCTGTTTTGTCTGATATTAAAATAGCAACACCTGCTCTCTTTTTAGTACCATTTGCTTGGAGTATTTTTTTCCATCCTTTCACTTTATTAAGGTCGTGCCTGTCCTTGAAGGTAAGATGCATTTCTTGTAGACAGCATATCGATGGGCTCTGTTTCCTAATCCAATCTCCCAGTCTATATCTTTTGAATATGGAATTTATTCCACTAATATTTAAGGTTATGACTGATAGGTTTGTGTTGCTTCCTTTCACCTTATTATCCATTTGCAGTTTTGGTTTAGGCTTCTACTTCTGCAGTTATGCTTTTATTGATTTCTCTTTCTTATTTTTTTTTTCTTTGAGACAGGGTCTCCCTGTAGCTCTGGCTGTCCTGAAACTCACTCTGTGGACCAGGCTGGCCTCGAACTCACAGAGATCTGAGTGCCTCTGCCTCCCAAGTGCTAGGATTAAAGGCGTGCACCACCACGCCCGGCATTTATTTATTTCTCTATGTGTATCAATGTACTGTCTGCATGCAAGCTTGTGCACCCGTGTCGTGCAATGCCGCCGAGGTCAGAAGAGGGTGTCGGGTTCCGCTGGACCTGGAGTTCTCCTGGAATTGGAGTTTCAGACAGTTCACGGCCGCCATGTGAGTGCTGGGGATCGAACCCGGGTCCTCTGTAAGAGTGGTCGGCGCTCTTAACTGCTAGGCCATCTCTCCCGCCCTTGATTTCTCTTTCTAAGTGCCTGGGGATGGGTGCACTTTTCTTCTGTCCTTTGAATTGCTTCAAGTATTCTCTGAAGTGTTGGTTTTCTGGACATGTATTCTATCATCTTGTTTATGTCATGGAAGATTTTTCTCTCTTTTTCAAGTATAATCGACATTTTTGCTGGGTAGAGTAACCTGGGTTTGCCTCTACTGTCCTTTATCACTGGGAATGCTTTGCTCCACGTTTTTCTTGCTTTTATAGTTTGCACTGAGAAGTCAGTTTTAGTTCTGATAGGTTTCCCCTTACAGGTCACTTGTAGGTTTTCTCTTGTGGCTTTAAGAATTTTGTTTTTATTTTGGGCATCTAGCATTTTAACTATGATATGATGTAGAGATTTTCTTTTCTGATCTTGTCTGTTTGGAGTTCTATGTGATTCTTGTATTCGTATTGGTTTGTCTTTTTTTAGTTTGGGGAAATGTTCATCTATTATTCTGTTGAAGATCTGATCAATACCATTCTCTTGGGATTCTTCTCCTTCCTCTATTCCTATGATGTGGATGTTTGATCTTTTCATAGTGTCCCACTGTTCCTAGCTGTTCCACTTTTGTGGATTTTTAACTTTTTCATAATCTTTACATGAGGTTTTTAGTTGTTCTGTGTTATCTTCCAGGTCTGATATTCTTTGTGCTGCTTCTTCCATTCTGCTTCTGAGCCTTTTTCCATTCCTTTCCTCTTGAACGGATGAGTATTTGATTTCCTTTTTCATTTCCTCTTCTGATTTCTTTAGTATTTCCACTTCTTTTTAGAGCTTCTCAATTTCTTCCTGTAGCTCTTTGCTTTGCTTGTTGGTTTCCTTATCTTTTTCAACATAGGATCATTTCAGTGTTTCCACTTCCTTCCAGAATTTGTCATTCTCTCTCTCTAGGTCCCTCGTGACATATTCATTCTCTTTTCTTAATTCTTTGATTTGCTTTTTATACTCTTTTAGTTCTTTTATTATGTTCATAATTGTACTTCTAATATTTGTGTCCTGGGCCATCCCATGGGGATCCCCCTGTAGGAATCTTCCTCAGGGCTGGTAGAGCTTGGAGTGGAATTATCCTGCACCTTTTCTATGTTGTCTCTTCATGTCCCTGGCATATGGGTTTCTCTTTGCCTGTATTCAAAATTGAATTCCCAATGCCTCTTCACTGTGTTGAAAGCTTGCTTTGCTTGACTCCTTCAGATGCCTTTGTTGCTTGTTTGATCTGTTTTTCTCCTTGTTTATGGAGTTTTGACTTGTCTAAGTTTTAGGCTTTCTATTGGAAGTCTAACTCACTCTTCCCTTTTGGTTCTGAAGGTTCTCCAACGAATCCACTTGGACATTCCTTAGGCAATCCCAGTTGTTGGTGGGGGGGTGTTGTTGCTGTTTAGCCTCGCGCCAGTACCTGTACTTCAGGTGGTCTTGGGAGATTCCCTGATCTCAAGACTCACACAAACCCACCTTTTATACCAGCTGGAAGGACAACTCCACCCCACAGCCACACAAGCCAATCGGGCCAAAGATAATGAAATCAAATTAACAAACAATCCACTTGTCTGAAGCACCCAGATCCTACCTGTACTTCAGGTGGTCTTGGGAGATCCCAGATCCACAAGTCATCTGTGTTTTATGTGACTATATTAATATGCATATGTGTGCATGTGTGTATACATATTATCATCAAAAATTTAAATGTCTGTCACTGTAAACTATCCATCAAATAAATACGGTTCATTGATTCAGAGATTTGAAAATATAATTGTCTTTGGTACCAAACAAAAAATAATTAGGCTTATAAATTTAATGTATGCTTGGGGTCTGGCTCAGGTGCCATAATTGGGTCCTGTGTCAGGGCTCACAGGCAGCCCACCACTGCTCAGGCAAGTAAAAACTTAGGACATTGACTTGTGGGGTGTTGGAAAATTGATTTGCTGGTTTGTGGCAGAGGGGTTGGTAGCTGTTGGATCTAGATTGGACTGCTAAGCCCCAGCAGAGTGTGGCTGCCCAGCTGGGTGGCCCCGCCCCCTAGTAGTAGGAAGAGGGAAGTGGTTCTGGGTTTGGGGTCTGGTTCAGGTGCCATAGTGAGGTCCTGTGTCAGGGCTCAGAAGCAGCCCGACACTGCTCCAGACATGTACTGGGGTGTGGGCTAAGTCAGGAATATCCATCCGCCCCACCAACAACTGAAATTGGCAATGTGGAAGAGAGAGAGAGAGAGAGAGAGAGAGAGAGAGAGAGAGAGAGAGAGAAAAAACTGGAACCCAATTACAAAGGAAGTTATTGTAAGAAGGCAGTCAGTTAGTTCATAGCTAGTCTGGTGATTTGAATCCTGTTCTAGAAAGAAGTTCAAATTATGAAGGTTAGTTTTTCTACATTCCCAGAAGACAACCTTTTTTTTCTGAATAAGGTCTTAACTGAATTGCTTCACTGCCTCCGAAATAACTGTAGTTAGCACCCTAAACTGCACTGTTGATTTGGTTGTTTTTTTTTTTTTTTTTTTTTTTTTGGTTTTTTTTTTGTTGTTTGTTTGGTTTGTTTTGCATGGAGTCTATGGGAAGTGGGCTATGGGAGGGTTAAAGTCATTAGGCTGGAAGGCTTACAGAAAGAGCCATCTATATGCCAAGAAGTGACAGTTTACTGATAGTCTAACATCAATGTAAAGAACTTAAAGGAAGGGGAGATCTTATAAACTCCTGATGTTAATTTAAATTACTAGAGCAGCTATAGAAAACAGGACGGATGTTTTATGGAATGCAAATTGAACTACCATAGGTTCCAGTAATCTAACTAGTAGGTATTTCTCCTGAGAAAATGAGATCTGTTCATCAAACGGATAGTTTAACTTCTTTGCTTATTGCAGTATTTTTCACATTAGCAAAGATTAATGATTAATTTCAATGCTAATTGACATATGAATGGAGGGAGAAAATATGGTAAATGTATACAATAGAATACTATTTGGCCATAAAATAAGACAAAAAAAAAAAAAAGGAACTCATTACTTTGAACTGTAATGAATGAGCTGTTGACCATAATGTTAAATGAATTCAGTCGGTACAGAAATACAAATACCAGATGAATACAGTCATATGGAGAATATAAATTAGCTAAGCTCACTAGAGTTAAAAAGTAGTTACCAGATGCCAGAAAAAAAAGAAGGATAGGGAAATATAAGGAATGGATAAAGATTTTTTAAGATAAAATGTCACAGCCAGATTAGAGGAAAAAGTGTTGACAATTCTAAGATGTTTATTGCCGCAAGCCAACCCAGTCGGAATTTCTTTCTCCCAGCTGGGTATCTTTCAACTGCAGGAAATCAAGTTCTGTACAGGAGGGCACAGATTCAGGTGAGAAAATAACTGAACTTGGCAACCAGAGAAGAGTTTTGGATCTAGTGCGTCTTTACTGAAATCAAGTGGAGTTTTTATTCAGGCAGGCAAGTAACACAAGGAACGCAGACAGGAGAGGGGGAAGGGTCGAGCTGACAGGCAGGGGGAGGCAGGCAGGAGATGTTGAATTCCTCGGGACAAAGGGATTGACAAGGCCAACAAGATAAGTAAAAGAGGGTTTACAGCTTACACTGTCTCAATAAAACATCAGTCTTAAACTCACAAACCATAAAAGGTCTTTGTCTCTTTTGAAGTTTCAATTAGAAGTTTCTCATCCTTCCTGGGGTTGTTTGTTATCTCTTTGTTTGCTATCTCTAGGTTGTTTGCTATTTCTAGGTTGTGTTTTAACCACAAGCCAGAGAAGAGGGGCTTTTAGCTCTTTTACAAATTTCACAGAGTTTTTCTTAAAGGAGAAATCTCCGCCATGTGCCTTTAACTAAGTGTTACACTTTAACATTTATCTTACTAACTTTATTGTAGCTTTCTGCTTAAAGGAGTAAGTCTTATTTTTATTAAGTTTGGAAGGACCTGGTTTTGTTCTTAGTACGCACCTATGATATCCCTCAGTGCAATGTCTACGATATCTTTTTGGGGACTTTTAGGACAAAGGAGCTTTCAGATGTTGTAATATTGTATGATTTTACTTAGGTTCATGAAGCTTCTGTTTGCCTGAATTATTTTTTAGACATGTTTAATTGTCCCTTATCTGGGACTGAGGTTGTGCCTGCGCTTAGAGGAGAGTCAAAGACAATGTACAAAGTACCAACACTCATGACATAACATCTTTTAAAGGCATCGTGATCAGTAAAGCTGAGATCAGGTACTCTTGACTCTGTCACTGGCCACCAGGGAGCTTAACCTTGTGAGGTTTTTATCTCCTCGTTCGTTGTTACACAGACGACTCTGCAGTTGGTGTGACATTTATGGTGGTACATACCTGTAGCAACATCATTCATATGGGAGGTGGGCAGTGCTCCCAAATTAAAGGTCATCCTTGACACGCAGTGCAGCCTGTCCCAATAATACACACACAACACAAACACACACACACACATAGTATATAGATATATATATATATATTATAGTATTGTGTGTTTGTGTGTGTGTGTGTGTGTGGTTGGTGTGTGTGGGTGTGTGCGTTGNCCACAGGCTGGGTCTTGGTAGTTAGCATACTAACTTGCATCCAGCCAGCACATCTAGGTGCCAGAGGCACCTCCCAACCCCCGCCCCACTTCTGTTCTACTCCCTCTGTGATATCACACTGAGCCTTCTTTGCTTCCATTCTGGGCTTTGGCACTTCTGGAAGGCAGCAGGACAGCAGCAGCTGGTGGCTTTGACTTCCCCTGTGAGTCTAGGAGACCCAGCTGTGTGTGTGTGTGTGTGTGTGTGTGTGTGTGTGTGTGTGTGTGCGTTGGGATAGTCTGATAATCTGAAACCTAATGGTAGAGTTCCTAATATTGTAACTTATTGTCATAACTACCTGTGATGACTTTCCACTATTTTACTCAAAGTAATGTGAGTACTTATGTGAGTGGATGCGTAACTTACAGTTAGCTTGTGAATGTAGCTGGTCTGGGTGTGGGAGGATCAAGACACAGTAGATACAGTTGATCAATGCACAACATAAAGCATCACACTCTTCTCCATACAGGCATACAACTGTTATATTTAAATATTTTTAAAGAAATGATTGCCTCATGATAAAATGTGACATGCTTGTTAAGAAATAAATGACAAAAGAAATGGTAGCAATGAAAGCATAGATTCCAGTGTGATGACTATAAGATGGAGTATTCCTTTACATTAAATTCAGAATAATATCTATTAAGGACTAAAATGACAAATAAATATCCAAAAAAGTGCAACCAAAATTAGAATAAATAGTTAAAAATTAAGTATGAGTTAATGAAGCATAGGAAGCAGATTCACAATTTTTTACAAGCCAAGGAGAAACCATTAATATAATAAACTAAAACACCTTACACAGCATCACCAAAAATCAGAAGAGGTGGGTTCTAATGTCTCAGACTCAGGTACACTTTAGAAAAATAACACGGCTACAGGCAGGTGCCGGGGCACGGGCTAAGCCAGGCATTCACCCCCCCCCCTTGGCAACAATTGGAATTGAGGAAGAGAGAGTATCCAGTGGACTGGATTAGGAGAACTCTCAGAACAGGAAAGGCAGAGTGAATTAGACTTCCAATATTCAATCTATAAACAAAAGTGAAAGCCTGAAAACCTAGACAAGTCAACACTCCATAAACAAGGAGGGGGAGAGGAAGAAAAAAAAGCATAAGAAGGAGGTAAGCAAAACAAAACAAGCTTTCAGCCTTCAACACACTGAAAAGGCATTTGTGATTTGAATCACAAAACAGAAATCCACATGCCAGGGACACGACACAGGGACAACATGGGAAAGGTGCAGGATAATTCCACACCAAGCTCTACCAACCCTGTAGGAGATAGGTACAATGCGATCCCCTTGGAGGTGACCCTAGAAACAGACCTTAGAGGAATAATTACAGACCTATGCAATAAAATTAAAGACCATAAAGAAGAATTCAGAGAACTAAAGGAAGGGTTTGACAAACTCCAGAAAGAACTAGGGAGAGAAAAAAACAAAGACCTTAAAGAAGTAGAAACACTGAGAAAAGAAACCAACCAACGAAGTAAGGAGAACGAAGAAGAGATTGAGAAACTCCAAAAGGAAATGGATATATTAAAGAAATCACAGGATGAAATGAAAAAGGAAATAGAACACTCATCCCATCAAGAAGAATGGAAAGGAAAAAGCCTCAGAAATAGAATGGAGGAAGCTGAGCAAAGAATATCAGATCTGGAAGATAACACAGAGCAAGTAAAAAACTCAAATAAAGATTATGAAAAATTTGGGGCTGGAGAGATGGCCTAGCGGTTAAGAGCACCGACGCTCTTGCAGAGGACCCGGGTTCGATCCCCAGCACCCACATGGCGGCTAAGAACCGTCTGTAACTCCAATTCCAGGAGAACTCCAGTTCCAGGGGAATCCGAGACCCTCTTCTGACCTCCGCGGCATTGCACGACACGGGTGCACAGACCTGCATGCAGACAATACATTCATACACATACAAAAATAAAT
>VZQC01010914.1:2935723-2949249 GCA_009823505.1 Rhizomys pruinosus
GGTAGATTGTAAGGGTTGCAGAGAGATAGGGGTGAATCATGAGACTACAGGAATATAGTCTGGACTCCTAACTGATCAACATGCCTGTGCATACAAGCTTCTCCAACTGGACTATGGGAACCTTGGGTTGTTCAAAATTTGGACATAGATACTTGCAAAATGCACCAATTACCTAATTGTATGTCATTCTGAGTAACATCAATGTTATCTGCAAACAACTGTGTCATTATATTGTAGAATCCCTTAAAAATAAAAAAAAGTTAAAAAAAGAAAAATAACTTTTAAAACAAATCATTTATTCAAAACAAGAGAACAGCTACTCAATTGTACTGGTGTTTTCAAAATCTAATTATTGCTGATGTATTACTAACCTAAGCAGGGGAGATAAAGCATCAGCTTCCTGAAGAACATGTTGCCCTGCCATTCATAGCATTGTTTTTCAATGAATGCAGAACACTGCCAAGTTATATCTGTAAACTGAGGTGACCAATCCAAAGCGGACCTAAAAAATCTACAGTTATGGTATTTTTTACTGTGTTTTGAGCTCAGACTCCTGTCATTCTACTGGACGCAAATCACTGTTTTGAATCTCTGACCAATAAAAATAAGATGGAACTATAATTAGATTGAAATCTTGGAGTTTGAAATCACTACAAGTTTGATTTTAAGCATAGTAAATTATTATTATAAGCATCATCATTATAATAAAAAAATACCCAATGCTACTAAAAACATTCAAATTGCAGGTAGCTGATATTCAATATTTCATTAATCTGCAAAAGAAAATGAAAAAGTTATGAGATGCAAATTGGCTTACATTTTATGCAAGTTCACATGCAACTATACTGTTAATTGTGGAATTTTCAACCTTATACTAAGCTAATGAACTTGTTTCCAAGTCAGTATACTGAGGAAATTTCTTGAACACAATATACTGAAATTTGAAAAAAAAACTATAACCTTTATAAATCTATAAATCATGGTTGCAATTTGCAATTTTGGTTTAGGTTTCTACTTCTGCAGTTTTGCTTTTATTAATTTCTCTTTCTAGGTGCCTGGCAGTAGTCGCTCCTTTCTTCTCTCCTTTGATTTGCTTCAAGTATTCTCTGAAGGGTTGGTTTCTGGACATGTATTCTTTTATCTTGTTTGTGTCATGAAATATTTTTCTCTATCCTTCAACTATAATCAACATTTTTTGCTGGGTATAGTAACCTGGGTTGGCATCTATAGTCCTTTAACAATGGGAATGCTTTGCTCCACGTTCTTCTTGGTTTCATAGTTTGTACTGAGAAGTCTGCTGTATTCTGATGGGCTTCCCCTTATATGTAACTTGATGCTTTTCTCTTGTGGCTTTCAGAATTTTTTCTTTGTTTTGGGCATCTAGCTTTTTAAGTATGATATGGCGTGGAGAATTTCTTTTCTGATCTTTTCTGTTTGGAGTTCTTGTATTTGTATTGGTTTGTCTTTTTAAGTTTGGTGAATTTTTCATCTATTATTCAGTGGAAGATCTGATCAATACCATTCTCTTGGGATTCTCCTTCCTCTATTGCTATGATGCGGATATTTGGTCTTTTCATAGCATCCCATAATTCCTGGTTGTTACACTTTTGTGTATATTTTTAATTTTTCATAATGTTTACTTCAGTGTTTGATTCCCTTTTTCATTCCATCTTGTGATTTATTTTGTATTTCCACTTCCTTTTAGAGCATCTCAATCTCTTCTTAGGATCTTTTCAGTGTTTCCACTTCCTTCCGGAGTTTGTCATTTGCTTCCTCTAGTTCTTTCTGGCATTTGTCATTCTTTCTCTAGGTCCTTCTTGAGTTTTTCATTCTCTCTCCTTAGTTCTCTGACTTGTTCTTTATATTCTTTGATTTCATTGAATATGTCACAATTGTTCCTCTAAGATCTGTATCCTGGGCCATCCCCAGGGGGATCCCACTGTAGGAATATCCCGCAAGGTTGGTAGAGCTTGGTGTGGAATTATCCTGCACCTTTCCCATGTTGTCCCTTCATCTTGTCCCTGGCATGTGTGTTTCTCTTTGCCTGTATTCAAATGTGAATCCCAAATGCCCCTTCACTGTGTTGAACGCTTGTTTTGCTTGCCTCTTTCAGATGCTTTTGTTGTTTGTTTGTTTGTTTGTTTGTTTGTTTGATGTGTTTTTCTCCTTGCTTATGGAGTGTTGACTTGTCTAAGTTTTAGGCTTTCTATTGGAAATCTAACTCACTCTTCCCTTTCTGAACTGAAGGTTCTCCAAAGAATCCACTTGGATACTCTCTGGGCAGTTCCAGTTGGCAGGGGAGAGGGGATATGCCTACTCTGTGCTTCAGGTAGTCCTGGGAAATCCCTGATCTAAGCTCTGTGCACTCCAAAACATGTATACACTTTTTTTTTTGGTCTTTTCGAGACAGGGTCTCCCTGTAGCCCCAGCTGTCCTGGAATTCACTCTGTAGACCAGGCTGGCCTTGAACTCACAAAGATACACTTTTAATGAACACATCAATGCAAGTAGTATTTCCATCATCTCATATCAAATACTATCATGTCTATCCATTTGGGAAACTTCAAACTCTGACTTGTGTAATAAATTGTTGTAGTCTATAGTTACCTTCTTGTGCTATAAAGTAATTCCCTAATCTTACTGTATTTTTAGTATGCATGATCTAACCCTACACTCTCTTCCCTCCTCCATATCCTTCTATGTCCTGTTCTACTCTGTTGAGCTTTGTTCTCAGTCTTTATAATTGACATATATTGAAACATGCAGTATTTGTCTTTGTGCAACTGGCTTATTTCATTTAATATTACATGCTCTATGGTATAATTATTCAAGAAAAGATCAAGATAAAACATATATGGGTTATGAACTAATTTTGTATTAAACTATAATATGCATAAACACATAAAAATACCACAGCAAACACATATAAATGTTTGGACGTCAATAAACGAAACTGTTAACAATGGTTATCTCATAATGTTGAAACTTAGGTTTTTCAAAAACCACTTGCTTACCAACTTGCAGATACCAGCTTTAATGAGAGCACCAGAAAATTGTGATTGAGAGCATGAAGTCCCATATTAGTAATTGATATGTACAGGAGCACTTTATTTAAGTGACACTATCCTGCCATTTGTATTTGTAGTGTTAAAACACTGGAACTCCTCTTGGTCATCTGATTGAGCCAGGACAGACTAATTCCAAAAGGACATGTTTGGGAATCATAAAGAGAAAGCCATTACTGGCAGTGATAATTCTGTTCTTAACTAAATGTAGTAATAAAACCTAAACATTAAGTGTTAAATAGAAAAATAAAGGAAAATAGCTACAATATTTTTTAAATCCTGCTTTCCAGGTATATGTGTGTAAGGAGGAAGAATGCTCAGAATTTTCAATATGACAATTTTTCTTTCCATGGAATAAGATATGATCCTAGTAAAAGTCAAGTAGAGAAAAGAGCAGAAGCATATAGAATTTTATGGCCAACACAGTGAAGTCAGAGGTAAGTGACTGGATGGCAAAACAAGAGCTCTAATTTGAAGTATGCTGAATTATGCCTTGTGGTGCTTTGAATGAGAATGTCCCATATAGGCTCTAAGTATTTAGATATTTTGTTCCCAGTGGGTGGCACTGTTTTGGGAGATCTTAGAAGGTGTGGCCATGGTGGAGGATGCTAGTCACTGGGAACAGGCATAGAGAGTTCAAAAAGCCTTGCCAGTCTCCAGTCACTCTCTCTGCTTCTTGTGCCCATTTGAAGATGTGAATCTAGGCTTTCTGTTCCAGCTCATGCCACCATGCCTTCCAGGCATGATGGATTCTAATTCTCTGGAACCATTAATCCTGAGCTCAAATAAACTTTTCCTTTTATAAGTACCCTTGTTCATGGTGGTTTTATCACAGCAACAGAAAAGTGACTAATCCATGATTTATCAAGGTCTTTGTTGGAAAAATTATGTTCACTTTTTCATTAGAGTGTGCTATTTTTCAAGCTCTATTTTTGACAATATGAAATTCTCCCCAAGGACTTTAGACATTGTTTCTATTAACCTAAATTCTATTATTCTAAATCAATGTTTAATTTATCATTTGTTTACTAGTAGCCAATTTAAAATGCCAATGTTTAATGTCAATATTCACTAAGTGAAATCCTCTATGGATGGTTAATACATTTTGAATTGACTGGCTCGTTGATTAGCAGCTATTTTGTAGGCATAGACACTATTATGTTGATGTAAGTTATTGCAATTAAGTTGGAGGGAATGAACATTTCTAGTTCCTTTTTAACAAATCTCAACAAGAAGAAGTAGCTTTCCAAACATCTGCCAATTTCATCTTTGGTGATTAGAACTATTTAAAATACGTATAGAATCTTGGCAGTATATTCCTAGCAATTTATAGGAATGAGAAAAGATCATTGTGGATACTAAGTGTTAGCAAATTCTCTCTCCTGGATGCACTAAAGGTCATTCATTCAAATCTGTGTTCACATTGTAAAATGGTTCACAGAGACGATACCAGCATTGAGACTTGAGCTCTAAATTATAAGCGTTTATTGATCCCCATGTTGAGGATGAATTCTGACATTTTAAATTTTGTATTTGTTATATTATTGCTATAAAATTAATGGACACTTCAGAATTAATTAGGTCTCAAATTCCAAGTTTATATAACAATTGACTATGACTAATGAATGTGTTTGGAGTAGACAGTTGAATATGATAACTTGGTTAAGTAAAAATTTTCCTTCTAATTTTTTTTCCTTCTAATACTTCATTGAATCAACCTATTGGATGGGAAAATATTAAGTAAATAGTAACAAAAATATATATGTAATAGGAATTGTATAAATTATTATTATTTTCTCAAAAAGGCAAAATACAAGCTCAAGCTTAAAGAACACAATTTATATAAATTTAAATTGACATCCTTTCTTAATTTTTAGATGGACTATTCATAGTTGTAGACCAGGGAACTTTACCCTGTACTTTCATGAGTGAGAATAGCAGGATGCTGATCAAAATCACAACTGTGAGGATCTGAGCATAGAAGACAGCTGGGCTCATGAACATAAATCCAATCTCATGTATACTATACACTGGAAGGATAAAGACTCCACATAACAGTTTGCAATGACTGATTCGACCAAAAGGATCCAGCAAACCTACTGAAAGAAACAGTTCAATGCCCGTGGGTATAGAGCAGATTTTAAAAATTTAGAAGTTCTAGACAAATTACAATTATAACTGACAAGACTGTTTTGCCACTTGGAGAAAAAAAGGGAAAGAAGAGATCATTGGAGAAGGAAGACATAACCTCTCCTCGTCAAAAGGCCACCATGTGCTGCATATTCATAATTGTAGGAGTCAATGTAGTAGAAACAGTTGCAATGAACAAAGAGGCCAGATTTTCTTGTTTCTTAGCTCTGAGACAGCCTGCAAGTCACATGGCCTCCAGGTAACCCTTAGGGTCTTTGCCTTAGCCTGGGTGAGCACAATCTACAATGTTTAAAAGGGCCAAATAGGCAACATAAATCAGTTATGGTATAAATATCAAGTGTCAGAAAAGCAAGACTCCATTATGGAAGCTGATTCCCTGCTTTGGACTCAATGAAATAATAGAGAGCATTGAGGATATAAGTAGACCAGAAAGCCCTGGCTTGAATAAAATCAAGCAGCCATTACTGAGCTCCAATAGTCATTGCTTTGTGAGAATACAGGTTCAATATTACCAAACACTCCAAAGTTGCATGAGAAACAAGATAATCAGATGTGCATACAAGAACTCCCTCTTTTCTATGTTAGTCATTGGTTTGACTTATTTTTCAATATTGTTCAGTCAAGACAAAACAAACTTTAGATAGATCTGTACTCCAGACAAGGAGTTCATAGGCTTTGGCTCAGATATCTGTAAAATTATACCATTACATTAAACAAATTCTTTTATGATTATAATTCTTGCCTTAGCTTCTGCTGATATCACTTTTCTGTCCAATCTCTATTCTTTGTCTGTTTCCTAACAGCTTGTGATTAGTGATTTTTTTTTTTGTCTTTTTGAGAGACAGGATCTTCCTGTAGCCCCAGCTGTTCTGGAACTGACTCTGTAGACTAGGCTGGCCTTGGACTCACAAAGATCTGCCTGCCTCTGCCTCTGGAGTGCTAGGATTAAAGGTGTGCACCACCAAACCTGGCGATTAGTGCCTTTAATAACATAGTAATCTTATCTGAATTTTGCCTAAATGAGGCTTCAGTCAAGGACACAGAAAGATTCGACTCTTGCCTGTGTGGGCAAAGGTGCTCTTAGAGCACAACTGGAAGGGACTGAAGCTGAGTTTTATGGCAACTTAGTGTACACTGTTGTCATGATGAAGGTCAGCAAGACTATCATTTGGTGCATGAATAGTATGATCCCTTTTGTGTCCCTTGGCAGATGATTCTGGCAAGAGAACCAAGGAAAAATAAGCTATACTTGAGTTCACAGACTATAGATCCATTCCTAGGTCTAGAGCAAGGACAATAGCTTAGAAGTATATCACTTCATTACAAATCTATACTCAGCTCCAATAGCATTTACAAACTCCCACAACAATACTAGAGCTTCTATAAATAACCTCAGTCCATGGATCAACAGGAAAATTATCCCTGTTCCAAAAATATGAGAACAAAAGAGATCCTATTCTGACATTTGCTGACATCATTTAAATAACTGGCATTTTTAAATGAGGCACTGTCACACAGAATTGTAGTTGTGCACTTGAAGCATTAAGAGTTTATCAGTATTATAATTTTCTAGCAATGCTATTATTTCCTTTAACCATATTAGCTTAGTCATTGTTTTCATCTATAAAATAGTAGTTACTAAAAGACCAATACTATTCTGTTAATCCCTACAAACTGAAATTTTATTTTCATTCATGACGTACAGAAATAATCTGATAAAATTTGCCTTTACATTAAATTCCAGGTTGGATCAGACATTATAGGAAATGGAAAAATCTTTGTGCCAAACTTTTTTTCATTGTTGACAAGGTAATTATTTTTTCTCGGCTTTGGTTTCACCTCTGTACAATGTATGTGTTATTAGTAATATTTATTACTTTGGATGGATTTGAGGACTAATCACAATTAGACTTCATAACGTTCTCACATAGGAAGCATTGTCTATAGATCTTAATACAAAAAAGAAGGTCAGCAAAACCTACTTGAAAATACTATGTACTAAAACATACAGTTCATCCGGGAGTGGTGGCACATGCCTTTAATCCCAGCACTCTGGAGGCAGGCAGATGCAGGTGGATCTCTATGAGTCAACTCCAGGCTAGCTGGGACTAAAGGGAGACCCTGTATCAAAAATAGCAACCCCTCCATATAGTTCTTATAGACTTAACAAAGGAAAAAAATGTATGACAAGAGAGCATTGTAACAGAGAATAGGTAGCTGTGGAAGGATTTTCACACCATGACCTTTTTATCTTCTGACTTCTGATGGTATTATTCAGCCCCTCAGCTGTGGTTCTACATACCATCATTTTAGCTTGATGTTATCTTTTTTTAAAATTTTTATTTATTTCTGTATGTGTATGAATGTACTGTCTGCATGCAGGTTTGTGCACACCCCGTGTTGTGCAATGCCGCGGAGGTCAGACGAGGGTGTCAGATTCCCCTGGAACTGGAGTTCTCCTGAATTGGAGTTTCAGACGGTTCTCAGCTGCCATGTGGGTGCTGGGGATCGAACCCGGGTCCTCTGCAAGAGCAGTCGGTGCTCTTATCCGCTAGGCCATCTCTCCAGCCCCAAGCTTGATGATATCTTATCTTTCCTTCAATTTTCAGGTTACAGGAACTTCTCTGAAATGTATATTCTCTGGCTTCCCAAACGTACAAGTTTAGGTTAAATTCTTTCCATGGCACTAAGCATACATTCCTCATTGAATTATTGAATTATATGTGTATGCATATGTTGTGAGGTGAATGCATGTGTCTCCCTTTATACCATAAATTCCATAATAGTAGGGACTATATCCATTTTCCCAGGCGCCAATAAAATTCTTGACACAATGTTATATTGAATACTAATTAAAAGAATAAAAGAATGCAATGTAACAGATAATTTAAAAAAATTCCTAGACATGCTAATCACCTTGACTTAAGTGGACAATAAGATATGAATAAAAGGCACTCATTTTCTCTGGAGGATTATTTTGAAGGGGTGGAAGTCACATAGAAAGAAAACGTGGCAGAATGAGAAGGGTAAGGGTGAAGAATGGGTAGTATAAGTCAAGCAGAACAAAAACAAATACCTTTCTCATTAGGCCATGGCCACTAGCCTGTCTTGATTGACTGAGTTCTTAGGATGAGCTGCCATGTCACTTTCATTTGTAACTCTATTTCAGATGAGCACACAATACAGAAGCTAAATTCTGAGTCTTCAAGATTTCAAGATTTGTTTTCCTGAACCTGTCAGCTAAATGGTTCTATTTTTTTCATCCAAGGCTTATAAACTGACAAGAATGACAAGCTTGTCATCTTCCATATTTGAAATGGACTTATCTAGTTGGAGAAAGTATACCAAATATGTTTAAACAGGTGACATATTCTTTTTCAAGCTAAAATAAGTAGACATCAATAAGTTTACACTGGCAACATCTTTCTCTAATCTGTGAGCACACAGTGAATCTTCCAGACACAATAATTAACCATCCAGTCACTCAAGTGTTGCTCATGAACCTAAGGATTGTAAAATCATCTACTACATTTCATGCTTGCAAAATGTTGATTTTTTTCTTACTGAAAATATGAGGTTTTATTGTTTTATATTTTTTTACTTTAAAGCCTGCCATTTTAAGTTTTGAGTACTCATTACTTCCCAAGCATTTGAAATAGATGACAGATGAGTGAGGAAATAGTTACATTATCTCACTTCATCCCTACTACATCATCAATGAAATATGTCATTATTTATTTTTATTTTTTTAAAAAAACTTATTTATATATGTTATGAGTGTTTTGTCTGCATAGATTTAAGTACACCTGTGTCATGAAATACCTGTGGAGGTTAGAAGAGAGTGTTGGATAGTTGTTAGCCACCATTTGAGTAATGGGAAATGAACCCTGATCCTCTGCAAGAGCAGCCAGTGCTCGTAAATGCTGAGCCATATCTCTAGCTTCCATTATTGTAATTTTATAGATGAATGAAAGTAAAGTTCATATGTGTTTCTATCCAGTATCACATAGCCAATAAACAGTAATACCACCTATTCTAGTTTGTCTTCCATTGCTGTGACAAAACACGCTGACAGACACTAACTTGGGGAGGAAAGGGTTTATTCAGCTTACATTTCCTGGGTCACAGTTCATCACTTAGGGAGCCCAAGGCAGGAATTCAGGGCAGGAACCTGAAGCAGGAGGTGAAGCACAGGCCATGGAGGAATGCTGTTCACTGGCTTGCTTCCCTGGCTTATGCCTAGCCTGCTTCTTATATGGTACACAACAACCTACCCAGGTTGGCACCACTCATTGTGGGATGGGCCCTCCCACATTGCCCGACAATGAAGACAATACTCCACAGATGTGGCCACAGGCCAATCCGATGGAGCCAATTCCCCAATTGAGGCTCCCTCAACCCAGGTGTGTCAAGTTGACACTAAAGCTATCCAGCACAATTGACCCCTTGTCAATGTGACACACAATACACATCACTATTAAACCACCACCTTTCCAGTTCTTATCCCCAAAGTATGATGTTAACATTAATCACAACCTAAGACAGTACAAACTTAAAAGCCCCATAGTCCTTAAAATGTCCAAACACTTAAAAGTTCACAGTCCATTAAAAGTCTCTTAACTGTGGGCTATTGTAAAATCCAAAACAAGTACTATCTTATTTCAAAGGGAAGAATCAGGCACTCTCAAACAAAACCTAAGTCCAGCAAAGTAGCTCAAGGCTGGACACCTGGGATTCACTCACGATCTTCTGGGCTCCAAAGGGTTTTGGCAGCTCCCCCTCTCCGACTCTGCTGTCCATGGCACACACAGCTCATCTCGCAGGCCCAGGCCAACTCCATTTCGCACCTGCCGCTGCTCTTGGTGGTCGTCCCATGGTCCTGGCATCTACAAAATGCTGGGGTCGCCACTGAAACTGAGGCAGCACCTTCACCAATGGTCTCTTCTGACCTCTCCTAGTGTAAAGCCTCAGCTTCTCTCCATGACCCCTGCAATCCTGGCATCTCCACTGCAACTGAGGTGCACTTCCACCAATGGTCTTTCCTGACTTCTCACAGTGCCAAGCCTCAGCTCCTCTCTGTGACCCCCTCAAATTTCAACACCAGAACCATATAGGAGACTCTTACACGTTACCAAGTCCTGCTTCTGGCTCAAGATGGAGGCTCAGGCCCCTTCTGGACCATAGCTTCTGTGTGCTGACCCTGAAGAAATTCTTCCCAGAAGATTTCACCACAGTGATGCTGGTATCTTGTTACTTACAATTGATTTTCCAGCCCCAGCTAACCAGCATCAATTGTCCAAGTACAATGAAGCTTTCACTTCAGGTTATGGTCTCTTGTTACTTACCGCTGATTCTTCAGCCCCAGCTGACCAGAACTCACAGATTAAGCAGTCCTGATGATCTCTGCTCCCCTTTGAAACTAGAAACTTCAGTCAGGCCTCCATCTTCTACAACTCCTTCAACAAAACTGCTCCAAGCTCCACAGCAATGATCTTTAGGCATTCAATGATCTTCCCAGCCCAAAGTTCCAAACGCTTCCACAATCCTTCCCCAAAACACCAAGGTCAGGTCTATCACAGCAATACCCCACTCCTGGTACCAATTTCTATTCTAGTTTGTCTTCCATTGCTGTGACAACACACTCTGACAGACACCAATTGGGGAGGAAAGGGTTTATTCAGCTTACATTTCCTGGGTCACAGTTCATCACTTAGGGAGCCCAAGGCAGGAACTCAGGGCAGGAACCAGAAGCAGGAGCTGAAGCATAGGCCATGGGGGAATGCTGTTCACTGGCTTGCTTCCCTGGCTCATGCCCAGCCTGCCTTCTTATATGGTACACAACAACCTGCCCAGGGTGGCACCACTCGTTGTGGGCTGGGCCCTCCCACATTGCCTGACAATCGAGACAATACTCCACAGTTGTGGTCACAGGCCAATCCAATGGAGCCAATTCCCCAATTGAGGCTCCCTCAACCCAGGTGTGTCAAGTTGACACTAAAGCTATCTGGCACACCACCATTCAAGCTCTACTTGAAATCTAAGCAGCAGGTACTTTTATATATAGTTGACTACCTCTAAAACACAGACACAATGAAACATATTACCCATAAATTAAAATCACCATCAATCATGGCACCTGATTTTTTCTAAAGCATTTTTGTTATTCTCATCCCTTAGAAATATTTTATTTGGATTTTTATTGGAAATGTACTTAGGTTTTCAGCATAGTCCTAGTCTAATGAAATGGTAGAATGAGGAGTATCAAGGAAAGGTGAACTGGAAGAAAGATTCTTTAGGGCAAGGCCAGAACCACTGACCTCAGTATATACATTACCAGCCAAAACTTTTTATTTACAGTACAGGTTCAGAAATGTTTGAATGAGGAGAAAAGCTAAGATTTGTGAGCATAAACTCTCAAAACTTTAGAGAGCCTTGTCTTCTTTCTGTGCAAAAACCTTACTTTGCTGCTAGAGTAAAATGTGTACCCTACCCATAAATAAACTAATTGACACTCCCTTGCTCCCAATACAAAAATTGATGATGACACACACTGAAGTGTATGAACAGATTAGAAAGCTTGATTTTAGTCATAGGCCTTGCTTGTGCTATATGTAACATTTAAGGAAAGGAGCACATCAGATCTTCTCATAGACAAAGAATTATTAGGTAATTATTAATATCAGGTACTGTGCTTTTCCTCATAGTACAGAAATGAATAAACTTAGAAAATTACACTTAGATATCTCAAACCCAATTGGGAAAAAGATCCATAAGCATCATTAAGTAGTATAGAAATAATTAATGGTAGATAGATAAACAAGTTATTATAGAAGTAAGAGGAAGAACATATCCCCAAACTGGTAGTAAAAGGCTAGCCTTCTTTGAGGGGTAACACCTGATGAGATTTTTTTGATAGTTGTATTGGCTTTACCAGGAACTCTATACCCCATAATCCGAACCTGGTGATTGCTTAATTCTCCTTCAAATTTCAGTGTACACGACCTTGCTTGAGAGATATTTTCCTTAGACTGTCAAAATTACTGTTATATGCTTAATTCTATCCCATAACACTGGATAATTTTCCATTGAAATTGTCAAATATTTATTTTAGGTAGATATATGAAATTAGAGAATTTTCATGTTCTCCTTTATATCATGAATTCCAACACAGCAGGGACTATATCCATATTCACTAGTCTTAGCAGAGTATATGACACAATTCTTTATTCAATTCTTATTACATGAATGGAAGAATGATACTGAGCTGATCCCCACACAGATATCATTGAAATGCCAATGTAAGATTGTACAGAGAAAGAAAATCTTAGTGCTTATTCGAGATATAATCCTGGAGAATATAAGCATTTGATGGTAGATAGAACAAAAAAGACAGAGAGTATAAAAAGGAATAATGATCAAAATTGAAGAAATAAAAGAGGATAATGAATGGCATGTTCATCTTAGCTTTACGTGTAGTAGACAAATACTAGAGATAACTAAAATATAAAACAGCGGGGAAATTTTTGAACAAAATATGATACATCCATACAATGGAGTAGTCCTCAGCAATAACCGCAAATATCTGCTGATATCCAAACAACACAAACAACTTTCATGAGCACGCTGATTAAAGGAAGCCAGGGCCATATATAGAGGCTCATGCTTCTAATACAAACAGTTCAGAGAATGAGGAAAGAGTATCATGATTTCAAAGCCTATTTGGACTATATACTGAGGCTCTATCTTACAAAACAAGAGTAAATAATATGTGACTTATTTTATGTTAATTTTCGGTTCTTTTTGAGACAGGGTCTCCCTGTAGCTCTAGCTGTCCTGGAACTCTCTATGTAGGCCAGGATGGCCTTGCACTTCCATATATAAATATGGATCAGGAGGATGTTAGAAATTAATTCATCATTGTTGTTTTATTGAGATCATTGAAAAACTATGAGAAAAATAATTAGAGGGTCTTATTAAGAGAATTTTCCCATTGAATTCAGATTGCATATAGAAGAAAAAAGAAACATTCCAAAAGAAATTAACAGCGAGTTCCTTGTGGTTCTCATCCTCAGCCTTTCACCACTGTGCTATCCTCACAGCCTCAATGTAATCAAAGCCATATACAGGAAACCCACAGCCAATATCATCCTAAATGGGGAAATGACAGAAGCATTCCCCTAAAAGGTAGGAACTCGGCAAGGCTGCCCCCTGTCACCACTCCTTTTCAATATAGTGTTGGAAACCCTTGCCAGGGCAATAAAGCAAGAAAAGGAAATTAAAGGAGTTCTAATTGGAAAAGAGGAAGTCAAG
>VZQC01010914.1:2957724-2978619 GCA_009823505.1 Rhizomys pruinosus
TCTCTTCACTTCCTTTATTGTTTCTTTTGATGTACAGAAGCTTTTGAGTTTAATGAGGTCCCATTTGTCATTTGTCGATCTTATTTCTTGTGCACCTGCTGTCTGATTTAGGAAGTCTTTTCCTACGCCTATGTCTTGTAGTCTGCTGCCAAGTTTCTCTTCTATCACCTCCACAGTTTTGGGTTTCACATTGCTGTCTTTGATCCATATGGAGTTCACTTTTTTACAGGATGAGAGGTAGGGGTTTAATTTCATTCTTCTACAGGTGGTGATCCAGTTTTGCCAACACCACTTACTGAAGATGCTGTCTTTCCTCCATTGTGTCTTCTTGGACCCCTTGTCAAATATGAGGTGATTGAAATTGTATGTGCTCAGGTTTGGATCTTCATTTTTTTTCTGTTGGTCAACTGGTCTGCTTTTGTGCCAGTACCAAGCTGTTTTTATGACTATATCCTGTAGTATAGTTTGATGTCTGGTAGAGCAATCCTCCCTGAATTGTTTTTTTCGCTCAGGGTTGCTTTGGCTATTCGGAGTCTTTTGTTTTTCCAAATGAAATTGAGGATTTTTTTCCAAGCCTGTGAAGGAGCTCTTAGGGATTTTGATTGGGATTGCATTAAATCTGTACACGAGTTTGGGTAGAATGGACATTTTTACTATATTTATTTTGCCAATCCATGAGCATGGGAGGTTTTTCCATCTTCTGGTCTCATCCTAAATTTCCTTCTTCAGGGGTTTAAAATTTTTGTTTTAAAAATCCTTGGTGTCTTTGGTTAGGTTTGTTCCTAGGTATTTTATTGTTTTTGAGGGTATTGTGAGTGGGAAGGTCCCTTGTAGTCCTCTTCAGTTGCTTGTTGTTGGTGTAAAGAAATGCTACTGATTTTTCTAGATTTATTTTGTACCCTGCCAGTTTACTGAAACTCTTAATCCTTTCTAGGAGTTTTCTTGTGGGGTTCTTAGCATCCCATAGGTAGACTATCATATCATCAGCAAAAAGGGATAGCTTGACTTCCTCTTTTCCAATTATAAATCCTTTAATTTCCCTTTCTTGCTGTATTGCCCTAGCAAGGGTTTCAAGCACTATATTGAAAAGGAGTGGTGACAGGGGGCAGCCTTGCCAAGTTCCTACTTTTATGACTTGTAACAACTATTTATAATGAGTCCTAATGAAACTTACCTTCTAGGTGCTGCAAAGTCTTAATATGAGAGACTTTCTTACACCCCCCCATAGAACAAGGAGGAATATGATGATGATGAGGTCATTCTCTAACTGTAAATTGGAGCCAACTGTTATAGAGGTAATCTCTTATAAAACTGGTAAAACTGACTTCTTTAATTGACTTATAGACATAGAAACTGTGAAAAGGATTATTCTCTATTCAGAACCAAATATAGTACTAAAGTCTCCTTAAGCTATGCACTTAAGCAAAATATATTAACACAGAAGAGCTCTGATATTATCAATGGATTATTCTACCAAGGAGTTGTTGGCCAGGGGATCCAAGACCCCCCCAAAAGGTAAAGGCTTCTTGCCTCTAAAATGGGATACCTGCAAGATGAGGCGATAAGTCCCTGCTGTCGAAGACCTGATGTAAGCATGGGAAAGATGTATTGAGACTGCACTTGAAAGTGTGCAAATGGTCTCTGGAATACCATAGAGTGTTACCAAAGGCCACTAAACCAATAAAGCAAATATAGGTCTCCTTGAGTCAAGCAAGGCTCCTCTGTCAGCACCAGCTACAACTCACCTGCCTGGAAATACTGTGCAGCAGAGGCAGCCATATACCTCTATATCCCAAATCTAATTGGCTATTAGCTCTCTCCTTGGAGGAATAACCCACGACTGATGCCACAAGCTTACATCCTCTAATGGTTAGGAGATGTTATAAGCCACAGTAAGACCCTGTCATATTTAACAGAAAAAATGTAATTCATGGATTAACATACCACCCAAACATCTGGGTCTATACCAAAGTAACCTACCATAACAAATATAACTGTTTAAACACCTATATATCTAATTGTCTGTGCTTCTTTAGTAGGATTGAAAGGTTATTCCTGGACAAACTGTCAGCCCATGAAAGGAAACAGCCAGAATTGACCAGAGTCCAAGACAACAGGTCCAGAGAAAGTAGACTGTTTTGCTTCTCATCCACCTGTGCCCCTTTTCTAAGCCTAGGGAACAATCTGCCGTAGAGGGGAAGTGGTAGAATGTAAGGGCTGCGATTGGGTTTAATGGTGAAACTACAGAAACATAGTCTGGACACTCATTTGATCAACTTGATTGAACATACAAGCCACCCCTGCTGGATGGTGGGACCCATGGGCTGTGCATGTTTGGTCATAACTGCTTGCAAATTGGTTTTATATGAAGGATGCTTGTACTCATAAATTATTACTTAATGTTAAAAAATGAAAAAAAATAAAGAAATAATAGAAAAAAATAAAGAACACTGACTGCTCTTGCAGAGGACCCAGTTTCGAATTCCTGCACCCACTTGGTAGCTAACAACCATACAAAACTCTAGTTTCAGGGGGATACAATTCCTTCTTCTGACCAACATGTGTGCTGCATGACACTGATACCCTTACATACATGCAGACAATATAAACATACATGTAAAATATAAAATAATTTAAAATGAATAAAATGTTAAAAAGCACAAGGATTTGATTATGCTTGTCATGTTCTAAAATTATACTGTCTTTTAAGTATTATGCTCAACCACCTTAAAATCCTGTTGAGACCCAATAAATGGTAATAGTAGACAAAGAAAAGCAGTAAATGGAGCCTCAATCATGACATAAAACAGAAAAAAAGCCCTTCCTTTTAAGTTCAATTTACTACCAAACGTAGGAGCATGGGAAATTCTGACTCAAATACATCCTCAAAAAATCATAATGAAAACTAGATTTAATTTTAGAAATGCCATAAATAAAAATGAGGCAAATTTAGTTTTTCACAAAAGTCTCTAAAATGCTTATTACTGCCCAATTTTTTTAATAAACGTGAGTAGATTAAAGATACATAAAACTTAGTGAGATCTTTTTAGTAACTATTACTTGCTGAAGCAGTTCTTTTTCTTTATAATGCAGGAGCTAAAAGCATACTAGAGTAAAAGAAATCTATAAATATTAAAATGCAAAACTATTATGTCGAGTACAAACTTGTCTTAACAAAGTGCTTGCCTTTAAAAATCTGTAAAAACTTTTCTTATTAAAGGTTTATTTTAAGAAAAGTCCAATTCCATTCAGTGCAAATACAATTCTTACAGTAACAGCCCATCTTTCACAGTTAATTGCTGCTTGTCTCCTTGCATATAACCATTTGCATAATTGTGATTCTTTTCAATAATAAAAATGTATTATATAATCTTGGAGAAGCAAACATCATAAAATTTAAATTTACATGAAATTAATGGAATAAATGTTCCATGGCAACAGACCTATTATCATCTACCAAAAGAATAACGTCTGTCTTTAATACTGTAGCCCATATATATTAATAGAAAATCACTTTAACCTACAGTGCTCCTCAAATGTCATTCAAAATTAAAATTTTAGATCTCCTTTTGAAATTAAAGTATTAAAAAGAAGATCAGTCATGCCAGTCAAAAGATAATATTTATAATAAGTGCAAGCATGAGTTGGGAAGCAGAAATATCAGGGCAGTTTTACCTCATTGAAGTACAAAAGCAGAAATGAAAATTAGAGTCCACTTGGATAAAATGTGGGTCTTGTTCGCATTTTCTAATTAATCTGGTCCAATCTATTCATCCCCAACTCATACTTCTGGCAATAAAACTGAGCAACCAACAGTCCTAAATCACCTTAGTTCCCATTCTCTTCTACTATTGGGACTTCCTCAACATGTTTCTCCAAACCAGCAATGATACATGCTAGGGCTGTGTGGCAGCTAATGGTCTATCATTGAGGTAATTCAAGGGGAGGAAGCCAGTTATATGGATGCAACCCTAGTGCAAATCTTGGCACTGGTTTACCACACACTGTGTTCTTCCTCTGTTGCTAAACCAGAGTCAGCACGAATTTTTCTCTCTGTATTAGCCATCAATTCTCACCTACAAATCACCTGCAAAGGACTTTCTTGTGCACAATAACTTTTATTATAGTCACAATAAAATCTAACCATTGAAGTATAATTTGTTGATGTGGTATTAATAGTGATAAATGCAATTGCTTTGTAATTTTTTTTTTACTCTTTGAGCATCTGTACATCTCATACATTGGTTCCCAAACAAACCCAGTCCCTTCCATGCCCCCCCATAAGAACTCATGCATCATCCCAAACTAAGCCTTATCCAGTCAAGCTCCCAAATCCAGGCTTCTTTCTGTGCACATAGATCCACTGGAATCCAGTTAACACATCTAGGAACCCCAGGCAAGGCATACTCTTCCTCACTCAGCAGTATTCAGCCTCCTATTGTTTTCAGTCCAGGGTCAGCCCCCTCCCCATTTCTCTTGCCCCACTTTGAAACCTTGGCGTGAATCCTATATCTGATGCCTACGTTGCTACATGTTTACAAGTGAAAGCTTACAGTTGATTTTAAGTCACTGGCTCTCTGCATTCAGGTACCAGCCATGGCTCTTACAATCTTTCTGTTCCCTCTTCTGCAATGATCTCTGAACTGTAGGTAAGTGAGTTTTAATATAGGGACCCTATCCAGGGATACACACTATGGAGGCTCTCATTCTTTGGAGGTAGACTAGTTGTGGTCTTCTGTTTTCCTCATACTCTATTATGTAATTTGAAAGGTGTGCTCATTTTCTCTCTGCCCCTCATTCTGTGTGTAAGGTTCAATTGTAGATGTGTCTCTTAGGAATGGGTATTTTTCAGATGTATATTTTTTGTGTCTGACAAGTTGTTGGATTCTGCAATGTCTGATTCTTCAATGTCAGATTCTGCAATATCAGATTCTGCAATTCTCTGTTTATGAGTGGCTTCTGATATGCTTATCTATACATACAGATTTCATAGTTAGAGTATGGTAAGAAATTTCATTTGTCTAGAGATATGACCCTGGTAGGCTTTCTCTAGTCTCTGTGTCCACTCCAGTTCTCTGCATCTAGCTGAGTTTATACTGGCTCTCATGGGTTCACTCCCACTGAGATGGTTCCAAGTCCAATTAGATAGCTGTTGACCATTGCCCTGACAACAGTGCCTCCACTGCACAAATAGAGGTAGTTTGCTGGCCAGTTTATCATGCTTGTTACAGTTTGGTGTTGGGCTGTATGATTGATTGATCCTCTCTCATAGCAGTGTGCACATTGTCTATCATTATGAGCACCTAACTTCAGATAGAAAAGTTGGAACAGGTCATTTCCTGTTCCAACAATCTAAGTCCCATCCTTGAAGCATGTCCTGATCTGAACAAAGGGCATCATCCTCTATTTCTGGTAGAAAATTAAGACCTTTGGAGGTAGCCTGCTTTGTTTTCAGAATCAGTTTGACTCTCTGACAACCCTTCAAAGGGAGGTATCCTCTGTCTTGCACTGTGTTCCCTGCCACACAGCTACTAGATTGCACAACCTATGCACTAAAGTTCATAGAGTACATGTGAATTTCTCATGGGGTCTCAGAGGCATTACATTACACTCTGGGTTTCCCAGCCTTTCAATTTCTAACCATCTCTATTATTTCTTCTTACCTTACCAACCCTGTCCTCCTTCCCCAGGCCCAGCACTCCCATCATCCTTATCCTCCCTCTCTCCTGACCTTCCCCACCCCCCATTATACCTCCTTTTATTTCTCCCTCCTCCACTGCTAACCTGACACACTCATACTCCCAACCTCCCCCAGTAACATCTGTTCCTGACTGTTCCCCTGTTTCTGGATTTTTGTTTTCCTCTACCTCCATGTATTCTTTCTAATTTCTTGGCTCCTTTTGTTATATCAGGATATATACTCATGTACGGAGATTGGTGCTACAATCCACAAATGAGGGAGAACATACATTGCCAGGTTTTCTGTCTTTGTATAACTTCACTCAGAATAACATTGTCCAGTTCCCTCCACTTACCTGCAAAATTCATAATTTCATCTTTTCTTTTCTTTATACTTAGAATTAATTTTAATAAAAGGAGAAAGTTGATTACTTAAATGACAAGGAATTTAACTTGGTAATTAAATCCCATTTAATGATTTAGAATAACAGAAAGGAGTTTGGAACATTAAAAAAAAAAGCACTGACGTGCTAAGGATAATAGGGGAAAAGAACAGAGCTCACGTCATATTTCTTAAAAACAAAACATACACACACGCACAACCAACCTCTCAGTTTCTACTATGATTTGACTGCATAATGTCTTTCTATTTTTTTAATTTTATTTATTTCTGTATGTGTATCAATGTACTGTCTGCATGCAGGTTTGTGCAAATGCCTTGGAGGTCAGAAGAGGGTCTCGGATTCCCCTGGAACTGGAGTTCTCCTGGAATTGGAGTTTCAGACGGCTCTCGGCCGCCATGTGGGTGCTGCGGATCGAACCCGGGTCCTCTGCAAGAGCGGTCAGTGCTCTCAACTGCTAGGCCATCTCTCCAGCCCCTGCATAATGTCTTTCTACAAATGTATTATGTGATTTACTTATCATACGTTAGCGTAATCCACAGGTCATTGCTGGGAAGGTTGTACAAATAAATTACAAAGCCCAGAAAACAGAAGGGAAGAGAAAAGTGTTTATTTTAAAGGCAACACTGCCTAAAATATCCAAACAAGGTGTGTAGGGGGAGGTGTTGGTGTGGAAACACAGGATGAAGGACAGGATACTGGAGAGAAAGAGATGCTCCAATGTTAACAGAGTCATGGAACTGATTATAATGAAAGAATAATAGAAATCTAAATTTAAAGTTTCATATTTTCTTGGAATTGGTCACATCAGAAGAGTACAGAAATACCCCAAATTCAGTAAGTAGTCATTTCTGTATATTGATGTACGTAAAGGAAAATATAGCCAGTGTCAAATATTTTGCCCAATCAAGGACTTATTATTATACCTTAAATCTCATAAAATGTTATTTTGAAAAAAGATAATTTGGCCTGTGTTATAAAGGATGCATTCCAAAGGCATTTGTTATTCTATTTCCAGTGAGGGTTGCTTAGAAAATTTGTTGTTTTGCTATACTATTACTTGGACATCAAGTAACAGAGTCTGTTTTGCTAACCATCAAAAAGAAGTGTCCAATTTCTAATCATGAAGAGACAAAACTACTGGTGGTATAAGGAGAACATGAGAGACCTCAAAACTGAAATTTGGAATTTTTTTTGGCAAGTGATAATGGCAGCTTGTCCAACATAAATAATGAAGAAAGAGAAGACAGCCATAAGTCTTATGTTCCAAAAAATCATGTCTGTATTTGCGTCACTGGAGAAAGTGTGTAAAGAAGACACACTAGTGGAATTATGATGCCAGTACTAATGGTTAAACACTAGTTTCTTTTTTGCCTGTTTTTCCTCTTTTATTTGTTTATTTTTTAAGGGATTCTACAATATAATAACACAGTTGTTTTCCGATAACATTGATGTTATTCAGTTTGCCGTACAATTAGGTAATTGGTGCATTTTGCAAATTTCATCTTTTCTTACTGCTGAGTAGTACTCCATTGTGCAGATGTACCACATTTTCCTTATCCATTGAATTATTGTGAGACATTTAGGTTGTTTTCATATATATCCTATCGTGAAGAGAGTAGAAGCAAACATGGATGTACATGTATCTTCATAATTTGATGAGACCTTTTGGTATATGCCAAGGAGTCAAATAGTAGGTTCATTTTTAGTCTTTTGAGTGTTCCCCACACTGCCTTCCATAGTGGCTGCACTACTCTGCATTCCAGCCAACAGTGAATGAATGTATCCCTTTCTCTACACCCTAGCCTGCATCTTATGCCCTTTCGTTCATTCTTGTGAACTTAGCCAGTCTAATTGGGGTAAGATGGAATCTTAAACTGGTTTTATCTGTATTTCTAAAATTACTAATGACATTGAGCAGGTCTTAAAGTATTTCTTAGCCATATTTCTTTCCTCATTTGAGAATTCTCTGTTCATAACTGTAGCTCATCTTTTTATTGGGTCCTTTATTTTCTTGCTACATTGTTTATTGTGTTCTTTGAATATTCCGGATATTAATCCTCTGTCTGATATGTAGCTGGTAAAGATTTTCTCCCACTCAGTGGGTTTCTTCTGCATGTCCTTTGTTGTTTCTTTTGCTGTACAGAACCTTTGTACCTTAATGAGGTCCTGCTTACCTTGGAGGGTACTGCCTATGTGTTCTTCTACAAGTTTCAGAGTTTCAGATTTTATAATGAGGTCTTTGATCCACTTGCAGTTGATTTTGGTGCAGGGAGAAAGATAAGGGTCCACTTTCATTCTTCTAAAGGAGGTGATCCAGTTATGCCAGTACCATTTGTTGAAGATACTGTTTATCTCCCATTGCGAATTCTTTGCTCCTTTGTCAAATATCAAGTAGCTGAATTTGTATGTACTCATGTTTGGGTCTTCAATTCTGTTCCATTGATCAACATGTTCATTTTTATGCCAGTACCATGTTGATTTTATAACTACAGTTCTATAATATAACCTGAGATCTGGAGTGGTGATCCCCCCTTGCATTGTTCTTTTTGCTCAATACTTTTTAGCTATCCAAGGTCTTTTATATTTCCATATGAATTTTTAGATTACTTTTTCTAGCTCGGTGAAGAATGTTGTGGGTATTTTGATTAGCATTGCATTGAATCTATGGATCATTTTTGGTAAGATGGTCATTTTCAGAATATTGATTCTACCAATCCATGAACAGGATGGATTTTTTCCATATCCTATTGTTTTCCTTTATCTCTTTCTTTAATGTTTTGAAATTTTCATTGTAGAGATCTTTAGTATTTTTAGTTAGGTTTATGCTTAATTCTTTTATTATTTTAAGTTAATGCAAGTGGGAGGGCTTCTTTGTATGCTCTTTCTGCTCGCTTGTGGTTGGTATATAAAATGCTACTGATTGTTGTAAGTTGATTTTGTAACCTGCCACTTTACTAAAAGTATTAATAATTTCTAGTAGTTTTGGTGGAATTTTAAGGATATCTTATGTATAATATATCATCTGCAAATAGGGATAATTTGACTTATTTTCCGATTAGTACTCATTTAATTTCCTTCTCTTGTCTTATTGCTCTTGCAAGGGTTTCAAGCACTCTATTGAAAAGGAGTTCCTGATTTGAATGGGAATACTTCCAGATTTTCTCCATTTAGAATAATGTTGGCTGTAGATTTGTTAGATATAGCTTTAATGATATTAAGGTATGTTCCCTCCAGACCTCTTCCTTCTAGGATCTTTAACATGAATGCATTTTGGATTTTGTAAAAGGACTTTTGTGCATATATTGATAAGACCATGTGATTTTTGTCTTCAAGTCCATTTATATGTTTTATGACATCTATTGACTTACATATGTTAAACCATCCCTGCAGCTATGGAGTAAAGCCTACTTGATCACAGTGAATGATCTTTGATGTGCATATGTATGTAGTTTGTATTTTCTTGAGTATCTTTTCATCTCTGTTCATTAAGGATATGGGCCTATGGTTTTCTTTCTTCGTTGTATCTTTAACTCATTTTGGTATTAGAGTCATGGTGGCAGGAGTTTGGGATTTCTCCCTCCGTTTCTATCTTTTTTATAGTTTGAGCAGTATTGGTTGTAGATCTTCTTTGAATGTCTGGTAGAATTCTGCTGTAAAGCCCTCTAGGCCTGCACTTTTTTAAGTTGGGAGGATTTGTGTTAATATTTTAATTTCCTCTTTTGTTATGAGTCGGTTTAAGCTGTTCAACTCTTCTTGGTTCAACTTTTGTGGTATCCATGTCACTAGAAATTTATCCATTTCATTTAGGTTTTCAAATTTAATGGAGCATAGATTTTTGAAGTATTCCCTTACAATGAATGTACTGGATTTTTTTGGTGTCTATTGTGATGTTTCCCCTTTCATCTCTGATTTTGCTGATTTCTATTTGCTCTTTTCTTTCTCTTGGTTAGCTGTGCCAAAGGTCTGAATATTTTGTTTAGCCTTTCAGAGAACCATATCTTATATTCATTTATTTTTTATTGTTTTCTTTGTTTCTAGTTCATTAATTTCTCCTCTGATATTTGTTATTTCTGCTAGGTTTGGGGTTCATTTGTTCTTGCTTCTCTAGAGTCTTGATTTGTGCTGTGAATTCTTTTACATGTGCTTATTTCTGATTTTTTAATGTAGTCACTAAGGGCTTTAAATTTCTCTCTTAGGACTGCTTTTAAGGTGTCTGACAAGTTTTGTTGCATTGTATTCCCATTTTTGTTTCATTCCAGGAATACTTTTCTTTCTTTCTTAATTTCTTCTTTAACCCATTGACTATTCAGGAGTATGTTGTTTAATCTCTAAGTTCCTGTGATTTTTTTGGAACTGCCTTTGCTGTTGATTATAAGCTTTATTGCACTGTGGTGTGATAGAATGCCTGGAATTATTTAAAATTTTTTGAATTTGTTGTATTTTTGTTTTGTGTCCCAGTATGTGATGAATTTTAGAAGATTATGCATGTCCTGCTGAATATAAAGTGAATTCTTTGCCCTGTGGGTGGAATATTCTGTAGCTGTCCATTAGGTCCATTTCTTGTAAGGTGTTATTTAATTCAGATGCCTGTCTGTTTATTCATTGTCCTGTTGATCTGTCTATTGAAGAGAGTAGAGTATTGAAGCCACCTACAATTTTTGAATTGGGGTTAGTATGTGCTTATAGTCCTGGAGTACTGTTCTTAAGAATTTGGATGCATCAGAATTTCATGCATATATTCAGAACTAGATGAAAGTATCTTGAATGTTTTCACCAGGAAGAAATGATAAGCATTTGAGGAGACTGATACGTTTAACCCAATTTAAAATGATGTAACATACATATTTCAAAATATAATATAGTCCTCCATTAATATGTATAATTCTATCTTATGTACCAGTTAAAATAAAAATCACTGTCATAAAAATAAAATAGTTTGTCTATATCATTTTCCAAATGCCCTTATCTTCCAGTCAAGGGGCAGACCAGAATAGCCAAGCTTCCATACCTGAGAGGAGCATCACAATGTACCAGTATGTGACAAGCATGAGGAATAGAATGTGCTGTTATTTCTAGGTACTAATTTCAAAAATTTAAATAAATATAAATAATGCTTTGAAAAAAATACATGAACAAAGTATTCATAAACCTCCATATTTTTAAAACACAAAAACATAAGATTATAATTTCTGTGTTTTAACTTATGACTACTTAGACAATAGTGGTTTGATTTTATTTAGGATATATGTACCCGAAAGAGAAAAGTCTTAAATGTCTAAACTACTGATGGGGGGGGGGAGCAATGCAATGTTTATGAGGTGTGAAGTATAGGAGAACATTTTCTCACTGAGAAAACAGCCATAAAGAAGATACTGTGATCCTAGTGTCTTACTTGCTCTTAATTTACTTCTCAGAGATAAGGGGTGGATAGGCTTCTTCCACCACATACACTTACCACGATGTGTTATGCTACCATAAGCCCACTGGCAATAGAGACAAGCAACATCTGAATTCATAAAGCCAACCAAAATCTTTCTTCCTTATATGATAATTATCTCAGTCACAGTAAAAAATGCTGGATAACTAAGATTAGAGGGAAGGTCTTGAAGTAACATAGACTTAAAGGACTTGATAATAAATCAGCTTAGAACAGTACATTTATAAGATGCACAAAGACTATGACCAACAATTTTCTATGTATACTCAGAATAATAGTATTATATATAGTAAAAGATCGTGGAGACTATAAGGCAAAATAAGATGTGTACAATTATTAGGATCTTGGCTGTTATATTAACTGTTCAAATTCTAAATAACATTATCAGTGTTCCTATGGTTGCAGTGTCATCATGAAGTCTAGTGCGCAAATACCAAAATTATAAGATTTCCACTGAAAGTTATATTATTTCTTCCCTTGTATTAAAATTTGTCATTCATTGAAAATAGCATTGGGTTTAATTTAAAATGCATACATATAGTCATATCTTTGATAATGGACAAGGAAACTTTATACTCATGGATGCGGTTGTTATTCTTCTTTTGTTCTGTTTCTTCTCTATATTCCCATAGGCCTGATCATATGAGCTTTTAGAAAAACAAGATGCATTACTACAACATGTCTCTCTTGAGCCTAACCTAATTGATTAACCATGAAATATCAGCATTTAAAGGATTCAGAAAACTAACCTCAAATAACATCTATATGGACAACAAAAATTATTATATTTCTATCAAGAAGAAATTATTTGTCAGGTGGAGAGATGCCTCCGAGCATTAGGTCTTTCAGAGGGCACAGGTTTGCATCCCAGCACTAACATAACAGCTAACAACTGTCTGTCACCTCAGTTCCATGGGATCTGACACCTTCTTTTGACACCTGTGAGCATTGCACAGCATGGGCGCACCTATATACATTCAGGAAATACACTCACGCACCTAAAATAATAAAATACATTAAAAATAAAAATAAAGAAGAAATTATTTGGCTTCTTCTCACATAGATTTTCTTTTCAAAGCTACAGATTAAATGTGGCCTCAATCTGTCCCTTTTTTTGTATCAGCCACTGAATAAATCTTAATTTAGAAGTATTAGGGGAAATATTTATTTCTCAATCTTGATTTCCCCAAACAGGGATTAAACCTTGAACCTTTTTGCCCTACCACTTACCTTCCTGTCTAATGAAGTGGATTGATATAACTAAAAGGTGAATTTTATATGTAGATATTATTTTTAAATTATATTAGTAGGCCAAGGATCTAAATTTGTAAGCATTCATTTGACCTTCACATTAGACCCATTTGAGACAGTGGGTCTGGACAAATGGCATGCTCATGTTCAGCAGAACAAAATTTACCCCCAGATGGGTAGTTTCATGATTGCAGGGTGGGATGCAAATCCACTCCCACAAATATAATTTAGGAATAAGCTTAATGTTTTAACCTCTATCTTCTCACAATTTTCCTTCCTTGATGGATTCTGAATTTAAACTAATAATCATTGTGTTTTCCAGATGAACGTCTGGAGCCTCATTTCTGCAAATAAGATCCCATCTTATTTCTGCAGTGTTTGTAAGTGTAGGACAGAGTCACATATGAAGGACACATAAAGGACAATTTTTATAGTAACTCTACGGGTAAAATAATGTGATATACCCATTTTACAGATGAAAGAGTTCAATTTTAGAGAAGTTCAGTGACATTTACCTAGGTTTACTCAGATTCTAGTGTTCAAAATTTTAAGTGTTCTATTCTTCCTTCAACTACCTCCACCAAGCATTGGTGCTTGATTTTTCAAATAAATTTTGTTTGACTTAAATCTCGTGCATTTAATTTAGAAAAATCAGGCCATATGCTGTGTGCATGGGTTGTAAAGTCCTCTTATTTTGTCCCTGTGCTCATTGAGAAGGTGAAAATTTTTTATTAGGCAATATATTTGACCCAATTTTGTGACTTTTCTGAAAGATGACTTTGACATTTCCAAGTGAGATGGAGCATTAGAAGGATACATATAGCTGGCATAAAAAAGACAAATTTATGATGCTGCAAAAGAATGTAATTTTTCGAAGAAAAAACCTTATCTTCTGAAAATCATCTGATTATATATCTGCAATGCCAAGAAAAATGGACAATTTTGGGCAATAGTTGCTAACGCTGACATTCTTTAGTGCCTGTCAATGAATCCACCAGTCTCTGTTCATGCACATGCATGAACACACACACACATATACAAACACACACACAAGCTCACATGCCTGTGGCTGACCATGCATATACACATACACACACTATAACTTAATTTTTCAGCATAGTAGATAGGCTAGTAATTGTTTCATGTGGTAGTCTGAAATATGGCTTGGCTAGAAGTTAAATGACTCACATATGACAAGATATGCAGAGTTCTTAGGAAAAACAATTTCTGATGTGGTACTAGAGTTTGCAGAGTGCTTTTGAAAACAGACAGCAGCAATTCAATGAATCAAACATTCATTTTCAGACAAGTGCAGCAGCAAATGATGGAGATTAGGACTTTCAAGCTGCTGTTAAGAAAAAGACTCCAGCCTTAATAGAGAAAAATTGGGTTTTTGCCCACCAGGATTCCACTTTTAGAGGATTGGAACTTAAATTTAAAACTCAGGCAATATTGTTACAATAACATGAGTGAGAAATTTTGAGGCTGTCTTTTGTACATTCCTGGTTCATGCAAAGAATAACTGTATTGAAGATAATAGGACCCAACTTTTTCACTATTGGTGAACTTACAAATATAAAACAAAGAGGCCGCAAAAAGATACCCTTCAAGATATTGAGTTGGAAATGAAGCTATCAGCTTGAACTGTATATATTATTGATAATCTTAATCTCGATACTTCTTTCTTTCTCTAAGTGAGAGAGAAGCAATATGATTGGTCAATACGCATAAAGGATATACAGATTTCACTTGAACTACTTTTGCACACATCTTCATGAATTAACATAAAATGAACATTTAAAACAAGCAAAACATATGAGTATAATTTGTGACATTCCATCTTAGATTCTTCTGTGTTTTTGAATATCCAGCCTATTGTAAGCATTAAATCCTGAATCCAGTTTGGGGCCCAAGCATATGCCAGAGAATGAGGAAAGCAAGTTTTCAGATGCAGGGTGTAAAATAAAATAAAGACTTGCCAATAAAGGATAAAAGAATCAGTGAGCATGTAAGTTACTCGTGTGAGCCTTGGTGTAGTCTTCCTGCCTAGAAACAGGTCAAGTTCAATTTTGTATATTGAATGTATCAATTAAGTGATTCTCTAATGCAAAAGAGTCAGCACAAGCTGGGAAACAAGTCTATCATTACTGTTAGGCTGAGAGAATTATTTTGCACCTGTACAATATAACAGTGTAAAATCTTCTGGGACCAACAGGGGACTAGATCTTTGCAGTTTATTTCCATAGGGTCTCAAGAAAGAAAATTTGGAAATTGTAATGATCATCATCACGCATGACTTTGGTAACACATCATAAGCCAGTGCATGGTCAGACAGAAATTTGTTTCTCTCCTTTTCTCACTCATCCCCACTTTTGTCCCACTATATTTTGTGTCCTTCAGGACCAGAAGAAAAATAAACTATGTACATTTGTTTTCTTGCTTCTTTGTCACACTTGCACTTTGTTTTTTGTTTTTTTTTTAATTTTTTTTTATTTATTTCCGTATGTGTATCAATGTACTGTCTGCATGCAGGTTTGTGCACCCGTGTCGTGCAATGCCTTGGAGGTCAGAAGAGGGTCTCGGATTCCCCTGGAACTGGAATTCTCCTGGAATTGGAGTTTCAGACGGTTCTCAGCCGCCTTGTGGGTGCTGGGGATCGAACCCGGGTCCTCTGTAAGAGCGGTCGGCGCTCTTAACCGCTAGGCCATCTCTCCAGCCCCACACTTGCACTTTGAAATAATCTATATTGCTTTGAAAAAAATCCCAACATGTATGTTTCACATCCAAAGATTTTTATTTCATTGGTCTGGTATGAGGAACAAAATCTGGGATTTTTTTTTTATATCTCCTCATATGATTCTGATATGCAGCTGTGGTTACAAACTGTCCATCCAGACATTGCTTCTCAATTTGTCATCTCTGAACCATCTGAAGTATTTATTAAAATATAAATTCCTGAATCTTATCTCATACTTTGTAACTCAAAATTTGGTTGATGGGACACTTTTATTAAACAGGTTATCACTGGCTGGGTTTACCACTGAGAATGATTGTTCTAGATCTCTGAACTTTTTACTTTGAAAGGCATGGTTAGTTCACCTGGGAAGATAAAAGCATACCTATATATATATGCATATATATGTATGTGTTATAGTTGTTACTCCTCTCTTCCCAACCAATAATGTTACCTCACTAATCCTTTGAAAATTGTTGGATAGTGTTAAGTATATGCTATAAGATGAAGTTTCATAAGAAAGTTAGTGCATTATGTAAGGATAATACAAGGCTTTTACCTGATTTTCACACAGAATATATTTCCTTGCTTGGAATTCTAATACATGCAAATCAAATATTATAGAAAGAAAGGAGAACACTGAGGCTTAGAATTCATCAACAGAACAATTGTCATATAATAATGATTATGATAAATGCAACACTTTTGAGGTATACCCTCCAATGAGTCTTAACTTTACAAAATTTTAGGAGAGTGGGAACTAATTTTTGTAAATCCTGATCAAATAGTACAAGTAACAGAATTACATATGCATTGATGAAGTCCACGATATGTTCTGCAAAGTATGAAGAAATAAGAGTTAGTGTTCTGAATCCTGCAGCCAAGTCAGGAGGAAATGATGGTTTTATGGAGAATCAGAAAACTACTTAGTTTCAGCATTCAATCCATTGATCAGTTGTGCCTACAGAGCCGTATCACACTGCTCAAGACATTCATTTGTTTTACATCTTTACAGAGAGGTAAGAAAATTTTAAATGAATCACAGTCCTTTTCATAAAAAGAAGTTGCAGAGTCCTGCTGAGGTCATTACTCCATATAGATTCCAACCAAACCTATATGTTCGGGTCTGAAATAATGACTCTGAGTCGTTAGTATAAGATTAAATGACAACATAACATGGTTAAGTGGAAAGTGAATATGTGTACCACATTTTAGAAAACTGCCACATGAAATCTGTGAAACAAAGTTGTGGTCCTCAACTTTGAGAGATAACTTCTGCTATAACAATCTGCTATGCAGATTGTCTTGCCTTCTTTGGTTTTGTGGCATAAATGTCATAAAGTGTGGGAAAAGAACAAACTGGGATTATTTGTCCACCTTTTTATCACTCAGAAATTGCATTCACTTTGCTTCATTTGGATATGTTAGTGTGTCCTAAATAGCCAATACTTTTCATTTTATTCATGTATTAAATAGCTAAGGAACACAAAAATATATTAATTCTGTAAGGGCCAGGTCAGAAAGAAGTTAATCAAAAGGAAAGGGTTAACCATGCAGGAGCAACTCTCTAGTTGAAGCAGGTCTTGTTCCCATAGTTACTCCCTGCCACCTTGAGTTATTAGTTCCCAGAGCTACCTGAGGTAATGATGAACTTTCCCAGCCCTGTAGGAGTGCTTCTCACCCCCCTAAGGAACCCATTACTCTCCAAGGGGCTTCACGCTACTAAACACAACCATTGTTTCAAACAAAGTGGTGCAGAACAGGTGGACTGATCCAATGAAAGACTGCCTGGTCTGTAACCATCAAGACCCCATCAATCAGAGAAAGAGTCACTGTAACCGCAGTGGAAATCCCGTAACTGGGAATAAAAGTGGACCTCCAGGCCACTGTCCTCCATTCCCATGGCAGTGCGCTCAGCCCGATGCATCCATCTGTCTCTGTCACTGTCTCTGTGTTGTATTCTGTACATTTTCCTTGATGTAATGTTCTTTTATTAAAGATTTTCCTCCACAGATTTTGGCCTCTCGAGAGACTCTTTGGTAGAGGGCATTTCTAACTCAACAAATTCTTTCCAAGCATGCCAATTTCATTTGGGAATTTTCAGATAGGCAAAAGGTCAAGATTTTAATCAATATCATTAAATTTCTATTACTATATTTTCTAAACTTATGTTGTTACCATAATCAAAAATTTTAGCCCATACACTGGTTGGTGAAAATGTATGCATACTGAGAAATATAAGCCAGGTAATGCAATCAAACATTTTCACTTACATACATAAATTTAAAAAAGATAATGGGGCTGGAGAGATAGCCTAGTGGTTAAGAGTGCCGACTGCTCTTGCAGAGGACCTACATGCAGACAGTACATTCATACACATAAATAAATAATAAATAAAATTTTTAAAAATTAAAAATATTTTGTGCTACTATACACAAATTTATATTTTACAAATACAGATTTCCACAGAGTTTGGTAGATTTCTACCAAACTTTTCTAATATATGAATATCTATCATACAGAAAAAGATTATAATAGTATATAATTGAATTTGGCTATATATGAAATTTCCATTAAGTGTTCATTAATAGATAAAAAGGTTATAGATATACATTTATAGAATGGAAAAATATAGAGCAGATTAGAAAAAAAATCCACAAGTCAGAATGAGGAGAATCATTTACTCTCCAACATCTTTCATACTATTTCAAGCATGAGTAATTCCATACAATCACATCTAGACAAAGGATATGGGGTTTACACAAAAACAATTTTTTTAAGTTCTGGTTACATTCAAAATATTTGGAATATTTTTTAAAGTCCTTTACCCTTAAGGAATTTTAAGTAACTATTATAAGACAAGCACTGAGTTAAGTACTGGAAAAAATAATCTTATTTTTCATTTTCATTTCAGAGTCAAATTCTGGGAGTTAGCTGTCTCTTTTTTTAATTTTCATTTTTATTGATGTTTTGAGTGTTTCATACATCATTTTCCAATTCAGTTCAGACATATTTCCCTTTCCCTTCCCCCCACCCCACCCCATCCCATCCCAGATCATGCATTCTGCCATAACGTTCCTGCATCTTTCTCTATTTTTTTCTTTTCATTTTTTTAACAATAAGTGATAATTTATGAGTACAACCATCCTTCAACCTACAAGCAGTTGTGCCCAAACCCACACAGGTCATGGGTCCCACTATCCAGCGGGGGGGGGGGGGGCGCATGTATGTCAATCAAGTTGATCAAATGAGTGTCCAGACTATGTTGCTAGAGTTTCACCATTCACCCCAATCTTAGCCCTTACATTCTACCACGCCCCCTCTTCCACAGATTGTTCCCTAGGCTTAGAAAAGGGGTACAGGTGGATGAAAAGGAAAACAGTCTACTTTTTCTGGACCTGTTGTCTTGGACTGTGGACAATTCTGGCTGTTTCCATTCATGGGCTGACAGTTTGTCCAGGAATAACCCTTCAATACTACTAATGAAGCACAAGCAATTAGACATATAGGTATTTAAACAGTACTAATTGTTATGGTAGGTTACTTTGGTATAGACACAGAAGTTTACATGGTACGTTAATCCATGAATTACATTTTTTCCTGTTAAATATGACAGGGTCTTACTGTGGCTTATAACATCACCCAACCATTAGAGGATGTAAGCTTGTGGCATCAGCAGTCGGTTATTCCTCCAAGGAGAGAGCTAGTAGCCAATTAGATTTGTGATATACAGGCATATGGCTGCCACTGCTGCACAGTATTTCCAGACAGGTGAGGTGTAGCCGGTGCTGAAGGAGGAGTCTTGCTTGACTCAAGGAGACCTATATTTGCTTTATTGGTTTAGTGCCATTTGGTAACACTCTCTGGTATTCCAGAGACCATCTGTACACTTGCAAGTGTGGTCTCAACACATCTCTCCCATGCTCACATCAGGTCTTTGACAGCAGTGCTTTATCCCCTCTCCTCTTGCAGGTATCCCAGTTTGAAGGCAAGGAGCCTTTACCTTTTGTGGAGACTTGGATACCCTGGCCAACATCTCCTTGGTAGAATAATGCATTGCCGATGTCAGAGCTCCTGTATTAATATATTTTGCTTAAGTGCATAGCTTAAGGAGACTTTAGTATTATATTTGGTTCTGAACAGAGAATAATCCTTTTCACATTTCCTATGTCTATTAGTCAATTAAAGAAGGCAGTTCTACTGGTTTTATAAGAGATTACCTCTATAACAGTTGTCTCCAATTTACAGTTGGAGAACGACCTCATCATCATCATATTTCTCCTTGTTCTATGCGGGGGGGGGGGTAAGAAAGTCTGTCCTATTAAAACCTTTGTGGCACCTAGAAGGTAAGTTTGGTTAAGTCTCATTACAAATAGTTGTTACAAGTAGGATCCAAAGAGGGGTTTGATGTTTGTAGCAATCTGAGGCTTTTCTTCCTTTCAATGTTCAGATGGGCCAACCTTTCTGCCAGCACTTTCTGGTACATCCTACTTGATGCGAAGCTGCATCTTCTTTCTCTCAGCCATTAAGTTGGTGACATTTTGACCTGTTGGAACATACAAATCTTTTCCCATAGTCAATTTGAAGATTTGAATTTCAAGGTATTTGACAAAAAGGTTTCATATCTATCTGTATCCCCATATTTTATTTTAGATTTTTTTTTGATGCATGAGTCTCAAAAAAGCAATTGTATTATACATACCTATAGGGTGGAATCAAGTCACAGATTTCATCAAATTCACCCCTACTGTTTTGGGTGACTGTATGTGATTAACTTGGGAAGCAAACTTAATTTTTAAGTTAAATCATCCTATAGGTGAAAGAGAATGTTACAAGGTGATACTGTACAACAGAAAGATTATAGAGAACATTTGTATGTGCCAATCCCAAAGTTATTGTTATACAGATTTTAAGTAAAACAAATGTGAAAGACAGCAATTTATATCTCCAATTAACTCAGATGCATTACTATTTTTATCAGAGCCTTTAAACCAATGTTGTTTAATATACACAAATTTACTTTTACTAAATCCTAAAACACCATGTAACTTGTAGAGAGAGTCTGGGAAAAACTGGATACTTGTTAAACTCATGTCAAATAAATATGCATTAATTGAATATACACTTGTTTCATTCTCCCACCCCTCCCACCCTTCCCGATTCACCATTTCAGTCAGTTTTCTGATGCAGTCTTTCTGTTGTTGTTCTTTTAATATGCATCCCTCTCCACAAGAAATATTTATAACTGGGTTATTGGCACTAGCATCCACATATGAAGGATAACATTTGTCATTTGTTTTTCTGGGACTGTGTTACTTCACTTAACATAATGTCTTCTAGCTCCATCCATTTACCTGCAAAGTTCATGATGTTGTTTTTTTTTTTTTTTT
>VZQC01010914.1:2994789-3021315 GCA_009823505.1 Rhizomys pruinosus
GGTCAAAAAACAAAAACCTAAAAAAAAAATGGGGGGATACAGATAGATATGAAAACTTTTTGTCAAAAACCTTGCAATTCAAATCTTAAAACTAACTACGGGAAAAGATTTGTATGTTCCAACAGGTCAAAATGTCACCAACTTAATGGCTGAGAAAGAAAAAATACAGATTTGCATTGAGTAGGATGTACCAGTAAGTGCCAACAGAAAGATTGGCCTGTCTGAACATTGAAAGGAAGAAAAGCCTCAGATTGCTACAAACATCAAACCCCTCTGTGGATCCTACTTGTAACAACTATGTATAATGAGTCCTAATGAAACTTACCTTCTAGGTGGCACAAAGGTTTTAATATGAGAGACTTTCTTACCTCCTCCCCATAAAGCAAGGAGAAATATGATGATGATGTCGTTCTCCAACTGTAAATTGGAGACAACTATTATAGAGGTAATCTCTTATATTTTTCCTTTTCGTTATTGAATTTCTGAAAGTTTCATAAATTGCATTTATATTGTATTTAGAAACAGTCCCCTATCTCCACCCTCCATTACTACCCTTAATTTCATGTACTTTATTATATATATTAAGGCCTATAGAGTCAAATTTGTGTCCCCAAATATCTTTTGATGTGAATCCATCTACTGGAGCACGTTAACATACCAAGACTCATACCCTCAAAGGAGATTGACTCTCCACATTTCCAGCAGCCAGTGGCTTCCAATAATTCCTCAGATCTTAATGTGGTATCAATTTAAAGGCAGCTAAGTTCACTACTACAGTAAAAATTGTATATTTGTAAAGTCATTTGATAATGATATCAAAATCCTTAAACAGGCCACTGTGCATAAGTATTCTGGCATGAAATCATATGTTAGAATCATCTATAATATTTAAAAGCTTTAAAGAGAATTAACTTATAGGTGAGTGAAAACTGATTTTAATTTAGATATTGCTGAAAAGGCTTTTCCATCCTAAATGATAATTAGGTGAAAAATGTTATATTCTGATTTCTCTGTTTGTCAGTTTATTCCTGAAAGCTTATTGATGAATGAGTCAATATCTTTTTGTTGACAATTTGTATCAAAATATTATTCTCACATCTTGTTACATAGAAGATTTTTTGCATCACTGTAAGACTCACATATTTATATATTATTATTTTACAGAATGAGCTATAGTATCTCAGAAAGTTGAGTGCTTCAAGGGGATTATTAGATTTCTTATATCACTTTTACAGAAAGTACTATGCAGTACAATTTTTCTTTAAAGTAAAATTGTTGTTTTTTACTGAATTTGAGCCCTATATAATATATAATGAAGTGCTCCAAAGGCATTCTTGATGTTATCTTCATTAAAAACCAAATATCTCCCAGCAGTAGAAGGATTTCTCCCACTTTATATGAAGGAAACCTAAAAATATTAGTAACTGATGCCTTGGTATTTCAGTCAATCCTATCTTTTCTGTACTTCATTTCACATGGAAGTATGTAAAATCCCAACACAAGCAGAGTTCAAGTGATATTTGTGGAGTTACTAGATATCCAGGTTCAACATTTCCTTAAAATAGAAGCATGTAATATATAAAACAACAGATTTTTCTTGATTGTATCATTAGATTTTGTATTTGAGCTTTTTAGTTGCATAATGACTTCAAAGGCAATCATGAAACATGTTATTCATTCAATTTTCTTTTCATGGAATGCTCTTGCATACTTTTAAGGTCTCTGGAAATTCTCACGATCAGTTTCTGACCAAATTGAGAAGGTCAAAGTAAACCAAATAACCTTTCTTGTTCATGGAGAATAAAAATTCCTAACTACATGGGCTTATTAATAAGAAATTCCATAACTGGACACTCATACATTGGTTCACAGCAGCAGTACTAAACTAAGACAGATACAGTATATCCTACTTCAACCAAGCCCTTTTCCATAAGAGAGAAAGATGCAACTGATTCAAACCGATTCATTGTTTACCAATTAAGCAATCAATAGCAATCAGCCTAAGGCAAAACAATTAAGAGTGCAGAGCTGCTATCAGTTTGTTCATAAAATAATCTTGCTGAATTCAGATAAATTGTGAATGTTATCACTTTCCTTTAATAAGAACAATGGATTGAAGCTAAGTCTTATTAGCATTATATTCTTTCTCTAATTTATCCTTCCATTACCCTCTCTTACATGTTCTCTGTGTTCTGTACCCATTTCAAAAGTGAGAAATACAGTATATGTTCAGAGAAGAAAGTAGAGATATCCAGCAAGTACCAGAACAAGTTCAGCTTTCAATAGTACTAACATTCTTTAATTCTAGAATATTTCACATGTGTGAACAAATCTTGGCTTTGTAGACATGGTTGACACTTATGGCATTAGTTTCACTATGTGGTCAGCAAATATCTAAGATTTTTTTCAGCCAAAACAGGTGTAACAACAAAAAAATCAGTTTGAACTAAAAATATATCAAGTAGGTACTGATAACTCTTATCTGTAAACATACACTGTCCCTCTAAATAAGCAGAATATACTGAGTTGATTATGAATAATTCACCAAGTCCGTAAATATGGTATTTTAGAGGTAAATCCTATTTTTCCCTTCTTTCATTAGTAACACTATACATATGAGTGCACTGTCTGCATGTAGATTTGTGCACCCATGTCGTGCAAAGCTGCGGAGGTCAGAAGAGGGTGTCTGATTCCCCTGGAACTGAAGTTAAAGACAAAGAAGGTTCTCAGCCGCCATGTGGGTGCTGAAGATCGAACCCGGGTCCTCTGCAAGAGCAGCCAGCGCTCTTAACTGCTAGGCCATCTCTCCAGCCCCCAGTAACACTATATATTACAAAAAGTTTATAGTTTTAGAAGCTGGGACAGAGGAATACTGCACTATTTATTGGAAAAAAATGTTTAATCTTCTGGAGAAGATAAAAGGAAAAGGTAAACTAGACCTTAGTTCAAATTTTCAAAGCATCATTTCTTATCATCGGGTAACAGTTTTCTTTCAATAGCCCTTAACATCCTGTACTACAGAACCTTTGAAAAATACTATGTTACAAGTCATGGTTTCATTGTCACTTGTAATATAGTAATCCTGTTCTGAAATGGGAAAAAATATATGCATTCAGTTCCTGCATCTATGAGAAGGATTCCTATGTAGATTATTTAAGTCACAACTGATTATCTATTACTAAAAGTATGGAAAGAAAATAAATGGTTTTCAAATTTTTATAACTTGTTCTCAGTTATGAGAATATTTTAACCTTTTCTTTTTATGTAATATTTCTCTAAAGGACAACAAGCCATCCAGAAATCTGTACCATAATTGGAAAGATACTGCTGCAATCATTACCAAGTCTCTCAGGCACAAAAGCAAATGACCTTGAATTCTGGGATGCAGTGACTATATTGAATGAACCTATTCAATTTTTCTGTTTTCCAGATGTGAAATAGAAGATAATGTGCAGTGGTGGTTTCTTCAGTGTGGAATATAAAAAAAAATTCAAAAGAGATAAATTACTAGAATAAAAATATAGAGGAAATATTATCTGACTAATGTTTATTATTGAAAAGAAAACATGGGTTGCTTTTGAATAACTCTTTTGAATGAAATGTTTCTTATAAATAATACTTTAGATTAATTTAGAGGGTAGCAAACAAAAGCATGTCTCCTTTCCTCTATCTTGAGCTTATAACTAGAATCATCATATATATATAATTTATAATAATACATATCATTTAAAATATGTTCATGACTGCCATATGATATAAAAAAATAGTTGGTCTTTTAAATTGGCACTATAAAGTTATTTCTGTCATTTCATCTATAGGCATTCTGACTAGAACTGTGATTTCTGGAAGTATAATATATTTGTAATGTAATTATATTTTAAAAACCATTTGCATGGCCCAAAAATTCACACTATATACTTGTTCTTTTGGAACTCATTAGTGTATTTTTGCAAAGATCCATTTATTAAACACTCATTATACAAATTATATTCATAAAGTAACAATGTTTATTTTAATGCTATGCTGCATTTTCTTTTTTTATTAAAGTTAATTTTTATTGCGCACATTTTATACAACATATCTTGATCAAATTTAGACTCATTCTCCCATCCATGCCCCTCCTCATACACACACACCCCCGCCCCATCAGAGCCCATTGATTCTGACATGCATGTTAAGTCCTGTTTTGCATCTTTTTCTCAGACTTTTTGTCCCTTTGGATGCAGAAGTTTTAGTCAGTACGTTGAACAGTTTTTTCTCCCTTTTTTGTTCCCTTTAATTTTATGTTACTCCAAAATATGCATATATACACTCCGCACATAAATCGGAATTATAAACTTTGAAAATAAACTATAGGTAAATTCCAAAACACGTTTAGGGATTCACATTTTAACAGTAAAGTTACATGCAGGTAAAAAATATATATATAACTTTGCATTCTAAATTACATGTATGTTTTAATCTAATTTTTTGAAGGCTCTATAAGAATTTAATGTAAATTTTACAATCAGTTTACAATGTAACCTATACATTATTGTGATATTTATTTTATTTGTTTCTTTTATCAAATCTAGACCCGTGTCCCCCACCCTATCTCCCCACCCCACCAGAGCTGATGCATTCTGCCAAACAGGCTTTTCATTTCTTTCTCAGTCTTTCTCAATATTCTCCATGTGGAAGTTGACTGTTTTGTGCAGAAGTTTGCTGTTTCAGTCAGTTCTTTGATGCAGTCCTTTCTGTTGTTGTTGTTGTTTTTGTTGTTGTTGTTGTTTCCAATATGCATCACTCCCAACTGCTTGGACAAAAGCTCAAGGGGCCCTGCACAAAAAATACTTACAACTAGGTAATTGGCACTAGCATCCACAGATGAGGGATACCATTTGTCCTAGTTTGTCTTCCATTGCTGTGACAAAACATTCCTACCAACACCAACTTGGGGAGGAAAGAGTTTATTCAGCTTACATCTCCTGGGTCACAGTTCATCAGTTAGGGAGCCCAAGGTAGGAACTCAGGGCGGGAACCTGGAGGCAAGAGCTGAAGTACAGACCATGGAGGAATGCTGTTCACTGGCTTGATCTCCTGGCTCATTCCCAGCCCGCCTTCTTATACAGTACACAACAACCTGCCCAGGGTGGCACTACTCATTGTGAGCTGGGCCCTACCACACTGCTCGACCATCAAGACAATACTCCACAGATATGGCCACAGGACAATCCAATGGAGCCAATTCCCCAATTGAGACTCCCTCGACCCAGGTGTGTCAAGTTGACACTAAAGCTATCCAGCACACCATTCATTGTTTTTCTGGGACTGTGTTACTTCACTCAGCATGATGTCTTCTAGCTCCAGCCATTTTCCTGCAAAGCTCATGATGTCATCTTTCTTTACTGATGCATAGAACTCCATTCCATAGACGTACCACATTTTGTCTATCTACTCATCAGTTGAGGGGCATTGGGGCTGGTTCCAGCTCCTTGCTATTGTGAAGAGAGCTGAAATAAATGTGGCTGTGCATGTTTCTCTGTGGTGGGGTGAGTCTTGGGGGTACATGCCTAGGAGTGGTATGGCTGGGTTGGGTGGCGAGTTCATTCCAAGTCTTCCAAGGGTTCTCCACACTGCTTTCCATAGTGGCTGTATGAGTTTACATTCCCACCAGCAGTGGACGAGTGTTCCCCTTTCCCCACAACCTATCCAGCACTTGGTATCATTTGTTTTCTTGATCTTGGCCAGTCTTATTGGAGTGAAATGATATCTTAAAGTGGTTTTCATTTGCATTTCGTTAATGATTAGTGATGTTGAATACTTCTTAAGGTATTTCTCAGCCATCTCTAATTCCCTACTTGTGAAGTCTCTGTTCAGCTCTTTGCTACATCTATTGAGTGGGTCATTTGTTTCATCTTGCGCGTTTTTTTTGAGAAGTTTATATATTCTGGACATCAATACTTTGTCAGATGTTTCTGTGGTGAAGATTCCTCCTCACTCTGTGGGATTTCTCTTCACATCCTTGTTTCTTTTGATGTACTAGAGCTTTGTAGTTAAATGAGGTCCCAATTTGTCAAGTGTCGACCTTTAATACTTGCATCAGCTGCTGCCTTGAATTCTAGGAAGTTTGTTTCTAATTGCTCTGTCTTATAGTCTTATAAGTCTTGCTGCCAAACTATTTCCTTCTTCTACTCACCTGTCAGAAGTTCGTGGGGTTTCATGTTGAGGTCTTTGTTCCATCTGTAGTTGACTTTTTACAGGCGAGAGGTAGGGGTTCAATTTAATTCTTCTACAAGTGGTGATCCAGTTTTGCCAACACCACTTGCTGAAGATGCTGTCTTTTCTCCATTGTGGCTTCTTGGCCCCCTTGTCAAATATGAGATGACTGAAATTTCCTGTGCTCAGGTTTGGCTCTTCAGTTTTCTTCCATTGGTCACCAGTTCTGTTTTTGTGCCAGTACCAAGCTGTTTTTATGACTATAGCCCTGTAGTATAGATTGAAGTCTGGTGTAGAGATCCTCCCTGTGTAGCTCTTTTTGCTCAGGGTTGTGTTGGCTATTTGGGGTCTTTTGCTTTTCCAAATGAATGTAAGGACTGTTTTTTCCAAGCCTGTGAAGAAACTCTTGGGAATTTTGATTGGGATTGTGTTAAACCTATACAAGAGTTTCGGTAGAATGGAAATTTTTACAATGTTAATTTTCCCAATCCATGAGCATGGGAGGTTTTTACATCTTCTGATATCTTCTTCAATTTCTTTAAGGGTGTACATTTTTGTTGTAGAGATCTTTGGTGTCTTTGATTATGTTTGTTCCTAGGTATTTTATTATTTTGAGGCTATTGTGAGTGGGAAGGTCTCCTTGAATTCTTTCTCCAGTTGCTTGTTGTTGATGTAAAGAAAGGCCATTGATTTTTTTAGGCTAATTTTGTATCCTGCCACTTTGCTGAAGCTGTTAATCAGTCTAGGAGTTTTCTGTTGGAGATTTTAGCATCCCTTAAGTAAACAATCATATCATCAGCAAATAGGGATAGCTTGACTTCCTCTTTTCCAATTAGTACTCCATTAATTTCCTTTTCTTGCCTTATTGCTCTAGCAAGTATTTCAAGCAATATAATGAAGAGGAGTGGTGACAGGGGGCAGCATTGCCGAGTTCCTACCTTTAAAGGGAATGATTCTCTCATTTACCCATTTAGGATGATATTGGCTGTGGTTTTCCTGTATACAGCTTTGATTACATTGTGGAATGATCCTTCCCATTCAATTCCCTCTAGGACTTTAAACATGAAGGGATGCTAGATTTTGTCAAAGGCTTTTTCAGCATCAAATGAGATGATGGTGTGGTTTTTGTCTTTCATTCCATTTATGCACTTGATGATGTTGATTGATTTTCATATGTTGAACCATCCCTGCTTATCTGGTATGAATCCAACTTGGTCATGATGGATGATCTTCTTGATGTGGGTCTGTATGCGATTTGCCAGTATCCTGTTTAGAATTTTGGCATCTGTGTTCATTGGGGAAATGGGTCTATAATTCTCCTTTTTAGTTTTATCTTTGCCTTGTTTGGGAAATAGAGTGATGCTGTTTTCATAGAAGGAATTTGGGAAAATTCCCTCTGTTTGTATCCTTCTGAACAGTTTCAGTAATAGTGGTTGTAGGTCTTTTTGAAATATTTTATAGAACTCTGCCATGAAACCATCTGGGCCTGGAATTTTTTAGTTGGGATGTTTCTTATTACATCTTCAATTTCTTCTTGTATTATGGGTCTGTTTAAGCTGTTGATCTCTTCTTGATTGAGCTTTGGTCATTCCCAGGATTTCAGATATTCATCCATTTATTCTAGGTTTTCAAAATTGGTACAGTATAGGTTTTTGAAGTATTCCCATATGATTTTCTAGATCTTTTCCTTTTCTGTTGTGATATTTTCCTTTTCTTCATGGATTGTATTGATTTGGAGTTGTTCCTTCTTTCTTTTGGTTAACTGGGCTAGAGGTCCGTCTATCTTGTTTATTGTTTCAAAAACAAACTTTTGTATTCATTGATTTTTTGTATTGTTTTCTTTGTTTATATTTCATTGAATTCTGCTCTGATTTTGTTATTTCTTCCTGTCTGTTGTGTTTAGGATTCAACTGTTGTTGACTCTCAAGGGCTTTTAGCTGCAGTGTTAGATAATCCACTTTTGCTCTTTCTGTTTTTCTAATGTAGGCACCCAGAGCTATAAAATTCCCTCTTAGAACTGCTTTTAAGATATTCCTATGGGAATAGGTTTTGTTGTGTTGCATTGTCATTGTCGTTCAGTTCCAGGAATGCGTTTATTTCTTTATCTCTTCCATGACTCATTCATTATTCAAGAGTGTGTTGTTTAGTCTCCATGTGTTCTTGTAGACAGTCGGGCTTATCCTGGTTTTGATGTTGAACTTTATTGCACAGTGGTCTGATAGAGTGCATGAAATTATTTCAATCTTTTTGTATTTGTGGAGGTTTCTTCTGTGTCCCAGTATGTGGTCAATTTTGGAGAATATTCCATGGGGTGCTGAGTAGAAAGTGTATTCTCTGGTATTAGGGTGGAATATTTGGTAGAGGTCTATGTGGGCCATTCGGTGTATCATATCGTACAGTTCAGATGTCTCCCTGTTTATTCTTTGTCCTGTTGACCTGTCCAAAGGACTCAGTGGAGTATGGAAGGCCACTACTATGAGTGTACTGGGGTTAGTGTGTGACTTGTGGTCCTAGAGAATTGTCTTTATAAAGTTTGGTGCACCAGAGTTTGGCGAATATATATTCATAACTGGGAAATCTTCTTGGTGAATTGTTCCTTTGATTAAAATGTAATGGCCTTCTTTGTCTCTTCTGATTTATTTTACTTTGAAGTCTATTTTTCTGATATTAAAATAACAACACCTGCTTTCTTTTTGGTACCATTTGCTTGGAATATTTTTTTTTCCGTTCTTTCACTTTAAGGTGGTGCCTGTCCGTGAAGGTAAGATGTGTTTCTTGTAGACAGTATATCAATGGATTCTGTTTCTAATCGTATCTTCCAGACTTTGTCTTTTGATTGGAGAATTTAGTCCATTAATATTTAAGGTTATGACTGATAGGTTTGTGTTGCTTCCTTTTGCCTTATTATCCATTTGCAGTTTTGGTTTAGGTTTCTACTTCTGCAGTTATGCTTTTATTGATTTCTCTTTCTAGGTGCCTGGGGATGGTTGTTCCTTTCTTCCATCCTTTGAATTGCTTCAAGTATTCTCTGAAGAGTTGGTTTTCTGGACATGTATTCTTTCGTCTTGTTTATGTCATGGGAGGTTTTTCCTCTCTCCTTCAACTAATCGACATTTTTGCTGGTATAGTAACCTGGGTTGGCATCTCTTGTCCTTTAACACTGGGAATGCTTTGCTCCACGTTCCTCTTGCTTTCATAGTTTGCATTGAGAATTCAGTAATAATTCTGATAGGTTTCCCCTTATCAGTCACTTGTTGTTTATCTCTTGTGGCTTTAAGGAATTTGTCTTTGTTTTGGGTGTCTAGCATTTGTGCTTCTTGTATTTGTATTGGGTTGTCTTTTTTTTAGTTTGGGGAAGTCATCTATTCTGTTGAAGATCTGATCAATACCATTCTCTTGGGATTCTTCTCCTTCTTCTATTCCTATGATGTGGAGGTTTGATCTTTTCATAGTGTCCCACAGTTCCTGGTTGTTCCACTTTTGTGTATTTTTAAATTTTTCATAATCTTTACTTGAGGTTTTTAGTTGTTCTGTGTTATCTTCCAGGTCTGATATTCTTTGTTCTGCTTCCCCCATTCTGCTTCTGAGGATTTTCCATTCCTTTCCTCTTGTTTGGATGAGTGTTTTATTTCCTTTTTCATTTCCTCTTCTGATTTCTTTAGTGTTACTACTTCCTTTTAGAGCTTCTCAATCTCTTCCTGTAGCTCTTTGCTTTTCTGGTTGGTTTCCTTATCTTTTTCAGCAAGAGATCTTTTCAGTGTTTCTACTTCCTTCCAGAGTTTGTCATTCTCTATCTTTAGGTCCTTCTTGAGTTCTTCATTCACTTTTCTTAATTCTTTGATTTGCTCTTTATAAACTTGTAATTCTTTAAGTATGTTCCCAAATGTGTTTCTGATATCTGTGTCCTGGGCCATGCCCAGGGGGATCCCACTGTAGGAATATTCCATATGGTTGGTAGAGCTTGGTGTAGGTTTATCCAGCCCCTTTCCCGTGTTGTCTCTTCTTCGTGTTCCTGGCATATGGGCTTCTACTTGCCTGTATTCCAATGTGAGTCCAAAATGCCTCTTCACTGTGTTGAAGGCTTGCTTCAGTTGCCTCCTTCAGATGCCTTTGTAATTCCAGTTGGCGCAGCGGGGGGTGCTCCTTAGACCCCGCCCCAGTACCTGTGCTTCAGCTGGTCTCGGGAGATCTCAGATCTCAATACTCAAACAAACCTATATTTTATACCAGCTGAGAGGATAACTCTGCCCGCAGAGCCACAAAAGCCAATTAAGCCAAAGACAACTGGATGAACTAGATTAAGTCAAACAACAATAAGCCTTGCTGAAGCACACAACTCCTACCTACCTGCACTTCAACTGGTCTTGAGAGATCTCAGATATCTTTTTTTTTTTTTTGCAGTTCTTAGCATCAGACTTTAATGGCTGTGCTATCCCCACAACACATGGAGATCTCAGATCTCAAGACTCACACAACCCTACCTTTTATACCAGCTGGGAGGATAACTCCGCCCCCACAGCCACAAAAGCCAATTAAGCCAAAGACAACTGGATTAACTATATTAAGTCAAACAACAATCAGCCTTGCTGAAACACCCAGTTCCTACCTACCTTCCTACACTTCAGTGGGTCTTGGGAGATCTCAGATCTCAAGACTCACACAGCCCTACCTTTAATACAAGCTGGAAGCATAACTCGGCCCCCACAGCCACAAAAGCCAATGAAGCCAAAGGCAACTGGATTAACTAGATTAAGTCAAACAACAATCAGCCTTGATGAAGCACCCAGCTCCTACCTACCTACCTGTGCTTCCTTATTGCAATATTTCAATAACTCAGCGATTATACTGAAATTATTCTACAAAGCTATCAATACTTTATTTTATTTTATATTATTCTAAAATATGCATATATATACTCCATACATATGTCAAAATTAAAAATTCTGGAAATAAACTCTAGGTTGATTCCCAAACACATTTAGAGATTCACATTTTACTAGTAAATTTGCAGTATAAATTGCAGTTATAAAGTTGTGTAACTACCAAACATGCTTTCCATCTCTTAGTCTTTCTCAATATTTTCCATGGGGAAGTTGACTGTTTTGAGCAGAAGTTCACTGTTTCAGTCAGTTCTTTGATGCAGTATTTTCTGTTGTTGTTGTTGTTTCTTCCAAAATGCATTATGCCCAACTGCTTTGTACAAAAGCTCAGATCTCAAGACTCACACAGCCCTACCTTTAATACAAGCTGGAAGCATAACTCGGCCCCCACAGCCACAAATTTGGCAGAATGCACGAGCTCTGGTGGGGTGGGGTCTCCTGGAACCCACTCTGTTAGACCACTTCTGGCCGTTGAACTCACAAAGATCCCACCCTGCCTCTGTGCCTCCCGAATGCTAGTATTAAAGGCGTTGTGCCGACTGCGCTCCAGTCTGAACATCTTTCACTATTGGGTGGATTTGAAAAGGTTGTTAAAATAAAGATGTTTGTGGACCGGACAGAGGTGCGGCAAATGACTTGTAATACCTAGCACTTGGGGAGGGCAGAAAGCAGAGGCAAGACGGACGGTTTAAGGAGTACAGAGACCAGCCTGCTTGAGCACCAAGTGGTTAAACGACACCTGAGGCTACAGGACCCTGTGTCTTCGAAGCAGACAAGGAAAAAGAAAAAAAAAAAAAAAAAGAAAAAGAGATAGAAATGTTTGGCAGGGCCAGGGATCCCTGAGGGTAGAGCCTGGTGCGTCAGCATGAGAGGAGCTGCCAGGTTTCATCTAGCTTTAATCTCATTCCAAGCGATATAGATATGGTGGAAGGAAACGACGGTATACAGCCCGGGAAAGGGGAGGGAAGACGGAGTGGGAACCACAATTTACCTTTCAGATATCAATTCTCCCATTGTCCAGTCTAGTCTAACCGAGTAATACAGATTTAATTCCATTATGGTGGTGAGTGTTAGAAAAGAATAGCCGAGCCTTAAAGGTAAACAGGAGCACGCCAAACATCTCTCTTCGTCCTCACTATCATGTGCGTTTGTACATGTAAATGTACAATTAGGCTGACTTGAGGTTGTGGAGACTGAGCTCAATTGATGATTAAAGCTCTGAGATCTGGTAGGAGATCCCTGTAAGTTCTAAATGCTAAGAGCAAAGCATAATTCAACAAACTCTACTTCACTTTGTTCAGAAGTTGTTAGGCAATGTGAACCTTTGCTTGCTACTAGATCCCTCAACATGCTTTAAATTAAGCTACAGGCGAGACAGCAAAGTTGCTTGCCAGCTTCTATTTTGTTTCTGTTGGACTGGTGTATGGTGAAAATATATCGCTGTAAACATATTACATGTGAGCTCTGGCAAAAATAACAGCTCATATACCCTTCAGTGACACACTGGTTGCGTCTAACTCCTATTCGTTCATAAATTCCTTCCCAGAAAGAAGGTTGCCCCCTCAAAGATCACTTGTGCTTGTTGGGTTCACAAATAGTCACCCTAGACGTGTGTATTAATTTGTCTCCCAGCCAAGGGCTGGCACAGTAAATCTTTACGCTGTTAGCACTGCTGATTAGAGCGTTTCTCCCAGCCTGATCCAATCAGAAGAGACGTCATGAAACTACCAGAAACCCCAGGCGTTCATTAAATTATGAACCTCAATAAGCAAAGTCCATCGCCGTAAGCAAGGAGACATCGCCCATCTAGGAATGGTTAAGCCATCAGATGGAATTGTATGTCTAGGTACTCTCCGCGATGGAAGACGATAAGCTTGTGGCATAGGGAGAACGATTGGGATTTGTAAAGCCCTAAGCACTTGTTAAGGATAGATCTCTGTGACCAGGCTGCTGAGATAGTCCACTAGCGTTGAGCTGCCGTAGCGGCAATCTGAGGTGGGTTCCTTATTTCAGTATTGGCCGGATGTTGGTGTGCAGTGAATGTGGTTTTTCTTTCAAGACACAGGTCTCCCCTATGTAAACCCCGACGCTAGTCCTGAAACCCACGTAAATGTGAAAATCAGGACTGCCCTGAAACTCAGAGAGGAGCCACATCACACTCTCCCTTGCCGCCATGATTCGAGTAATTAAATGCAGTGAGCCACCATGCTTGCTCATCTGCCTTAGGGGTCCTTTTTCTGTATAAAAATAAAGGAGCCCATACGATGGGGTGAGTTAGCTATAGATGTCAAAGCTTCAATCTTATTTAAAGTTGTTCATACCTTTGAATAAACACATAGTATAACACTACAAATAATTAGCCACTTGTTTAAAAGCAGTTGTCCTTACACATCTTTTCAATAGCACACAGGTTTACCTCTTATATAGATCTATTGAGATTATTCAATACAGAATGGTTCTCTGGAAACATGGAGACCTAACAGAAAGAGATAATGTTAATGCACATGCTCTACAAGGAGAATAAAAGTTCAAATACGAAACCCGACTAAAAAAGGAAAAACAGGCTTCTGCGTCAGAGTCCTCATATGTTTTAGCATGCTGTCTGGTTCCGATATGAATAATTAAAAAAGCATTTTTGGTCCTTTTGAGACAGGTCCTCCCTTTAGTCCCAGTGCTGCCCTTGGTAGTTTGCCCTACACCTAGACCAGGCTGGTTATTGAACCCCTCACAGAAACAGCTGCCTCTAACACTCCCGCAGTGCTGGGTGGAAATTCATGTGCCACCAGGCCCCAATTGAGAAGCATTTTAATGATCTGTTTTGCTGCAGGGCGTCTATCTTACATAAATTACTTCAACACAAAACGGGATTGTGACAGCCCCCATTCCACACAGAGGTATGACCCAGGCTTAGCCATACAGGCTCTACCCTGAAAGGTCTCAGTGCAGTATTTTCAATTAGGAATTTTCTATCTTAAAGAACAGCCCTGTCTGTACCACCAAGTTACTCAAACCTCAGCGTTTCCCAGTATACAAGTCACTGAAACTTCCGTAAGAGCATTGGGATTCAGCACATCATTCTCACTTCAGATCAAGGGCACGAAAGCTCCTAATTATCCACCCACACTGATTGAGGGACAGTGCACTTGGTGGCGTGCCAAGCTAATGGACCTGGCGACTGAAACCTCCTGGACCAGCAACTCCGGCATTTTGAGAATTTTCTATTAAATTCTAATTTAGCTTAGCCAGCATGACAGTTATATTGTGGATGTCTGGTACATTTCCATGAATAGCTGGCAAGGTTTAGAACCCCTGTGAAGATACTTACTGATCATGGGGTGCAGAGTGAGCCAGGCACCCACCCTGAAAGAGGTCGGTAGTGAGGGTCTGAAGTGTGATCTTGACCCTGACTGCTTTGAGATCTGAGATTTAGTCAGCTGTCACAGCAGCCCACAGCAAAGGATGGACAGCTGGGGAAGATAACAAAAAGCATACTGGGAACTGTTGCCAAAGGCAACTGAAATTTCTGTACAGAGAGGAGCGAAAAAAATAATAATTAGCTTCTATATTATTCTTACATCTCTGGATTTCTCAAGGGTATTCCCCTATGAATTAATTTGATAGAACCTACTCTACTACAACTTCCTTAATTCATTAATGAGCTAAATAAAATCACTTTTTGAAGATGTAATTCCATTGAGTAATACTAACATCTAGTTGAAGGAGATAACCTCTATGGGAAATCATAGAGAAAAACCAAACAAATTGAAGTTTCAAGCGAGTCACGAGGTTCACCTGTGGAATTCCTCCACACAAAGGAGCTTGGGGTGTCTATTCCTTGCTATGTACTGTCAGAGGATAACGAAGGGCTTAGATGCAGGTCTTTAAAGCCAGTGTCCATCCAAGAACTCTGGTGTGTTTAAAGAAAGTCTTGGGCATAGCTCTCGTGATCTTCATAAAATGATCTCATAAAACAAGCTTTAAGGAAAGGTACAAGATGACTTTTGAGAAGAAAAAAAAAACAGTTGTAAGAAAACAGGCTGAACTGAAATCTGGACCATTGTAATTTGGTGTAAGATGTTATAAATGCGTGAATGATTTCCATTTCAAAATACCCGAAAACCTCATAGTTGGACACTCCGATGATACTCCAGCTCTTTCTTTCTGCAGATTTTCATTCCTTGGCCCTCTTTTGACGGTCGTGTGTTTGTGTGTGTGTGCTATGTGTCGTGTGGGGTGGCTGCTGACACACCTACAGCGACCTGAAAACTGTCTAATGTCCATTCTGTAACCCAAAATTTTTCTCTGCTGTCACCACATGGGAACTCTTGGAGAAGGTTTGGGGCTTCCAGAGCCAGGTCCATGCTACCTCTGTGTGTTCTGTCACAACTCTTCCTTGTCCCATCTGTCACCTGATCCCCAAAGAAGCACAAGAATGAGAAAAGAAAGGATCACGGGACCTCGTTTGTTGTACACTTTCTCCAGCCCAATTGATAATACATGAATGCATCCTAAGTCCCCAGCCCTTTGTAAACCTGTTTCCTAACTTGCCAGGGGTGCTGCCAAGAGTAATTCCTATTACCCTCACCGCTGCGCTGCGCCACGCAGGGAAAAACATGGGAGGGCCATCAGCTGGAGCTTTGTCTCCCTTATCAATGCTTTCCTGACTTATCTCCTGCATGGAACTAGGGAATTCAAAACGATTACCCAGCGTTTTTTTTACATGAAAAGCCAACACGTGGGATTATCCTGCCCTAGGTTCAGTCGTGATGGAGCAAGTAAGGCCTCTTTGTGCCAAAAGATGAAAGAGCAATGAATCCACAGGAGAGGCAGGGCAGGGGCAGCAGCAGATACACTCAGCCCCCCCAAAAATAATTTATGCCTCCCTCCCTGATCCTTCTTTGAAGGTGCTGAACCCATCCCACTTAACATCTCCCCTCCAAGCTGCAATCACAAGGCATGTTTACGGCCTTCAGGTGGTGGGTGGCCTCTCCGTCCGGGGAGGCTGTCTCATTCAGCTTTGCACTGGCTTTGGTCATCTAGGGAGGACTGTGGCCTGCCATCGAGAAGTTCCGTCACTAGTATCCTCTAAGTCAATCTCCCCACTAGACTGTGATTAGACTGTGTTGTTTCTAACCCTGACCCTCCATGCATAGACCCAGTTCACCTTCATTTATTTGCACACAACAGGTACTTGGCTGACGTTTATCAAACTGAAATAGCCTTCCCTTCCTAACACAGCGTGCCCTTCGTGAGACAGAAATACATGGATGGAAGTATTGGGAAAGAATGAAGGAGAGAATTAGAAGAGGAGAGCGTGCCCAGGAAGATCAGGGTGACCCAGGCTTTTTCTTGTTGTTTGATTTTCTTTTTCACTTCCTCTTAGAACAGGGAAGCCTTCCCCCTGTAAGTCCCAGCCTGCTGGAATTCGCTCTGAATTACCTCCCAAGTGCGTAGGATTAAAGGATCCTGTGCCACACAGCGCCAGCGAATGGACCCAGTTTTTGACCTCTGCCTGGACTTGGAACCACCGCCTCCATTTCTGTAGAGGATGTGAGAAAGTTAAGAACAACTCAGACAGAACCACAAGTTGTCTAAGAGGCATTTCTACACAGACAACAAACCTTGTGGTGACAACTTTACATTTAGTAAAAACAACTTATAGTAATTGAGTAAATTGTGACTGTCCGGCGAAGTAAGATTGCCTAACCCCCAACTACGTAGGCTGTTAATACTTGTGTAATATTTCCTCACATGTATGAATTAGGAGCTGCTTTGTTCATTGGATGGTGTGGAGCCTCACTCTGCATAATCGGTGGTGTCATATTTTGCTTTTCAATATCTGACAACAACAAAACACCCAGGTAGACACAAAAGAGATCCAAAACCCACATTGGTGTTAAGTGTCTGGTAGTTCTTGCTCTCATATGCTTTCCAGGTGGACCCGATAGTCAATCTTTGGAAAGATGTGACAAATAGCCTTTAATCCTAGCACTTCGGGAAGCAGAGGCAGGCGGAGAGCCTTTGTGAGTTCAAGGCCAGACCTGGTCTACAGAGTTGAGTACCAGGACAGCTGAGACAAAAAAAAAAAAAAAAAAAAAAAAAAAACAAAAAAAGCAAAAGAACAAAACAAAAAAAGAGACACAATATTTGGGCTCTAGACCTTTAGACCACGGCATCAGGAGGCGCTGGGCTCCAACAAAATTCCCCCCGCAGAATGTCCGGGTAACCTTGGCATGTGACCAAGGAACGAAGAATGGGGGAGGACTGAGTTAATATGATCAAAATAACATCTTTTCGTATCCCACACTTATAATGTACAAAAATTAATAAAAATATTTTTTTTTTAAAAGACCAAAAAAATGTTTAGAAGCTCCCGTGTCAGGCCATGAACATATGACTTCTCTTTTTCTAAAAAACTAACTTTTATTTATGTGTTACTCAGTGTATTAACATGCCATTATATCCTAAGATCTGCACCAATGCTCGAAGCCCAAAAACCTAAAGTTCAGATCGCGCCAGGAACCTGAGTATCACAGGTTGTTAACTGCCGTCTATGTGTGGGCTGGGAATTGAACCCAGCATCCTCTGCAAGTGCTTGAAAAGTCCATCTCCCTCCTAGCTCTCCATATATGTTGAAGTTTCTTAGAAATATTAAAAAAATATTAAATTAATCCCAGCAACTTAAGAGGGCAGATAGGCAGGTGATGCTTCTGATGAGTTCGAAGGCGAAGCCTGGTTCTACAAGTTCTTAGGGCTAGCTGAGAGCTACAGAGGGACCTCTCAGCACTTAGAGAGGCATTGAAGTAAGGTGGATCTTTGTGAGAATTCAAAAATATGGTCACAGTAGCTATATTCAGTTAGGGTCAGCTGGGTGGTTTTGAGAGAATCCGTGTCTCAAAGAGACGAGACAAAAAAAAAAAAAAAAAGAAAAAGAAAAAGAAACTTAAAGGAACACAAACAGAATTAAACAAAAGTAGGATCCTATGACCCCCTTTCTTTGTGTTCCTTAGTATTCTATCATGTCTCCGATCCACTGTTTCTTAGCCAAGATTAATTCAACTCAGCCTTCTAAACAACACCAAAGATGTTCTCATTTGACCTCATTGTAAAACTTTCAGATATAAGCAAAAGAACTATTGAAGAAGGTCACTCCTAAGCTTCTAGAGTCCAAACCTGCAAAAGTTTTAAAAAATTGGAGTTTTTGAAAAAGAATAACTGAACAAATGAGTAAAACAGTTTCTTCTGCAGAGTGGTGGTGTCCGCGAGTGCCTTTTAATTACCATAACACTCGGCAGAAAAATGGCCAAGCAGCCGCCCGGGTGATACATGCTGTTGAAGTTCCTGCATCCGGTACCTACACAGCAGAGTTCTATGCGTAGCTTGAGGCTACAGAAGGGACCCTCAAAACCTAAAAGCCAAAGTATAAGATACATAAAGTGTTGTCTCTCGGCAAGATGTTTGTCACGCTGGTCTACCGCCGCAAGAAACAACACTGAACTCTTCTTCGAGACCATAGAGGACAAGAACAAAAATCAAACAAACCTAGCTTACTGCATAGAAAATTTTGTACATCTCTGTTTTCCCTCGCATTGTAAATCAGAACCAATCCAATTAAAAGTTTTTTTACACTTATTCAGAATGGGCCTACGCTAAAAGGCCACGTCTTCATGCTTCATCGGACCCAAAGTGGATGGCCAGAGCAAGGAGACTTTAAAAAACCAAACAAACCCTTCCAAAATAACAGTTGAAAAAGATGCCTATGTACTGAAAGTAAGCTCTCCCTGCCATACTGTATCTTGAGTCTTATAAAATGGAAACTGTTCACAAATTATGATCGGCAAGGCCTATCGTACATAAATATAAATTAAAACTGTTTTTAAAATATGAATTTTGAAGAATCTGTTTAGAACGGATATAAAGGTTCCTAATATTATATACTCTCTCACTTCCTATGTTTGGCTTCTGATAGGTAATAATAAAACCAGGTTCGTGCAGCCCATTTTAATACATTTTATAGACTTAGACAACAAATAGAGCATCCAGTACCAAAGACTCGAGAGTGTTGGAAAGACAGCTTTTTTGATCTTTTGAATGTTGAGGCCTCCCCTCATTTCACTCATATGTTAAACAGAAGGGTGTAGGGAATGGTGTCTTGTAAACAGTATGGGGACCCTTGGAAACTATTCCTCATAAAGTATCCAAGTTAAATAGACATGCTATTGTCTACTGTGTAGAGCTGACTTCTAGATCTTACACCCATCTGTCAGGACTGTCATTGATTATGATGGCTCAAGGAAGGGCTAGCAAGGTTACCATGTCATTATCCGTTATGTGCCACACAAACCATGCAGGCTTGTCTGACACAGAAAGCACATTAGCATCAGGTGAACAGAGCAGTGGTGGTGGTTGAATCTGAAGACAGCCAGGGAAGTTCTGAGGAAACCCTATGCCGAAAAATGCCTGCCCTCATCAAAACTGGGGTGAGACGAAATTCGAGGCTGTTGTCTCTGCATGGTCACGTATGGTCACTAACCCTGAGTATTCTGAAAGAGCATGAACATTTTCAAGACATGAATATATGTTTTTCACGATATCAATAGCAAAAACTATATTTATTCCTTGAGCCAACCTTGAATATAACATGCTTGTGGAAGCAGTCATTACATTTTTACCACACAGCTTATATGCACTGACACATTCACCCTNACAGCCACCCAATGTGGTATAAAGTTTCGTTATCCTGCATTTACAGAGAAGAAAAGGAGAAGAGAGAGTTGAAGTAATGAGTCCGGTTCTGAAAGAGGCAGGACTGGAGCTGGAATGTTCTAAGGTCAAATATCCAGTTTCAGGCTGTGGCTAAGAACAGGCGCCTATGTTATCTGTTACAAATTGTCCAGACTCAGTCACCACATGGTGACTACATGACTCTCTTGAAGGTGAACCAGTGAAAAGGAAAATCATGTTGTTTGGAGGTGCTCGATGAAAAGAAACAGAAATGAAAATCTTGTTTTTAAAAATAAAATTAAAATTAAAAATTAAAAAAAATAAAAAAATAAAGTTGTGTAACTATACATTCTTTTTTTAGAATATGACTACATCTCCTCCATCTATATATGGTAATTACAATGTGTGAGTATAAGTGGTAAGGCAATTCTAGAGCCCATTTATAGATTCACATTGTAATAGCACAGTTGCTTTCAGATACAATGAAATATAATAATAAAGTTGCTCAGTTTGCCTACCAACTGGGGATTTGGTGTTAGCATCCACAAATGAGGGAAACCATTCGCCTTTTTTTTTTCTGGGACTGTGTTACTTCACTTAGTATAATTGATTCAAGTTCCATCCATTTACCAGCAAAGCTCATGAGGTCATCCTTTTTTACTGCTGCATAGAAATCCATTGTGTAGATGTACCACATTTTTTAATCCAGTCATCTGTTGAGGGGCATTTGGGTTGGTTCCAGGTCTTTGCTATTGTGAAGAGACCTGCAATAAACATAGCTGTGTATGTATCTTTGTGGTAGATGCGTCTTGTGGGTACATACACAGAAGTGATATGGCTGGGTCAGGTGGTAGGCACATTTTTTGAGTTTTTTAAGTGTTCTACACACTGCTTTCCCCAGTGGTTGTACCAGTTTACATTCCCACCAGGAATGGATGAGTGTTCCCCTTTCCCCACAACCACTCCAGCATTTGGTGTCTTTTGTTTCCTTGAACCTAGACTTACTGGAGTGAGTTGATACCTTAGTGTGGTTTTAATTTGCATTTCTTTAATTATTAATGATGTTGAACACTTTTTAAGATGTTTCTCAGCCATCTTTACTTTCTTACTGCTGAAGTCTCTGTTCATCTCTGTACTCCGTCTTTTGAGTAGGTCATTGTTTTCTTACTTCTTTCCTTTTTAAGTAGGTTATATATTCTGGATGTTAATGCTTTGTCTGATGTATCTGTGGTGAAGGTTTCCTACCACTCTGTGGGTTTTCTCTTCACTTCCTTGATTGTTTCGTTTGCCGTACAAATGCTTTTGAGTTTGATGAGGTCCCACTTGTCAGCTTTTGTCCTTATTTCCTGTGCAGCTGCTGTTTGATTTTAGAAAGTCTTTTCCTACACCTATGCTTTGTAGATTGCTGCTGACATTTTCTTCTATCACCTTCAGGGTTTCAGGTTTTAGGTTGAGATCTTTGATTGACTTGGAGTTTATTTTTGTATGGGGTGAGAGTTTGGGGTTTAATTTTGTTCTTCTAAAAATGGTGATCCAGTTTTGCCAACACCATTTGCTGAAGATGCTATCTTTCCTTCATTGAGTTTTTTTTTTTTTTTTTGGCCCCTTTGTCAAATATGAGGTGGCTGAAGTTATATGAGCTCAAGTTTGGATCTTCAATTTTTTTCCATTGGTCAATGGTTATTTTTTTGCCAGTACCAGGCTGTCTTTATGACTATAGCCCTGTAATATAGCTTGAAGTCTGGTAATGTAAGCCCCCCAATATTGCACTTTTCACTCAGGGTTGCTTTAGCTATTCAAGTTCTTTTGGTTTTCCATATGAATTTAAAGCTTTTTTTCCTAAGTCTGTGAAAAAGCTCATGGGGATTTTCATTGGGATTGCACTGGATCTGTATATTAATTTGGATAGAATGGACATTTTACTATGTTAATTTTTCCAATCCATGAGCATGGGAGGTTTTTCCATATTTTGAAGTCATTTTCAATTTCCTTCTTCAGGGTTTTAAAATTTCGGTTGTAGAGGTCTTAGGTGTCTTTGGTTAGGTTTATTCCTAGGTATTTTTTAGGCTACTGTGATTGGGAAAGTCTCCTTATATTCCTTCTCCAGTTGTTTATTGTTGTGTAAAGGAAGGCTATGAAATAGAAACAAAGAAAACAATACAAAAAATAATGAATCTAAAGCTAGTTTTTTGAAAATATAAACAAAATAGACAGACCTCTAGCCCAGTTAACCAAAGGAAAGAAAGAGAAACTCCAAATCAATAGCATTTGTGATGAAAGGGGAAACATCACAACAGATAAAGAAAAGATCCAGAGAATCATACGAGAATACTTCAAAAACCTATATTCTACTAAATTTGAAAACGAAGAGAAATGGATGAAAATCTGAAATCCTGGGATTCGCCAAAGCTTAACCAAGAAGAGATTGCAAGCTTAAACAGACTCATAACATATGAAGAATTTGAAAATGTAAGAAGAGACATTCCAACTAAAAATAAATCCCAGGTCCAGATGGTTTCACAGCAGAATTCTATAAAACATTCAAAGAGGTACTACAACCATTATTAATCAAATTTTCAGAAAGATAGAGACAGAGGGAAATATCCCAAATTCCTTCTACAAAGCCAGCATCATTCTAATACCAAAACTAGGCAAAGACACAAAAAAGAAAGAAAACTATAGACCCATATCATTGATGAACACAGATGTAAAAATTTTCAACGAAATACTTGCAAGTCGCATACAGACCCACATCACAAAGATCATCCATAATGACCAGGTTGGATTCATACCAAAGATGCAGGGATGCTTCAACATATGTAAATCAATAAATATCATAAAACACATAAATGGACTGAAAGACAAAAACCACATGATCATCTCGATTGATGGAGAAAAAGCTTTCAACAAAATCCAGCATCCCTTCATGCTTAAAGTCTTAGAGGGAATTGGACTGGAAGGATCATTCCTCAATCTAATCAAAGCCATATACAAGAAACCCACAGCCAGCATCATCTTAAATGGAGAAAAGTTGGAAGCACTCCCCTTAAAGGCAGAAACATGACAAGGCTGTCCACTATTGCCATTCCTCTTCAATATAGTGCTTGAAATGCTTGCTAGGGCAATAAGGCAAGAAAGCAAAATTAAAAGAGTACTAATTGGAATAGAGGATGTATTGCATTTTCTATAAGTATCTCAAATATCTTCATATTTAAAAAATTCTCACATTGTCCAGAATCACAATTATTTCTGATTGTAATCTTTGGTTGTTTCAACATTTTTTTAAATTAGATTTTTTTTTTTTTGGTCTTTTCGAGACAGGGTCTCCCTGTAGCCCCAGCTGTCCTGGAACTCACTTTGTAGACCAGGCTGGCCTTGAACTCACAAAGATCCGCCTGCCTCATGCCTACCTTACACTTCAGTAAACAAACATGATATAGTTTTAGTTTACATAAGTCTGTCCTGATTAAACTTATGCAAGGAACTAGCATTAATACTTAGTTAAAAGATGTAAGCCAGAGAGTCAAACTGGAAAATATTAATGATAGTTTAATTTAATTTGTACTTCCAATAATACAGGCTAGTCCCTTTAAACGGTGAGGAAAACATCATTAAGTTTCTTAAAATAAAGTTATATATGTCCATTAATGGGCTCTAGAATTAACCTACTACTTATTTTCAGACTTCGTAATTTTGATATGTGGGTGGAGGGTATGTATGCATATTTTAGAGCAATATAAAATTAAAAGGGAAAATGTGAATCCATAAATATGATTGGGAAATAACATACAGATACGTTTCAGACAAAATTTTAGTATAGTTATATATGTGATATATATGTATAATACCTATACTAAAATTTTGTATAAAACAGTACAAGTTGGAAAGAACAACAACAACAAAAGAACTGGGAAATCTAGCAAACTGAAACAGTAAAGTTATCCCCAATATAGTAATCCTCTGCTTGGAAAAACTTTAAAACGTCTCAAAAAAAGGTACAAGACTTCAATGGCAGAATGTATGAACTCGAATGGAGTGGGGGGCATGGAAAGGGAATGAGGCTAAATTGGACTGAGAAATGGTGTATGAAAAGTTCAAAACTTCAGCCAGGCATGGTGGCACACACCTTTAATCCTAGCACTCAGAAGGCAGAAGCAGGTGGATCTCTGTGAGTTCAAGGCCAGCCTGGTCTACAGAGTGAGTTCCAGGCCAGCGGGGACTTAAAGGGAGACCCAGTCTCAAAAATAACAGCAAAAAAAGAGAAAAGTACAAAACTTCAGTTAAAATTATTTAAAAAGATGCTAGAACCAAAGAGAGTAGGGTTGTGGCTGAAAGAAGTAAAACTCACAAAAAAGAGAAAAAAAGTTAAATCTATTGTATATCGTTATCTAATATCTCTAGTACATCTTATTTTATTCCACCTTAAGCTGTAGCAAAAAAAAAAAACAAAATATTTTCCAGGAAACCTGTCTTCATATGCCTTTTTGTTCCCATCATAAATCATTAATACTTAAATTATTAGGACAGCTTCCCTTTGATGTCTAGAACTTACTATCTCAAAGGAGGAATCCTGGTACCCTAGAGAATGGAAAAATGATATGGACTACCTATATGTAAAATTTTCAGAAATTTAAATTTTAATATACAGATAAAACAATGGAATAGTAAAAGGCATAGAATCTGGAATGTCAAGGTTGCTATTCTAGCTCTTCCATCATTTCATTTTTTGTATCTCGTCATATTATTAAGCCTCAATGAGCATTTGTTTTCACAGCTGTAATATGATGGTTATGCTATTAACAATATTAATACAGACACATACGTCATGAAATTGTTTTGACAAACAGTGAATTCTTAAAGTAAATAATGTTTATTGAACAGCTGCTTTCCAGGTGCTGTGCTAGGTGTATAAGTTGACATTGTGTCATCTTCTTTAATATTTATTTATTTATTATGTATATGAGTGCACTGCCTGCATGTAGGTAGGTAGGTGCACCCATGTTGTGCAAAGCCATAGATGTCAGAAGAGGATGTCTGATTCCCCTGTAACTGGAATTAGCTTAGCTGCCATGTGGGTGCTGGAATTTGAATCCGAGTCCTCTGCAAGAGCAATTGGTGTTCTTAACTGCTGAGCCATCTTTCCAGCCCCCGACATCGTGCCCTCTTAATAACTATATGCAGCATAGGTATCCAAGACTGAGTGGAAGAATGTTTTCCTAGTAAGGCCCTTTGATTCCAAGAACAAGAAATAAGAAAAAAGAAAGAAAGAGGGAATTAAGAAGGAGAAGTAAACAACAAAGAAACAAAGAAAAATAAGGAAGGAAGGAAGGAAGGAAGGAAGGAAGGAAGGAAGGAAGGAAGGAAGGAAGGAAGGGAGGAAGAAAGATGAGGGAGGGATGGAAGGAAGGAAGGGAGGATGGAAGGGAGGGAGGAAGAAAGATGAGGGAGGGATGGAAGGAAGGAAGGGAGGAAGGAAGGAGAAGGGAGGGACAGAAGGAAGGAAGGAAGGAAGGAAGGAAGGAAGGAAGGAAGGAAGGGTATTAGTCACTTTTCTGTTGCTGTGATAAAACACCATGACCAAGGAACTTACAAAAGGAAGAGTTTATTTGATCCTATGATTGACGATTCCAGGGAATTAGAGTGCACTGTGATGGGAGGCATGGCAGCTGGATCTGGAGCAGCAAGCCGAGGGTCACATCTCGCAAAGAGCACAGGAAGCAAAGAGAGGTTGACTGTAAACCACGAGGCTTGTTAAACTTACTAAGCCTGCCCCCAGTGACGTACTTCCTCTAGCATGGCCACACCTTCTAAGACCTCCAAAAGCAGTGCCACCAACTGGAGACAAATGTCTGAATACTTAAAGCCCATCGGGGACACTCATTCAAACCACCACATTCCACTCCCTGGCCCCCATAGGCTACTGACCATATAAAATGCAAAATGCGTTTAGTTCAACCTTAAAAGTCCCCATAGTCTTTACCAGTTTCAATGCCATTCAAAAGTCCACAGTCCAAAGTCTCTTCTGAGACTCAGGCCAATCTCCTAACTGTAAGCTCCTGCAAAATCAAAAGGCAGATTACAAACTCCCAATGTACAGTGGAACTGAATACACATTCCCATCCCAAAAGGGAGGAATAGAGGCATAGTGAGGAAATACTGGACCAAAACAAGACCAAAAACCAGCAGGGCAAACGCCAAGTCCAGTAGCTCCACATGCAACTTCTGGGACTTGACTTCCAAAGGGCATAGATGACTCAGCTCTTCCAGCTTTGCTTGCAACATACATCTCTTTCTTAGGCTGGTACCACACCCTGTATGCAGCTCTCTTTGGCAAATATCTCACAGGTCTGGCATCTCGAAAGTCTTCTTGGGTTCTCCGCTGCCAACCAGGCTTCAAATTCACAGCTTCATGTAATGGCCTATCAGGGCCTTCTTTATTCAGGGACCCCCCTGCAGCACTCTTCCTGACCTTGGCAGCTCTCTGAAACCATAGAGGAAGAACTGATGACCCCTTCACTCTTGCAAACTTCATGCCTCTAAAACCAGCACCACGTGAATGAAATTGCTGAATCAGGGTGCAAGTTCGGGATGGACTCTCTCCTACTTTAACCACATTTGCAATTTTTCTCTGCCCTAGACTTGTTGGAGGATTAGCTGGGTGTGGTCTTTCCATGAAAGTACTGATTCTTTTGTTTACTTGTAAATCTCCAGGCCTCTCCTTAAT
>VZQC01010914.1:3025475-3039307 GCA_009823505.1 Rhizomys pruinosus
CACTTTTTGGTACATCCTACTCAATGCAAACCTGTATCTTTTCTTTCTCAGCCGTTAAGTTGGTGACGTTTTGTCCTGTTGGAACAAACAAATCTTTTCCCATAGTTAGTTTTAAGATTTGAATTGCAAGGGTTTGATGAAAAGGTTTCATGTCTTTCTGTATCCCCCCCCCCTTTTTTTAGCGTATGAGTCTCCAGAAGACAGTTGTATTATACATGACTATAGGGTGGAGTCAAGGCACAGATTTCATCAAATTCACCCATGTTGTTTTGGGTGACTATATATGATTAACTTGGGAAGCAAACTTAATTTTTACGTTAAATCATCTTAAAGAGAATGCTACAAGGTGATACTGTACAACAGAGAAATTATAGAGAACATTCGTATGTGTCAATCCCAAAGTTCTTGCTCTACAGATTTTATGTAAAGCATATGTGGGCAACAGCGAATTATATCTCCATTTAATTGCTTTTGGTAAGGGTTATTTTGTAAGTCCATTTCTCACGATTTGAGAAACTGCTTTAAAAATTAAAGTGAATGATTTAATCTTCTATATTGGAGCCTTCTGTTTTTAGAGTTAAAATGACAGAGAACTTATTTCTTTTGCCTGCATGAAGAGAACACTGCTCAAGGCCAACTGTGTTTCTCTCAAGGAAATAAACAATGAAAAAGTGGATGTTTTTGAAAGAGCAATATTTCATAACTTGCACATACAGCTTTAGCAAAGCTGAAAGAGTGGGTAAATGGACAATTAGGGAGTGATTACAAAGATTTTGTTCACAGACTATTTAGCTTTCATTGTTGTAGAGCTAATTATTTTACAAAGGATCTGGCTGAAGGAATGGTACCTATCTTAGCACCTAAGTAGTATAAACACAGATGTCTGACAGTTTGATTCCTCTCACTACAATTTTAATGCATGGGTTAGAGCAAAAATAACATAGAGATACTGCACTTTATCCATGGGTGGGTTAAATAGTTTGCCAGTTTCCATTTACTACTACTTTTAAAGCTGTGAATAAGGCCCACCACACAGGTTTTTAACAAAGGGCATTTTCTTCATTATATGTCTTCATATTTGTTAGTACCGTTATACGCAAACTGAAATAAACTATGAAAGAGAACATAGTGAATATAGAAGAACTTCAGGAAGAGCCCTCTTATTTATAACCTCATCCTAGCCCATGCTGTTAATCACATTTCATTGGTAATGCATTACTGATAAAATACTATAAAATAAAAAAGCTATTAAATTCCATAAAAATTGGCAATGCACTACATATTTGCAACCAGGCCTTTTGTTCTTTAGTATTGAACCAGATGACTATACTCAGAAAAGAAATCTTGGATTGTAAACAAAGAAATTATGTGATATAGTTATCAGAAGGGAGAGCATAAAATTTTATACCTTTTCCTATATTAACGTTATTCATTGAGGACATATTCTTATGATTTTGTCAATGGCGTATATCCTAAAAGGAACTCAGTTCCATTTTAGATGTGCAATACTATGACAAATACATTTAACAATTTTAGGTATTTCCCATGAGTGTTAGTCAACCAGATGGTCTCAAAGACCCAGTAAACAGAGTCTCCAGGTATAGTATCTTAAACATATGAAACAAATGCTGGAGTTGGAGAGATGGCGCAGTGGTTAAGAGCACTGGTTATTCTTGCAGAGGTCCAGAGTTCAGTTTCTAGCATGCATATGGTGTCTAACAACTGTCAAAAACTCTAGTTCCAGAAGATTCAATGCCTTCTTCTGCCATCTGAGACCATTTCACCCATGTGTGCACTTGACATACAGGCAGACAAAATACTCATACACATAAAACATAAAAAATTCATCCAAAAATTTAAAGAAAATTATTGTCTTCTATATTTAAATTGGAAAACACAAGGATCTGATCTCCACAAAATGTAAGTGTTGAGTATAAATTATGTGTGTTATAATTTCGTTCTTACTCCTTTTTAATCTTTTACTTTACTTTAAAAAATCTGTTATTTATTATTTTTATTTTATGTGTATCAGTGTATTGCCTGTATATGTGTAAGTGCACACATGTTGTGGAGTGCCCAGGAAGGACAAAAAAAGGTGTCATATCGCCTGTAACTGGAGTTACTGATGGTTGTTCGCAACCATGTGGGTGCTGGGAATCAAACCGACCATCTGCAAGAGCAGCCATGGCTCTTAAATGCTTAGACATCTATCTATCTAGCCTCTCCTTTTAAAATCTTTTTCTGTTTCCTTCAACATTGTCCATAGGAATGGAATGAGATTGGTTGCTGCATTGGGAAAAACATGTTGTATATTTTTTCATTATAATAGTGTTCTTCTCATACACTTAAATGTTACAGAAAAAGAAATACTTGTTTCACAAACCTGAAAATGGAATGGCTTGCTTTCTAGAAGGTAGTCTGTTTAAACAAGGCTTCAATGATTGCTAACATTTATTAATAATGAAGGATTCAGTCTTAACAATTCAGGCAGGATATTGCTGTTATTATCATGCAATTTCTTCACCATTATACCTCCACTAGCTAATAGAACAGATGCTCAAACCCCCATTGGTCTCACAGCAGTCAGCATGCTGTGCCACATTGTATGAGGGGAAGTTGGAGGCCCTAAGGATGAGCCCTTTGGAGAGATCTGCTAGGCTTCCCAACAGAGATGATCACCTAAACTGAAATTCAAAGGACAAACAGGAGTAGTCTTGAAAAGGATGATAAGAATAATAATATTATGCGCTAAAGGCTAGTTGAGAAGAAGCATAGCAGGTAAAATACACTTAGTTTGAAGAACTATGAATAATTGAATGTGTCCAAAACAGAGAAAGAGAGGATTAGGAGCACATGTAAAACCTGATTTTCCAAGTAAAATGTATTTAGAATTGATCAAGAAATCAGTAAAAATCTGATTTTAAACATGTATGTGGCATGATCAGGTTCGTGGTTCATAAATGTTCACTTTATATCAAGAGGAAAAAAAAACAGATTGGAGAAAGACAAATTAGAAACAAAAAAAAGTTAAAATGGTACATCAATTTTCCAGGAAGGAAATCATAGTGCCCCAAATTAAAATGACTGTTTGTTTGTTTTACAAAATAGAGAACAGATTTCTAAAATATTTGATAAGTAAAGCAGTGAGGATTTGAAAACATTGTGGGAAGTAAAAGGGGTCAATTATGCATTATTTTTGTGTCTTTGTCTTGAACCTCTTGGAACTACAAAAAATAAGACTGAGAAAACAATTTTGGAGCTAATGGATTTATTTAAACCTGCTGTGAGCCTCTCTGATAAACTCTTATCTCCTTTCTTTTTTCCATGGGGAATCTTCTATAGATTTAAATTTTTAAATTTTTAACTTTTAAATTTTTAATATTTTTTTGGTCTTTTTGAGACAGGGTCTCCCTGTAGCCCCAGCTGTCCTGGAACTCACTCTGTAGACCAGGCTGGCCTTGAACTCAAAAAGATTCCCCTGCCACTGCCTCCTGAGTGTTAGGATTAAAGGCGTTTAAAAATTTAGTTTTCTATAGATTTAAATTTTTAAAATATCATCTTGATTTGATAAATGTTGATGTGTATTGTGCTATATACATGATAAATAAGTTATGACATCTATCCTCTGAGTTTATTTTGAAAAAAATAAAGAAGAAAACCTCAAAAAACTTCATAATAGAAGGGAATATTAGGATACATGAATATATAGCAAAGTCATTTGACACTTTTAAACATAGCAGTATATCATTTTATCAAGAAATATAGTATGTAGCATACTATATCTGTATGTAGATATATATGTCATATATTTGTATACTACAACTAATCTACACAGAGGCACATGCCCATGTATATAAATATGTATGGTAATTGATTCTCTGAACCCCACAGATATCTACTATAGTTCTAATCAATTCTCCAGAATACAAGCCATCAGCAATATGGTTGGAATTCTCAAGATTTTAGCTTTAAAATACTTCCTTTTTCCTTGCACAAATCTGGAGTCTGTCGATGAGTTTCTTGAGTACTGTGACACTTCTGTATGCCTCAGACTGGATAGTACCAAATATTCTTCCAGTGTTCTAACATTTACTCCACGTTCCAATCACGAAGTCCTTACATTTTAAATATTACCTTCTTCAATCTTTCACCAAAATTGGTGGATTAGGCAATATTCTTACCACTCTTTTACATGCAATTTTATAAAATATATCTTCAAATGGATATATATCTAAAGAAAGTAATGGGAAAATTATGTTCCTATAATAGCATGAAATGCTTTTTGGTTTCTTGATTTGGAGCCTCTCATGTATAAATTATCACATAATAAGTAAGTCTAAAATCAAACAATCCATTTTAAAGAATATGTAACTATGTCTATTAATATATTGTTTTAATTCACAGACAATGAAATTCAGTCAGAGAAAGATGAAGAAGGTTTCACAATTAGCTAGGCTTGTTTAATCTATATCTGCTGTGCTATACTGCTTTGCTATATTATGCATTTATAATTTATAAAAATTTTGTTTATAACTGGAAAATATTGTTGGAGACCAGGATAAATTAATTTAGAGTAAAACGGAGCTCAGGAGATCTGAGAAGCAGCTCAGGGCCCAGATGGGGGATGGGCAGCTGAAAAGAGTGAGCTCATCAAAGACTCTGTCAATTGGAACACCAATTGAGACACAGCTGTCAGGCCCTGAACTTCCCTTTTGTTCTAGGGGAAAATCATCTTGGTCAGTATTCATTGTTATCTGTATTCATTGTTATCTGTATTCCTCTAATTATTACCTGCTTTACTCTGGAGCTAAGTGCACCTGTGATTGTTATCTTACCTGATTTAACCAAGATATATGTGTGCTTTCAATGGTTAGCTGCCTTCCTTGGGTACCTATTTACTACCCACAGTTTATCTATGAAGCTCCTCCCCCATCCTCTCTTTATGAAGACACCTGGTTAATTTTAAATTTCCTTGGAATCCTGGCCTTTTCCAGTGCTTTCTGTGACTGCTGCTTTTCACTATATAATCTTCTTACAAAGAAAGAATAAACGAATAAAAGAGGTTTGCAAAAGACATCTCCCAGAGGTGAATCAGCCTTGTCGGGGGTCCCTGCAAATTACATACATATATATTATATATACATATATTTTTATATATTTATATTTAATATTTATATTTAAATACATTATATTTTAAATTATAAATATTATATATTTAATTAATAATTATATTTAATATTTATATTATATATATATATTTAAATATATAATATATTTTATATGTTATATATTTATATATTATACATAAATATATATGTCCCCACACCAGATTTCATGCATTCTGTCACATAAGATAAGGCCTATCAAGTCAAGTTTATGTACCAGATATCCCTCACTATGGGATCATCCACAGGAGCTTTGTCAGCATATCTAGCACCCCTACCTTGTAGAAGACCAACTTTTCCTCAGTCAGCTGTGAATGGTTCCTCAGCTAATGTTGGGGCTTCTTATCCATTTCCTCACTTCTATGCTGTGTTTTTGTCTGCTTTGAATTTGTCTGAGTCTTATGCATGCTGTCACCACGCTGTAGGTTCATATGAGCAAGTTCCTAGATACCTGGAAAACTTTGTTTCCTTGTGATCATCTACCATCCCTAGCTCTTAACCCCTCTTCCACAATGGTCTTGAACCATAGGCGGGTGAGATTTAGTATGACAGTCCTATCCAGGGACACATGCTATGCACTCTTTTATTCCTTACACTTTGGTCAGGTGTGGCTTTCTGTGTTAATCATCCTCTGCTGCTACGTTGAAAATTATATCTTTTGAATCTATTAGTAATGGTAATGTTTTTTACCATTTATTATTCTAAATTTTTAAATAAAATCAATCTTTCTTTCAACTATACAAGATGCATCTATTTTTTAATAATTGCCTTGGAAATCTTTTATTCATGATTCTAAAAAATTATGTACACTACTGAAATTCATTTTTTTAATTGTTATTAAACTTTTTCCATAAGTCATACATTGTTTCTCAAAAACTGTGCCAAGCTGGGGGTGGTGGCGTATGACTTTAATCCCAGAACTTGGGAGACAGAGGCAGGCAGATCTCTCTGTAAAGTCAAGGCCAGTCTGATCTACGTAGTGAGCTCCAGGCTAGCTGGGACTAAAGGGAGACCCTGTCTCAAAAGGAATAAAAAAAAAAAAAAAAGAAAAAATGTGCAAAAACCTTATGGTATGTTCTATTAAAATTCTATTCAATATACATAATTGTTTTAGAGAATCATTGGAATTTCTATCTTTTTGGTCTCTACCTTATCTGAATGTCAAGATTCATGACATTATACACCATGAACTTGAAGACAATTTCTAAATTTATCTTAGGTCTTATTCCAATGTACTTATCGAATAAGTATACTTAAAAATGTCTCTTTTAATTCACAAAAAATAAAAAATAAATAATTCTGTAGAGGATTGCTAATCTTATCTTGGCAGTGAGAATCACAATAACGAGCAGTGTGAATTGAAATAACATTGTGACAGTTAAGCATTCCAATATTTTTAATTTTCAAGGATTTGTAAAAGAAAATGTCTCATTCACAGTCCAAATGAGAGCATTTTACTGTAGAGGAAAATGAAGCTGTAAGAATGGTCTCATTTCTCCAGGACAATATTTTATGACTCTGTCTACTAGATATCAAAGAATGATTGATTTGGTGAATATAACACGGTTAAGGAAGCTGCATCATTTAGTGAAAAAAATGAGTCAGAATGATAATTTGCCTTAGTGGGGCTGCTTGGCTGCCTTTTAACTTTCATCTGGCATAGTTTGTGTTTATAGATAAAACCTGAGTCATTTATCTTCTCTGAATTTATCTTCCAGCATGTCCTTACTGTAATACATGTCATCAGAAATAGCAATCACAAGTGTGAAGCTACAAAATGGGTGGTAAATAATTACCACCATTATCCTTTCTGCCTATACAGTATAGAAATAAATCCTGCAGCTAAAAAAGCAAACACCCTTGAGAGTAAGCAAAGGTTTTGGTATATATATATGGTATTAGTGATGTTGCATTTATGTTTTTAGTTTATTTTCCAATAAGAATATTTAAAGCAGGATGAAGTTATTCAATTCATTCGTTAACAGCATTATGCATGAGTGTAGGGTGAAGAGATTATGCTTCTATTTTCTGAGAACTTGAAAATATACACATCTCTATTAATAAAACACCCAACAGCATGAACCTTCCAAATTATTTGTATTTACTCATTCTAATAAATATAAAATGACAGGACTGAAAATGTGAAGAATATTATATAGAATACTGCATCTATCTAAATCTTTGTTTATAAGAATATTGATACAAAATTAATTAAACATTACAAAGCAGTAGTTGAGGTCTTGTAGCACTGCAAAAGAAAAAAAGGAATAGCTACCTGAAGACACAGAAAAAAAAAGCATAATAGAAAACTTCAGGTCAAAAGGCCAACACCAGCTAGCAACACCTGTTACTATTCATTTCAGTATAATTTACTTTTATCTAAATAATGCATAAAAAGGAATCACTTGCAAGATGAGTACAATTTTCCTATGCTGATAAAATTGTGGACTACTTATTGGGTGAACTTCCCAATCAAATTTCAAAAAAATAAACACAATTCAAAACAAACGAGATGAACAGATCATCATATTCTTATACAAAAATCATTTACTTTATTTTACTTCCATTATTTAGAAATAGGTGGATATGAAAGTTGTGTTCTGTTATCTTTTATTCAATCAGTGATCACAGAGCACCTTATACTGTGGTTTATACTGATCTCTAAGATGAATTCATATTCTAAATTATTCCTCGCTCGATCAATGAGCATTTCTTTTTTTAAATTTTTTTTAATTTTATTTATTTCTGTATGTGTATGAATGTACTGTCTGCATGCAAGTGTGTGCACCCGTGTCGTGCAATGCCACGGAGGTCAGAAGAGGGTGTCGGATTCCCCTGGAACTGGAGTTCTCCTAGAATTGGAGTTTCAGACGGTTCTCGGCCACCATGTGGGTGCTGGGGATCGAACCCGGGTCCTCTGTAAGAGCAGTCAGTGCTCTTAACCGCTAGGCCATCTCTCCAGACCCGTCAATGAGCATTTCTTATGGCTACTAACAAAGGATCTGACACTATTGAGAGAATACTGGTATTAACGTAAGTGGTAAATAATTCAAGTGTAATAAAAATTAGCTCCTTCGCGTCAGATGATCCCAGATGAAAAGCTAAGTGATATAAGCAGAGTATATTAGTTTGATTTATTAGGTATGCCCCCTTGAAATTAGCTTTCTTTCAATTTCTCATCTAATTTCTTTATATAAATGTTTAGGAGGGTTCGGTCAGTCCAGAACATTGTGCTGAGTACTATAATGCATTCTGCCTTAAACAACTTATATATTTTCGTAGATTATCAGCCTTCTCTTTGTCTTTATTTGATTAAAATATAAAAATATGAGCCAATTCCCCAAAAGATGATTTATCAGTAGAAACTCCAAATATTGCTGAGATAAACCTCAAAGCATTATAGCTGATCAAATGTCCTGATAATATCCAATCTCATAGATAATATCAGACTCTTTTCAGAGTATCACTTCTGGTTTGCCAAGGTTTCTGCTCTTTCTCTTACATTGTGGAAAATTGTTGAAGTTGACTAGATTCACTTTCTGGACTTTCACATAGCCTAGTAATTGAATACCAAAAGTTCATTTCTTTTAATATGACAGTAAAGGTGTGTGTACTTCAGGCTAAATGAGGGATAGAGAAAGAAAGAATATTCCTTCCTTGTTATGTTTTTACCTGGTTCCAGGCTAAAGTAAAGCCATAAGTATCACTAAAATAAAGTTTTAACCATTAGTATTTCAAGCCTCGAGAGCTTTTAGTTTTTTCCACCAAAATTTGCTAATTTATGAGATATTTCTGCTCAGCATTTCATGACTTTTTCCGTTGACTTAAACAGTATCCCACCTAACTGACAATTAAAGAGTTTTTAAAAAGGCATGGGAAAGAAATTATTTCACTCCAATAACCCAATTTGAGTGTACAAATCCTGAGTTACAGTCTTATATTTTCTAAGAACATTTTTATAAATTTATTACAAATAACAATACCACTCATACAGAATGGGGGAAAATAAAACAAGAAAGAGTATAGTGTCTCTCTACATTACAGTGACAAAGGATTCCAAGTCCATTGAATGCCTAGTGTAAGACAAGTATTTTATCATCACCATTCAATGTGAAATTTAATACTCATAAGGATCAAAACTGCATTGATTTCATATATATATTAATTTGACATTAAAATTTACCACATTTTGTCCTTAATTTTATATTACTCTAAAATATGGATACATAATATAAAATTAAAGGAGGAAAATGTGAATTCCTAAACATACAGAAAAGACTGAGAGAAAGATGCAGGACAATTATGGCAGAATGCATGATCTGGGGTGGGGTGGGGGGAAGAGAAAAGGGAATATGTCTAAATTGAACTGAAAAATTATGACTGAAATACACAAAACATCAATAAAAGCATTACATTAAAAATGTACCACAGATTGAGGGGACGGCATTAAACATTTTCTCACAGTTCTGGATTCTAGAAGCTCAAGAGTAAAGTATCAGCAGGATTGCTTGTAAACTTCTTCCTGACTTGCAAATGGCCATGCTCTCTGTCTTCATGGAATCCATCTATATATGTCTGTGTCCAAAATCTTCTTGGGGGCTAGACAGATGGCTCTGAAGTTAAGAGCTCTTAATGCTCTTGCGAAGGACCCAGGTTCAAATCCCAGCACCCAAATGGAGGGTAACAACCTGCAGAAACTCCAGTTCCAAGGGGATCCAATGCTTTATACTGGCCTCCACAGGCATTACAGGACATGGGTACACCTAGTCACATGCAGGCAATCCACTCATGCACATAAAATAAAAATCACAAAAAATTTCTTCTTCTTATGAGGACACTGGTAATATTAGATTAATGCTCAGCCCAGTGACTTAATATTTTAAAAATATTTATATCCAAATATAGTCACATTCTAAGTTACTGGGAGTTAGGGCCTCAAGGTGATATTTTGAGGGACAAATCCCCAGTTCAGCTCATCATAGTCAAGTAATCCAGCTTGGATAACACAACTAATATATAGGAGGAAATATGGATTTGTCCACACAATTTTCTGACTCTTTGTTGTCTTTCCATTCAGCAAATTGGTGATTTAGATATACAAACATATAGTCATTATTTTGTAAGAACTTAGACTAGCTAATGGTTCTCTTTATACCATAAACCACAACAGTTGCTGTCTAACATATTTTAACTGAACTTTTTACAGCCCTGTGGGAATTATATCTCAACTGCATTAATTTTCCAAAAATAGCAAAGCAATGCAATAATGTATGGCACTGGCTGGGCCTGAGAATCAGTGCATTCTCCCTAAAATAAAAATCTGTGGTTTTTCATGACTTTAATTCCAATGCAAATTTCAGAACATGGTTCCTAACTTATTTTCACCTATATTTTCTTTCCTTGTATAATTAAAACATTAACAATGACATAAAGTCACATAACTCGTTCACATTATTTTGGATAGAATTATGAATACAGCAAAAATACACTTGCCTATGTCATAGCAATATGTTTTTCATCTTCTTAAACTGAACACTCAAAACCATTAAACATAAGCAAACCATAACTAAAAGTTACCAGACTGCAAAGTACATCAATAAATTTTGGTTTAAAATTTAGTAGAAATGTGCTTTGTAAAATACTTATGATTATTTTCCATAACATTCTTTGTTTATTTTTAAACCATTCTTGATCTAATAAAACATCCGTAAAACGTAAATGGTCAATATCAGCATTAGTGCTTTGAATTGCATCCCATTGGATTACATCCAATCATTTCTTTGGAAGAATCATAATTCATTGTCCCTGCTTGATGTAACTGAAGAGAATTTTACAAGAACATTGGCTGAACACAGATTCTTTAAGTTTTGAAGGGCAATAAAGAAGGTCAAGCCAGTCAAGCAAAAGTTCATATTTCACAGAATTATTTGATTTATTTATCACTTTCCTTTAGGTCTGACTGCCATCCTAGTGATTAAGTTAACTCCTAATAGGTGTCTATCCTCTCCTCTGAGAAATGTTTACTTGACCTACCCTTGAAGATCTTTTTAAACAAGGCCTTCATTATTTAACAATTTTGTGATTATTAAAGGTCTAAGGGACGACAAAGGGAAGAATGAATATATTAACCATTACATAGTCCAGTGTTATAGTAAACTTATGAGGGAGTCAGTAGGGACTGATGACAGATTCAAAGCCTTTACTCAGTGGTATTTAATTTCTGAATCTCATTAACCTTCCAGGTTGACTCCAGATGAGTATCAGCCATACTTCACCCTGGCCACAGATACTTCTACAGTTTGTCTGTTTTGGCATATTCAATTTGTCTTCTTAAATTTCTAGTCTGCAGCCAAGCTAAAAAGAAAGACCAGGTGTGTCATAGGAGATAGCCAAATAAAATTTTAAGGAAATTAGATTGCAGAATAATTGGCATAAAATCTTTACAAATAGAACACAGTGAATAGATGTTAAACAGAGTACATACAAGTTCCCTAATTTGTCCCATCAGTCAAAACTGAAAAGTCTTCCAGAGAATACCTAAAAAGGTCTTACAGCTTTCCTTGTATCATATTATCTAAGTGCCTTATTCATTGATTATGTCACATTATTCTCAAGTTTTGTTGGATAATAGATTATTGAAGTCTTTCTTAAGTACTTTTAAACAGGTTTACCTAAAAGTATAAACAGGATAGGTCAGTATTCTGTGCTCAGAAATTGGTGAGAACTCCATTTCACCATTTACCTTTCCTGACATTAGTAGGCAATACTTCAGTTGATATAAAAATGTGGGGTTTTTGTTTGCTTGTTTGTTTGAGGCAAGATCATCCTGTAGCTTCAGGTGGCCTGGAGCTCACTTTGTAGACCAAGTCGGCCTGGGTTTTACACAGATCCACCTGTCTCTACCTCCCTCGTCCTGGGATTTAACGGTGTACCACAATTCCTGGCCAGATAAATGTTGTTTACAGGGTCCTCCGATATCTTTCTAGCCCTCATATTCATTCCTCTATAAATGTATCATATTTCAGTCTCAAATTAGACTTCCAGAGTTAGGGATATGGATCAACTATCAAAAGCACTAGATGCTTTTGCAGAGGACTAGATTTTGATACCTGTAACATTAGGCAGCTTCTTTTCCAGTAATTCCAGTTCTTAGATATTCAACCCCACTTCTGACCTCCAAAGATACCTGAAAATACTTAACAGACATACAGGCTCACATGCATACACATAAATACAAATAAAATAAAATTGCACTTTTATTCATGTCATCAATATTTTTCCAAACATCACAAATTAAAGCTACCCATTTTAAGGCTGAATTCAGAAAGAATTTCCTCAAGAAGTCTTATTTGTTTTGCAGGCCTCCTAGGGTTTTTCAATAATATCAAAATTGCCTGTTTATATGTAGCAGTAAGGGGGTTTCACATGCATGTAGTAGCATCTAGTTTTCTGGACTTCAAAATTATTTTCAAAAAGTTAAAGAGAAACAATCAAGCTACAAACTATAAAGTGGAAGTGAAAAACATTTACAATTTTTCAAGTATTTATTTTTTTCAGATGGTGATATAGAAAGACTATTAGAAGTTCATTGTGGCGCCGGGACCAGAGGGTCCGGGGCTAGTGGTCTGCGCCTTGGTGCGGGCCACGGGGTAGTTACCTGGGCAAGCATCTGCCACATCTGCCGCAGGTAGGGGGTCATGGGCGGGACCGTTCTACGTCTTTCTTTCGCGCCGGGACCAGAGGGTCTGGTGCTAGTGGTCTGCACCTTGGTGCGGGCCGCGGGGTAGTTACCTGGGCAAGCATCTGCCACCTCTGCCGCAGGTAGGGGGTCGTGGGCGGGACCGTCCTATGTCTTTCTTTCGCACCGGGACCAGAGGGTCTGGGGCTAGTGGTCTGCACCTTGGTGCGGGCCACAGGGTAGTTACCTGGGCAAGCATCTTCCGCCTCTGCTGCAGGTAGGAGGGCGTGGGCGGGACCGTCCTATGTCTTTCTTTCGTGCCGGGACCAGAGGGTCCGGGGCTAATGGTCTGCACCTTGGTGCGGGCCGCGGGGTAGTTACCTGGGCAAGCATCTGCCGCCTCTGCCACAGGTAGGGGGCGTGGGCGGGACCGTCCTACGTCTTTCTTTCATGCCGGGACCAGAGGGTCTGGGGCTAGTGGTCTGCACCTTGGTGCGGGCCATGGGGTAGTTACCTGGGCAAGCATCTGCCACCACTGCCGCAGGTAGGGGGTCGTGGGCAGGACCGTCCTATGTCATTCTTTCATGCCAGGACCAGAGGGTCCGGGGCTAGTGGTCTGCACCTTGGTGCAGGCTGCGGGATAGTTACCTGGGAAAGCATCTGCTGCCGCTGCTGCTGGTAGGGGGTCGTGGACAGGACCGTCCTATGTCTTTCTTTCGCGCCGGGACCAGAGGGTCTGGGGCTAGTGGTCTGCACCTTGCTGCGGGCTGTGGGATAGTTACCTGGGCAAGCATCTGCCGCCGCTGCTGCTGGTAGGGGGTCGTGGGCGGGACCATCCTATGTCTTTCTTTCGCGCCGGGACCAGAGGGTCTGGAGCTAGTGGTCTGGACCTTGGTGCGGGCCACAGATAGTTACCTGGGCAAGCATCTGCCGCCACTGCTGCAGGTAGGGGGTCGTGGGCGGGACTGTCCTACATCTTTCTTTCACGC
>VZQC01010915.1:0-231655 GCA_009823505.1 Rhizomys pruinosus
AAAAAAAAAAAAAAACCAAGCAAAAAGAAACTGGAGTCCTTCAGCCATTTTCTACTGCATCCCACATTCTCTGTGGGATCCAGAGGCAGGGATTGTCTCTGTTCTCTCTCATCCTGTGACTGGTACCTGCAGGGAAGCTCAGTGAGGATGGGATATCCAAGAATCAGGATCTGGGGTCTGTATCACTTGAGGATGTAGCCACGGACCTCACCTGAGATGAATGGCAGGTTCTGAACACTGAGCAGAGGACCCTCTACAGAGATGTGATACTGGGGAACTATACAGCACCCTTGTGTTCTTGGGGCATTGCATGACCAAACCTGATTGGATCTTCAGGTTGGAGCATGGATTTTGACCACAGAATGTGGTAGAAGCATCTGTCCAAGGCCACCCAGGTCATTGAAACCATCCTGAACAAGGGAGGTCAGAAAGAAGCCCTGCACATTGGATACTGGTCATTTTGAACACTTCCCAGCAAGGTTTCTAGATGTCAGACACTTGATTTTTGCAGTTCTTTTGGAGTTATCCAGCTCAACTCATCTGTTTGAGGTTTTCTTATGTATTTCAAACCCTGTGTATATCTGAGACTTCTTGAGACAGAGTGTTATGTAGCCCAGGGTTACATAACTTGCCAGAGAGCTGAGTCTGGCCTTGAAGTCATGATTCTCCTGCCTCCATATCCAATTGCTGTGACTAAAGGCACTTGTTCCTGAACCCAGATGTTACTGCCATGATGGAAGCTATCAATAAAAATGACAAAAGGCATTTGTGAGAACATGGAACCCGGAACAGGAAGATATCCACTGAGAATATTGCTAAAGAAGAGTAATAGTACAATAGAAAATCAAAGAGAGAATGTCTTATGAAGGAAAACAATGTGACAAGTCATATCACAGCAGGACTCAGATGTCTCACTTAAGTATGAAATGTGTCAATTATTAATCATATTGTAATTAGTGTCAAAGGTACCCTTGAATTGAGATACCCTTTGAGGCAAAAGAATGCCAGAAGCCAGGTGTGGTGGCACACGCCTTTAATACCAGTACTTGGGAGGCAGAGGCAGGCAGATCTCTCTGAGCTCAAGGCCAGCCTGGTCTACAGAGTAAGCTCCAGGCCAGCTGGGACCAAAGGGAGACCCTGTCTCAAAAAGACAAAAAATGCCAGAATATGTTCCTTAAGTCACAACTCAGCATCCATAAGAAATTCATACAGGAGAGAAGCCCTCTGAATGTAAACAGTATGGAAAAGCCTTCTTCAGAATAGTGCTCAAAAACCTTCTGCAAGAGGTCTCAGCTAACTGTGCAGGAACGAAGTCTTACAGAGGAGAAACCCTATCAATATAAGCAGTGTGGAAAACCTTCAAGATGTCTTAGCTCACTGTGCATGAAAGAACTCATAAAGGAGAGAAACCCTATTAAGTATATGCAGTGTGGAAAAACCTTCTCTGTGAAGGCTCACCTCACCTTTCATCAAAGAACTCATACAGGAGAGAAGCCCTGTGAATGTATACATTGTGGAAAAGCTTTCTTGAAAAAGTCCCTTCCCATTGTTTATCAAAGAACGCATGTAGGGGAGAAGCTCTATGAATGTAAACAGCGTGGCAAAGTCTTCTGCAGTAGATCTCAGCTAACTGTGCATCAAAGTACTGAATCTGGGGAGAAGCCCTACAAATATGTACATTGTGTAAATCCTTCTCCAGGAAGTGTAAGCTCACTGTACATGAAAGAACTCATACAGCAGAGAAACCCTGTAAATGTGAACAGTGTGGAAAACCCTTCTCTGTGAAGTTTCTTCTCACTGTCCTTCAAAGCAATCATACAGGAGAGAAGACCTATTAATGTAAACAGTACAAAAAAGCCTTCTTTTAGAAGGATAACCTCACTTTGCATCAAAGAAGTCATACAGGGAAAAGCCATATAAATGTAAACACTGTGGAATCTCCTTCAACCATATGTCTGCTTTCAGAATGCATCAAAGAATTCATGAGGCCTGTAAATGTACACTGAGTGGAAAACCTCTGAAAAAGTCTCTACTGTACATGAAGCGTGTCATACAGTTGTCAAATCCTATAAATACAATGTGGAAACCTCTACCACAACATATGTATCTCACTTATCATAATTCATATAGATAAAAATCCATTGAGTACTGAATACTTTAGAGGTTTTTCTTCAAGTCACATCTTGTTGAATATCAGAAACATACAGTTGAGAAGTCCTATTGTACAGTATGAAAGGAAGCTTACAAATTAAAATGCACTCATTTATTTATGTAAAAATAAGCCTCTGCTATGTACTGAATGCTATAGCTTTCTCAAAATTCATATGCTGAGGCCTGGTCCCCAGTGTGATGCTGCTATGAGGTAAAGTATGAATTATAATTCTCATTGGGAGATAATTAGGTGATCACACAGGAATAGGATTTATAAAGGGACCCTGGGAATTGTGTAGCTGTCTTTTCACCAAGTGAAGATACAAGAAGTCAGCACTATGCAACCCAGATGAGAGCACTAACCACACTCAGTCCTGAGCCCATAGCTTTATAGCCATGAACTAACTGCCTTTGTTTATATGACACTCAGCCTGTGGTACTTTATTCCTATAACCTAAACTCAGACAAACTTCTATTTACATGTTCATTATGAAACTGTCATAAAGTATAAAAAGAAAGAACACTAAAAAATTATAAATCACCTGGAGCAATTACTGATTATGTGATACACATGGTTTATTATTTAATTCTTCCTAACAGAATATCAAATATATATTTAAATTCAACAAATATCTAAATACGTGTGTACTATATTTACCTTAATGGCAGAATAATATTAATTATATGGATTTACTATAATTCATTTTGTTCTTATCCAGCTGGAATTTTTATTTTAGCAATTAACACCATCACACAAATATGTTAGTATACATCCAATTATTTCCTTAGGATAACTTCAAAACCATTAGGTCAGCTTGTGACATTTATGGACAAATTGAACTCCAGAAATCACATCACTTGGAACTCTCAGTAGCAATGTACCCATCTGTGATGGTTGATGTTGCCAACTTGACAGGATCTGGCATCATCTAGGAGACAAACTTCTGGGATATTGTTCAAGGATTTTCTACATTGGGGTTAACTGAAGTGAGAAGAGTCACAATAAATGTGGGTGGGAGCATTCCATGAGCTGTGGTCCCAGACTGAAGGATGAGGAGAAACTGAGCTGTATTTATCCCTCTGCTTTCTGTCTACAGATGCAACATGACCAGCCATATCCTCCTGCCATGTCTTCCCCCATAATGGACTGTACTCTCTCAAACCATGAACCCAAATAAAATCTTTCTTTTTTTTTAAATTTTATTTATTTTTGTATGTGTATGAATGTACTGTCTGCATGTAGGTTTGTGCACCCGTGTCGTGCAATGCCGCGGAGGTCAGAAGAGGGTGTCGGATTCCCCTGGAACTGGAGTTCTCCTGGAACTGGAGTTACAGACGGTTCTTAGCCACCCTGTGGGTGCTGGGGATTGAACCTGGGTCCTCTGCAAGAGCAGCCGGTGCTCTTAACTGCTAGGCTATCTCTCCAGCCCCAACTCTTCCTTTCTTAAGTTGCTTTTGTCAGAGCAATGAGAAAATGAACTCTATACCACCCTCCCAAAGCTCACCTGATTATTCAAGTCTCATCACAGTTTGTGCACATATAATATATTCCTTATAGCATGGCTAAAATGGCCATTCTTTTTTTTGTGGTTCTCAGCCTCAGCCTTTAACGGCTGCACTATCCCGCCAGCCCTAAAATGGCCATTCTTACAATTACTGATTACCTACACTTCTTTTGTGAGCTACCTGTTAATGATCTTTGCTTATTCATATTCATGCATTTTATATTATTAATTACTAGCAAGAATCTTTTTAAAATTTTACTTATCTTTTTATTTATGTGTATGAGTATTATGCCTGCATATATGTAAGTGCACACATGATATGCAGTGCCTGCAGAGGAAAGAAGAGGGTGCCAGATCCTTTGCAATTGGAGTTATGGGCATTTGTTAGCCACTATATGGGTGCCAAGATCTGAACCCCAGTCTTCTGCAAGAACAATCAGTGCTCTTGACTGCTGAGCCATTTCTCTAGCTCCACAAGAATCTTTATGTATTATGGGTATGATATTTTGGCATAAATACTGTACTTCTTAATCAGAGGTTTAACTTTAAAAAAAAAAAGTAAAATCTGTCTGGGTTTATTCTCCACAAAGAAATTACTTTAATTTGTATATAGGTTGAGTATAAATGTTGTTTTTCTATTCTCCTTTATCTCTGTTTTGTTCATGGAAAGCCCACACATAACCCTAAATTTAAAATATTCAAAATACAAAAACAAAACAAAAGCAAAACAAAACAGTTGGGCGTGGTAGCATATGCCTTTAATCCCAGCACATGGGAGGCAAAGGCATGCAGATCTCTGTGAGTTCAAGGCTAGCCTGGTCTACAAAGTGAGTTCCAGGACAACTGGGGCTACAGAGAGACCTTGTCTCAAAAATACAAAAAAAAAAATCACCTATTTTTCTCTTCTTCACTTGCTTATGTGTAGGTAGGAAGGCATCTAACAGCTTCTACCTCAATTCTCCCTCCCCCCACCCTGAGCCAACACTGGCATGTTAAGTATTGTATATTTCATCATTACAATAACTGTGTTCCTTAAGTCTATGTTGTTCATATTAGAATTTTTATGGAAATTAATGAGTTCAAGTACAATTATTGACTATATGTTGTTGTTTGTAAATCGTCTGTTTAATTTTTGCCAGTGTTTGAAAACTTGAATTACTAGACTTCCTGTTTACAGGAATTTGCTGCATGTTCTGGATATATACCTGCGTTGATTCTTTTTTTGTTTTGTTTTGTTTTGTTTTGTTTTTGAGACAGGGTCTCCCTTTAGTCCCAGCTGTCCTGGAGCTTGCTCTGTAGACCAGGCTGGCCTTGAACTCACAGAGATCCGCCTACCTCTGCCTCCTGAGTGCTGGGCGTGCACCACCATGCCTGGCTTTTTTGTTGTTGTTGTTTTTGAGACAGGGTATTCCTGTAGCCCTAGCTAGCCTGGAATTCATTCTGTAGACCAGGCTGGCCTTGAGCTCACAGAGATCTGCCTACCTCTGCTTCCCAAGTGCTAGGATTAAAGGTGTGTACCACCATACCCAGTGCATTGATTCGTTATTGATCTCTTTTCAAAAATAAAAATGATTTTTATTTATATGTCTGTGCATATCTCTATGTGCACCTTGTGTGTGCAGGTACCTGTGAAGACCAGAAGTTGGATCCCCTGGAGTGGGAGTTATAGGAGGTTGGAATGGGTGTTGCTTGGAACTGAATTCAGGTCCTGTAGAAGAGCAGTGAGGGCTCTTCACTGCTTGGTCATCTTTTGGCAATTATGTTCTAGCTAAATTCACATGTTAATTCTAAGGTTATTTCCATCAAATAAAAATTATTACATACACAAATCTTATGACTTTAAATAACGAATTTTCTTTTAAATACATTAAAAAATTTTTTTTTCCTTTTTCTTAACTCATTGTGCTGTTTAGGACCTCCAACATGATATTGAGTATAAATTATAACAGTGGACAATTCTTATTTCTTTTGTAATATTGTAGTCTGCCTGGCAGAAATGAGGACATTCTAAAAGACACTTATGTCTTTCACTTTGGCTCTCAAACTCTTGAAACAATAGACTCCAAGAAATTGGAATTCCCCCAAGAATCTCATGATGGGAGTTGAAAAAGGGCAATATCTGGGCCAGCCAGACACAGAGATTTACAGCTTGTCAGACCACCTTGCAGGAGAGACTAGAGCCAAGACAATGATAGGCAGGACTGCAGTACCTTGACTGGGACCACTTAGCTATGTGTGGCCCTCTACTTCAACCTAAACCTCATTCTAGGGACTTGAAAGATGAACTTGGAGAGTAGAAGCAGGGACCGTCACCGACTCTCTTTGCCCTTCCTCTTAGTGCGACCACATTGAATAAATCTCCTTTTCACTTATTAATGTGGGTCTTTTAGTTGGCTTGTTAGGGTTGAGTGTCTGAGGTTTGCATATTAGATCCTCCAAGCCACTGACTCTGACCCTAATAACAATCTCAGGGACAAAAAAAAAGCATTCACCAATGATTCTTTGACAATTTCACACACATGTACACATACACATAGAGTACATACCACTCATACTTTCCACCCATCTTATCTCTTTGACCCTCACCAAGCCTCTCCTCCAAATCTCACTCCCACTATCATTTTTTTTTGTTCTGTGACCCACCGAGTTCAACAGTTTGACCAGGGCCACCATCATATCTTAGGTGAGAATCTGCCCATTGGTGCATGGGCAGCTCACCAGTGGCTACATCACTGAAGACAAAGACTCCCCTCCCCTAGAAGTCATCAACTACCAAATAATTTGAAGAGGAGCCAACACCCCCCCCCCAAATCTCTCCACCAATCAAGACTGAATGCTGACTAGTGACAGATCCAGTCTGTGTAGGTCCTGTGCAAGAAAGCACAGCTGATGTGAGCTCATGAGTACAAGAGCTGTGTCAAGCCTAGCATTTCATGGCCCTCGTCCCCCACCATCCTGCTGTACATTATTTCTGCCCTCTCTTCCATGATGTGTCCCTGAGCCTTAGGAGGTGTGATATGGATGTTCCATTGACAGCTGAGCTTTCAACAGTCACTTATTCTCAACAACTTGATTAGTTTTTCTGAGCAAGGCCGAGGGCAGCACTAATCTCTGAGTATAAACCTAAGTATTTAGGAGATAGTTTGACATATCCGTTTAGCAAAACAGAAGCAGTAGGTTCACCCCTAAAGGCCCACCACCTCTCTATCATTGGGCCATAATAATAACCTTGAATTTCCTTTTGCAGAATGGGCTAGATTCAACCACAGTGAAAGTGGTTACTCTATAATAGTCACGTCATTGTTGTTCTGATGCATACATCATTGTTGGAAGGTTGTTATTTTAGCATGAAAGGTCCACAGGTAAGGTCATTGATGGCATTTCTTCTCCAGATTCCTGCACAGCAACTTCAGCCACTCTGAAAGCTAGCCATCAGGGAGGAGCTTCCAGTCCAGATCCAGCATGATTTCTCTATGTCTAACACCAAAGTTCATGGTATTTTCTAGTTCTGGTGAGCAACTAAGAGCAATGTCAGTAACTCGTATTGCTTTGGAGGCCTGTCAGTCCTTGGCCTATGATTCCTATTCCATATCTGGTTCTTGGACTTGATAACCCATGACTTCTGGGATCCGGCATTAGCTACCCTTGGAATGTTCCTTTATTTAAAAGTTTTAAAATATTATAATTTGGGCTGGAGATATGGCTCAGTGGTTAAGAGCACTGACTGCTTTTGCAGGAGACCCGAGTTAAATTCCCAGCACCCACATGGTGGCTAATAACCATCTGTAACTCCAGTTACAAGGGATCAGACACCTTCTTCTGACCTCCCCAGGCATTGCATGACATGGGTGCGCTTGCACATATGCAGGCCATATGCTCATACACATAAAAATAAGAAAATATTAAATATTATAATTTTAAAATGTTTTATATTATTCATTCACTCATGAATGTGTGTCTATGAACAAACATAAGCATGCATATGTGTCATGGCATGTGTGTGGAGGTCAGAGAACAACTTATATAAGTCTGTTCTCTCCTTCTACCATGTGGGTCTCACAGATTGGACTCAGGGTGTCAAGCTTGGTGGCAAGTGCTTTTCCCATCTGAGGTAGCCCTTAGGCCTTGCAGTTTTAAATTAGCTTATAAAGTAGTAGGTTTACATATAGCTTCTTCATATATCCTTAATTTTGGTTAACCCTTCTCTCCTTGCCATTTAAACCATGCCATATCCAATGTTCTCTCTCTCTATTTTCATGTCACACGTGTTCTACTATCCCCACTCTCCTTAAGGCCTCTTCTCCTCTGACTGTAACCTAGCCACTTCTAGATTTCAGGTCCCTATAGACATTCCAAATGTATTAAACACATACATTTTAAAATTTGAAGCCACGATCCACATATGAGAGGGATCATGCAGTGTTTAACTTTCCAGGTCGAGATTCCTCAGGTCAATATAATAGGTTCAAGCTTTCATCATTTTTATAATTACTTATGGAAGTTGTGTGTGTGTGTGTGTGTGTGTGTGTGTGTGTGTGACAAGCATGTATTCCTTTTTATTAGAGTAAGATTTCAGATAAGCAAAGTAGTTCCTTATTTCTTGCTCATAATTTCAAAGCAATTGCAATGGAATTAAGGCACTCAGCTACACTGAAACACACAAAAAGAGGTGTCTTCATGAGAAAATTCCTACTGCACCTTTTCCTGCTTGGAAGAGCTGGGCACCTAAAAACCAAAGTAGACTTTTAGTTGATCCATGGGTGGTCATAAACATCAGGTACCTTCTCTCTTTGGAGATATGAAGTTTTCTGTACCATGATCTCTAATGCAAATACTGGGGCAGACTACTTTCACATGCCAAATATGTTTCATGTTGATATTACTCATATTAGGTGAAGCTCAGCATCCAGCCTCATTACTGTAGATAGGTGGATGAATAGTGTTCCTTTCATCCCTTCATAGCCCTTGATTTGTATATGTACACTCTAGCCACAGAATAATTTTGTTGATCTGAGATTGAATGGCATATTACTAAAGTCAACACAGATGCTGACAGAAAACAATAGTAGCTGAACATGGTTGTATGTACATGTAATCTTAATCCCAAAGTTTGCAAGCCTGAGGCAGGAAGATCACAAGTTTGAGGCCAGCCTATATAGCAAAACAGTCTAGAAAAACCCCAGGCAGCCAACTGCCAAATAAACAAAAACCCAGCATGAAAACACAAATCCATAGCCGGCACAGTCATTCCTAATTAACCCTCCGAGGAAGCTCATTTAGCATTAAGTAAGCCAGTTTTCCTAGAGAAGAACAGCTTTTCAAATTGGTCTGCATAAAAAAAAAAGAAATATTCTAAATGTTTTTCAGTAGCAAAACTAAAAGAGAAATTGAAGAGATAGTAAGAAGTGTGACTTTGTTAAGGGATCTTGATTTCTCCTTGGCTATCAGATGGATTTAAAAGAGTATAGAATATGTAGCTTTTCCAGGACAGCTGGGGCTACAGGGAGACCCTGTCTCGAAAAGACCAAAAAAAAAAAAATGTAGCTTGATGGCATTTTTCACTCTAAAATTTTATACACTTCATAATTTCACAATTCTGAGAGGACATTAACCTGGATATGGATCAGAATAATGGACCCCAACTTTGTTTAGATAGAGTAACATGACATCAAAGAATCATTTTAGAAGTCCACTGGTATATTTCCAAATGAAACCCAAAATATTTCAGTCTTATGAAATAGTATGTTTGGGGGGAAAATGTAATCAAATTCAACAAGATCACCTAATTCTAAAAATTTTTAAAAGTGAATAAGTTTTTATTTATTTATTTATTTATTTATTTATTTATTTATTTATTTGGTCTTTTTGAGACAGGGTCTCCTTGTAGCCCCAGCTGTCCTGGAACTCACTCTGTAGACCAGTCTGGCCTTGAACTCACAAAGATCCACCTGCCTCTGCCTACCAAGTGCTAGGATTAAAGGCATGCGCCACCACGCCTGGCTGAATAAGTTTATTTTTAAAAAGGTTATTTCACTATGGTATTGAATCTTAGAAAACATAACCTTTCATAATTATATTCAAGGATTTTCTTATACCATAGGTCAAATGATTTTTGATTAGTAAATTCCACATTTTTATTAATATAAATTATATTGTGACAAAAATCCTTGGTTCTAAATTTTCTGTGAATGTTTATTTGCAAATGGTTCATCAGATCTAGTTGTCTGCTGGGTTTTGTTAACAGATAAACAACTGAAGCTTCCAGATGCTTGAACACTGTTGATGAGCAAGAAATCTAAAATTAAGAAAATATTTTCAGCCAATCCTGTTCCTCCTCTTCCAGACAATTGGGAAAAGATTTTTTTTTTTGTCTTAATTTTAACAGCTGAACACATTTGCTCAATTCATCTCTTCAAGTGCCTTTGGGAAACCATACTGTGTTAACCAGTGATATGCTGGTGCCAGGAAACCTGTCTCTCTCAATTTTCCCTCTGCCCTACTGTAAACATTTGTGCAGCTCACACAGGAGAAGGCATTGGGTCTTTCATTTCTTTGCCATGTTGACTTAAAAAGTCAGCAACTTTGGTGTGCTTTAATGACCTTTATGGTTCTTACTGCAATTTAAAGTAAACAAACACATATAGTGCCAGTATCTTACCCATGCTTGTTTTCAGTGCCTATAAGTTAGGTGATAAAGGAACATGGGAAAACATCAGCCAATACAGAGAAATGCACACATTTAAGGTGAAATTGTGAAGAAAGTTGTTCCCGTGAAGACCGCTAGAGGACAAGAAGACTATGGCAAGCCAAGAGGGCAAAGAACAAAAGCACAAAGAGAATATGCAGAATTTTGGGGGAAAATTCTAAATTTTAACAAAAATGTGAATGTTTAAGTTTCCCCTCTGTAGCTGTTTGAGTAAGTGTCCACTATAGGCTGGACACTTGGTCCCCAGTTATTTGTGGTGTTTAGGGAGGGTCATGGAACTTTTAGGAGGTATGGTCATGCTGAAGGAAGCATATCACTGGTTCGGGTGTTGAAATTATATAGCCAGGCCATGTCCAGACTGGTTCTCTCTGCCTCCTGTGCCTTTTCAAAGATGTGAGCAGTTAGCTTTCTACTACAGCCACCTCTCCCACCGTGCTTCCCCACCTCAATGGACTCTTATTTTCCTGGAACTGTAAGCCCCCAAAACTCTTGCTTCTAAGTAAGTTGCCTTTGCCATAGTGTTTTACCATAGCAACAGAAAAACAATACACCTTCCCATGTTTTTCAGTGTAAGAAAAGTGAGCTACATGATTTTGAATCTGAAAATTGTTCAAGTCACTAGACTGTAACTAGAATCTACAGAAAGTATAGACAGAGAGTTGCCTGTAGAGTCCAAACCAAGAGACATGTAAGCACAAACTTTGCACTTGTTCTTCCTCTTGCCTCACAAGGAAGCACTGGTCATGGATACCAGACCTCTCCTCAGATGCCTCTGTGCTGAGCTGGTGGGGAAGCTCTACAAACTTAACCTCCAAGCCAGCTGATAGCTCTACTCCTATACTCAGTTTTTTCCATTTTTTAAAGTAATATCACTGTACTTATTATTTTATAAAATGCATTTGTGGAAATGTTATCACACAAAAGTGCTACAAAAATAAATACAAAACACATATACAACTTTACATATTGCTTATATACATTATTTACATATTCAAAAACTGTGATGCTAGAGCATGTTTTGTCCATGATTTTCAACGTGTCTAAACACAAAGTAATAAAAGCACAATATACCATACAGCACTTAAAATTGTTCAATATAAATACATGAACACAGAAAGCTTAAAGATATTTATATTGTGTACTTGGAGAAAAATTAGGTGTTCTATTTTATTTTATATCCACTATATTTGGGGACTAAAATTTCATTCGTTTTTGTTCTCAGCATGTATGCTATCCTTACAAAATAGATTAAAATTCTGCTAAATAGAAAGGCTTTCTGAAATCACAGTAAATTTAAAAAATCACTTTACTTGAAAGCCAAACAACAAGTTGTTTATTAAATGTAGATATCTGAGTTTTAATTAATGAAAACTAGGAGTTGGATTAGAAAACATCAGAAGGATAGAAGAAAGACACTGTAATTTCTGTTTAATGTAGTCTGGCAATTTTTCATTTTCTCCATACCTAGTTGTTTGATCATTTGGTGATGTATAACTGATAGAAGATACTCCTGCTTGAACGACCAACTGTGACCCATCATTAAACTGAACCCACACAGATCCACTAGTTAGCTGTGTAGCCCAACCAACATTTTTCACAAAAACAGATTTTTGAAGCTATGCTGACTTAGGAAGACTTGGTGAGGAGAAGCTTGCTCCCTGGGCGGCAGGTACAAGGCCAGGTCCTTCAGCCGTAGCAGTAGAAGGATGGAGTATTGGTGTCTGTGTTGGACAAGCTGCACTATTTGTCATTAATCTATCCGATGATGGTGTCTCTGTCTCTCTCTCTCTCTCTCTCTCTCTCTCTCTCTCTCTCTCTCTCTCTCCAGCTTGGTCCATGGGAGGCAGTGATAAAGCTTTAGGTGAACTAGTATTGCCTGGTTTTCCTCCCACTATAATGAGGAAAAATGAAGAACTACTTCTCTTTTCCTCTTCTAAGGTAACCAACACGATGACCCTTATTGGCTTGGTCCTTGTATATTCTCCTTTCTTCTTTTAAGCTAGTAACTTTATTTTCATTTTTTAAAGTATACGATTTCCCAGTGTTTTCAATTACTTGAATTAAATCTTCTGTTTTGTGTATTTTAGCTCCATGATAAAACCCAACCTGGAAATCAGCACCAGGAGAATTCTTCATCCAAATACATTTAGTGTATCTTGTAAAATATGTGATTTGGGGCGTTTTGGATCTTTCAAGCTATATAAATCTGGAAGCATACTGGTATTTTTGCCAGTATTTTTCTGGTAAATTGTCAAAGCTGTATATATACTGATGTGTTCAGTAGGTGAGGGTGGTCTCTGAGCAAGAGGAAAGAAAGCCTCTTTCATCATTTGGATAATAAACAGTGATCATACTCACATCACTAGATATCTAAAGAACTTTCACATACTCCTCAGATGTACAGTCTTTTAGAAGTTCCACACATGCCTCCTCTGAATCAAGGATGCTCACCACAGCCTATTTGGTTTTCTGTCTGATTGGTTTTAATCTGTGAGCAACCAAAGAAGTAATGCTTCGAAGCTACACTTCTGATAACCCAGTGTTGACTCCATGCCCCTAGTCTTGCTTGGTTCACATTGGGGAGGTAACTCAGTTTTTTCTATCTTTAAGGTTTCTTCCCTTAAGATGCGATTCATGTGAATAGCTCAGTGTTCTATTCCCAATGGGAGAAGCATCTTTAAGTCTGGGGTGATACATCTGGGGCCCTTTCCTGGGACTCAGCCATCCCTTTGATTAAGCCCTTGGTGTTCTCGTTCTTTTCTTCTTCTTCTTTCTTTCTCTCTCTCTCTCTCTCTCTCTCTCTCTCTCTCTCTCTCTCTCTCTCTGTCTCTCTCTCGTAGATGCTCTGAATCTCTCCAATGTGCCAAGCCCAATGGACCTGAGTTGGTGATATAAAATCTCAAGGATCTTGCAGGCAAAAGGTGAAGAAAACGTCATAAAGAACTGAGGTGTTTTTCTTCATATTTGTACATTTCTGTGAAGAAGATATATGCTATGTTATTGAGTGACTCGCAGGGAAATGTGTCAGGAAAGGCCTTTCTGATTTAGTGACATCAAAGAAAGTGGACGCCCTATTTTGTGAGCCCCACAACAATGGGGTACTATCCTGCTAGTCTTATGCAGCTGACAGAATAACCCTGGGTCACCTGATGGGCTTCCTGTTCACATGCATTACTGTGGACCTTGGCTTCCACAGAGGTGATGTGTGGGTGCAGGTCTGCCACAGATGAGAATCTCAGAGCTTAGGAAACACTGGTCTTTTCAGTGGACTCTAGGCAAACTGGCTCATCTTTTGCCTCAGAAAAGGACACAAACTTTATTATGTCAGGTAGTGAATAAACCTACTTCAGGCTCCTGAATGGAACTCTATCTTTCAAAAGTCTTTGTTAAAGAGGCATCCTTGAAAAAGATAGTTTGGAATAGAAGCTGTCATTGGCTCTACTTGTAAGGCATAGAATTAATCAGGACGGATTTGTGAAGAATTGTCTCCCAATGATGCGATTTTGATTAACAGTGTTCTACAGGGAAACACTAAACATCCTGGCTCCCTTGTGGGTTACTTAACTGTGGGACTACTTCTGGAGACTGAGTTATGAGCACTCTTTACCATGGCACAATGACTGCCACATTTGACATGGAGACTATTCAAGTGAGCCACATCTTGATCTTAAGTCAGTACATTGAACAGAAGTCAGCTGGTTAATATGTATCCTAAGAATTTTTTAATCTTCATTGCCTAATCCAGAGGTTTGCAAACTATAGAAATATTTGGCTTTCAGTGTAATTTTGGGTGGTCCATGAACTTGAGCTATTCAAAAATATTTTTTAAAAATAGACAAACATAGTGAGAGAGCAAATAAGAACACAGAGATGAACAAGGATAGTCCTATGAGACTTACGAAGCTTCAAATATTAGTTGTTTGGTACTTAGAAAAATGCTCTTCAATCTATGACTTATTTTACTTATGTAGTCAATTATTCTTGAATAACATGCAGGAAAACCTAGGGAATATGTTCTCAGGAACTAAAGCATAAAAGTATTCTAACAAATATTCATTGTTAAATAGCATCAAATTAAGGTAAGTTTTGGAGAAAAGGCCACTGTATTTTATCATATGGAAATTACTGGGAACTTTATAAGGGTGACATCATTTAGATAATCAGGTCAAAAAATATTCTCCACAAACTGAGTTGGGTGAGGAACTAAGCTCATGTCTGGAATGGCCATGGGGTCAAAAGAGTCCTTTTCTAAAGATGCAAGATACTAGAGAAGGCAAGGATGCTCAAGCAGAGAACACTGATAAAGCAGAGAAGAGGAGATACAGGAAGTTGATCTGAGGAAGAGAAAAAGACAGAAGTGGCTGTGGTTTGAAATGTGGTTGGAGAGTACTTCTGAGGATTCAAGTATTGGAAGTTTGGTTCTCAGTGTGATGTATGTAACAGGTGGTGGAACCCTTAAGAGCTGGGTTCTCGTGGGAAGTATTAGACCATTAGTTATACTGCCTGCCCTGGTTTATCTTTCATTGCTGTGACAAAACACTCTGACCGATACCAACTTGGGGAGGAAAGGGTTTATTCAGCTTACATCTCCTGGGTCACAGTTGATCACTCAGGGAGCCCAAGGTAAGAACTCAGAGCAGGAACCTGGAGGCAGGAGCTGAAGCACAGGCCATGGAGGAATGCTGTCCACTGGCTTGCTCCTGGCTTGCTCTCTGGCTCATGCCCAGCCTGCCTTCTTATACTGTCACTGCTCAACAATCAAGACAATACACCACAGATGTGGCCACAGGCCAATCCAATGGAGCAAATTCCCCAATTGAGGCTCCCTCAACCCAGGTGTGTCAAATTGACACTAAAGCTATCCAGCACAATTGACCCCTTGTCAACTTGACACACAAAACACATCACTATTAAACCACCACCTTTCCAGTTCTTATCCCCAAAATATGATGTTAACATGAATCACAACCTAAGACAGTACAACCTCAAAAGCCTCACAGTCCTTAAAATGTCCAAACACTTAAAAGTTCACAGTCCGTTAAAAGTCTCTTAACTGGGCTGCTGTAAAATCCAAAACAAGTACTGTCTTATTTCAAAGGGAAGAATCAGGCACTCTCAAACAAAACCTAAGTCCAGCAAATAGCTCAAGGCTGGACACCTGGGATTCACTCACGATCTTCTGGGCTCCAAAGAGTCTCGGCAGCTCCCCCTCTCCGATACTGCCGTCCGTGGCACACTCATCTCGCAGGCCCAGGCCGACTCCATTCTACACCTACCGCTGCTCTTGGTGGTCGTCCCAGGGTACCGGCATCTCCAAAAAGCTGGGGTCGCTACTGAAACTGAGGCAGCACCTTCACCAATGGTCTCTTCTGACCTCTCCTTGTGCAAAGCCTCAGCTTCTCTCCATGACCCCTGCAATCCTGGGGTCTTCACAGCAACCGAGGTGCACTTCCACCAATGGTCTTTCCTGACCTCTCACAGTGCCAAGCCTCGGCTGCTCTCTGTGACCCCCTCAAATTTCAACACCGGAACCATATAGGAGACTCTTACACATTACCAAGTCCGGCTTCTGGCTCGAGATGGAGGCTCAGGCCCTTTCTGGGTCACAGCTTCTGTGTGCTGACCTTGAAGATATTCTCCCCAGAAGATTTCACCTCAGTGATGCTGGTCTCTTGTTACTTACAGCTGATTTTTCAGCCCCAGCTAACCAGCATCAATTGCCCCAGTACCACAAAAGTTTCACTTCAGGTTCTGGTCTCTTGTTACTTACAGCTGATTCTCCACAGCCCCAGCTGACCAGAACCCACAGATTACACAGTCCTGATGATCTCTGCTCTCCTTTGAAACTAGAAACTTCACAAGCCAGGCCTCCATCTTCTACAACTCCTTCAGCAAAACTGCTCCAAGCTCCACAGCAACAATCTTTAGGCATTCAATGATCTTCCCAGCCCAAAGTTCCAAATGCTTCCACAATCCTTCCCCAAAACACCAAGGTCAGGTCTGTCACAGCAATACCCCACTCGTCTGGTACCAATTTCTGTCCTGGTTTATCTTTCATTGCTGTGACAAAACACTCTGACCGATACCAACTTGGGGAGGAAAGGGTTTATTCAGCTTACATCTCCTGGGTCACAGTTGATCACTCAGGGAGCCCAAGGTAAGAACTCAGAGCAGGAACCTGGAGGCAGGAGCTGAAGCACAGGCCATGGAGGAATGCTGTCCACTGGCTTGCTCCTGGCTTGCTCTCTGGCTCATGCCCAGCCTGCCTTCTTATACTGTCACTGCTCAACAATCAAGACAATACACCACAGATGTGGCCACAGGCCAATCCAATGGAGCAAATTCCCCAATTGAGGCTCCCTCAACCCAGGTGTGTCAAGTTGACACTAAAGCTATCCAGCACACTGCCCTTCTAAGAAACTAAATAGTTCTCAAGGGACCTCAATGGGCTCCTTCCAGAATGAGTTGTAAAAGACTGGACTTGACCTCTTCCTGCCCTCAGGCATCTGGTCTCACTATGCTGCCATGTACCATGATGTTATCAGCCAGGGAAAGATATATTATCATGCTGTTTGGCTTTAAGTTTCCTAAACTAAGATAAATAAATGTTATTTCTTAATATTTTATCTGGCCTTAGGTATTTTGTTACATTAATATAAAGGTACATTAGGATCTCACACAATGGATAGATAAGCTATTGTTATAAGCCTTTCTCCCATTGCAGAACTGAAAAAGGAGGGTTTGTAGGAAAGATGGAGCTCCATTCTGACGATTTTTTTATGTAAGGAAAAGTGTTTCCTAAAGTGATATAGAAGAAAGGTTTAGGAAAAGTCAACTACTGAGGAGCACAGTGGTGTCATAAGAAGGGCTGAGGTCCCACTGAGATTTAGGATCATACTATTAAGCTCATTATGACTCTCATATCACCAGTATTTCAGTGGATGACAATTGTTTGAAGTGAGGTTTTGGGTTCAGAGTTGGAGTGTAGCCATTTTAGTGTAATTGTTAACAGAGTGGCTGAATTTCTAAGGGAATTTTGAAAGTTTTTTTATGGGAGATCCCTCTATATATACTTTCATCTAGATTACCAAAGGACTTGACATTTTGGAGATGGTGGTTCTGGAAATGAAACTTTGGGCTTCATACATGCTAAGCAAGTGCCCTACTATTACCGAGCTATATTCCTAGTCCCCAGGATTTGATTGGGGCTGAAACCCAAGTTTTGCTATTTGTAGACCTTTACAAGCTAGTAAATTGTATCTTCACAGCAAGACTGAGTTAGACCTATCTCTATGGTGGTTTGAGAATTATATGAGTTATTCCAATAATGTATTAACTGTGCAACAAATGTGCCTGCCCAGAGTTTTATATAATCTGAGTTGAATTAAAATTCCATTTGCCAAGATTGTGCCTGAGGTATATGTCCCATTCTGCCTTTATTCAGTCTCTATCCACACTCTATCCACTACATCCATAGGATATAGGCATGTTTGTAAGCATCAAGAGAAATATAGGCATTTCCTAAGGCTTTTTTTATTTTAAAAGTATTAGCCACTATGAAAGCCATTACAGCCTGGACCAAAGTAGTCCCACCTCTAAATGACCATAGATGCCAACCCTAAATACTTTACCCAGAAAAACTATCATAGTCAAAGGGGAATGGAAGATTTTCCATGACATGAAAAGACTGAAAGAATTCATGTCCACCAAACCAGCCCTTCAGAGAATACTCAAAGCAATACAAAGGATGGAAGATCGGAATGAGTGTACCCAAGAAGTTACAGAAAGAAAACAAAGAAAGGTAAAAATTGCAGAGACAGAAAATAGGACCAATAACACAAACCAATTAAAAGGACAGTAAACAATAGACATCTTTGAATAATGACTGTAACTATCAATGGCCTTAGCTCTCCAGTCTAAAGACACAGGCTAGTGGAATGGATTAAGAAAGAAAATCCATCTTTTTGTTGTCTTCAATAAACTCATCTCACCTGCAAGGATAGATATTACCTTAGAGTGAAAGGATGGAAAAAATATTCCAAGAAAATGGCACTAAGAAGCAACCAGGTATTGCAAGTCTAGTATCCAACAAAATAGACTTCAAATTAAAACTAATCAGAAGATAAAAAGAAGGTACTTTATTTTAGTCAAAGAAACAATTTGCAAAATATTACAATCATGAACATATATGCACCAAATTCTAGTGCATCTAGTTTATTAAAAACAGTACTACATGGCTATAAAACACAGATTAACCAAACACTGTAATAGTAGGTGACCTGAGTACCCCACTGTTTCCAATATACAGGTCACTGGACAAAGAATAAACAGAGAGACAGATGAACTAAAATAACGTCTTACATTAAACAGACATCTACAGAATATTCCACCCAAGCACCAAAGAGTACACTTTCTACTCAGCAGCCCACATAAGTTCCTCTAAAATTAACTGCATACTGGGACATAAAACAAACCTCAACAAATACAAAAAAATGGAAGTAATGCATGCATTTTATCAGACTATAGTGCTATTCAGCTTATAGTCAACAAAAGAAGCTATAATAACTACACCAACTCATGGAGATTAAACAATATATTCCTGAATGATGAATGAGTCAAAGAAGAAATGAGAAAGAAATAAAAGTATTCCTGGAACTAAATGAAAATGATAGTACAACACAACAAAACCTCTAGGACACTTTAAAAGCAGTTTTATGAGGTAAGTTTCTAACTCTGAGAGCTTACATTAAAAATCAGAAAAAGCACATATAAGTAACTTAATAGTACAACTCAAGACTCTGGAAAGTCAAGAACAAAACCAAACCCAAACCTAGTAGACAAGAAGAAATAACAAAACTCAGAGAAGAAATTAATGAAATAGAAACAAAGAAAAAATATGAAGAATTAATGAATCTCAGAGCTGATTCTTTGAAAAGCTAAACAAGGTAGAAAGACACTTAGCCTAGTAAACCAAAAGCAAGAAAGATCAAATCCAAATAATACAATCAGAGATGAAAGTGGAAGCATTATCAGATTATAAGGACATACTTTAAAAACCTATAATTTATTAAATTTGAAAATCTAAAAGAAATGGACAAGTTTCCAAATTCATGAAAATCATCAAAGTTAAACCAAGAAGAGATCAACAGTTTAAACAGACACATAACAAATAAGGAAATTGAAACAGTAGTATAGAACCTCCCCAATAAAAATAGCCCAGGCCCAGATGGATTCACAGAAAGTTTCTACCAGACATTCAAAGCAGATCTATAGAAAATACTTCTTAAATTATTCAAAAAGATGGAAACAGAGCGAGAACTTCCAAAGTCCTTCTATGAAGCCAGCATCACTCTAATATCAAAACAAGTTAAAGACCCAAAAAAGAAAACTATAGGCCAATATCCTTAATGAACATAGATGCAAAGATTCTTAATACTTGAAAATTGCAGAGACACACATCAAAAGGTTCAGTATACATAAATGTAATAAAACATATAAATATAAATGTAATAAAACATATAAACGGACTTAAGGATAAAAATCACCTGGTCGGGCTGGAGAGATGGCCTAGCGGTTAAGAGCGCCGACCGCTCTTGCAGAGGACCCGGGTTCGATCCCCAGCACCCACATGGCAGCCGAGAACCGTCAGAAACTCCAATTCCAGGAGAACTCCAGTTCCAGGGGAATCCGACACCCTCTTCTGACCTCCGCGGCATTGCACAACACGGGTGCACAAACTTGCATGCAGACAGTACATTCATACACATACGGAAATAAATAATAAATAAATAAATAAATAAATAAATAAATCACCTGGTCATCTCAATAGATGAAGAAAAGGCCTTTTACAAAATCCAACATGCATTCATGTTAAAAGTCCTAGAGGGAATTAGACTGGAGGGAAAATACCTCAACATAATTAAAGCTGTAGACAACAAACCCACGACCAACATCATTCTCAATGGAAACATCCCCATTAAATTGATGAACCAGACAAGGCTGTCCACTTCTCTCCATTCCTTTTTAATATAGTGCTTGAAATTCTTGCTACAGCAATAAGAAAAGAGAAGGAAATTAAAGGAGAGGAAATTAGAAGGGGTCAAATGATCACTATTTGCAGTGGATATATTATACATAAGAGATCCAATGACTTTCACCAGAAAACTGGTAGAAATTATTAACACTTTCAGTAAAGTGGTAGGTTGTAAAATGTACTTATAAAAATCAATAGCCTTCCTATATACCAATGACAAGCAATTGGAAAATACATTTAAAAAACCCTCCCATTCACATTGGTCTCAAAAAATAAATATTTAGGAATAAACCTAACGAAAGACATTAACGATCTCTACAATGAAAATTTAAAATCTTAAAAACAAAATAGATAGAGGAGGATACCAGGAATGGAAAGATGTTGCATGGTTGGTATTAGAAAGTATGTGCTAGTTCGTCACTGGAAAGTAGATCTGAAGGTCCAAGCTAAAGTCAAACTATATCACAAGCAGAAGCAGGTACTGGGGAAGATGCTAATTGGCTCAGCAGAAATGATGTCCAGTAGGTGAACACAAAACAGCCAAGGAACACAGCTCCTTCTCCCAGGAAGGACATTTCAGTATTGTTTACTGGCAAAACTTGGCCTATGTTTGCTGCAAAGGAGTATTTAATATTTAATATTTAATATTCATCTCTCAGAATACAGATCAGGTAATTAGGACACTTTGGAGATGGGTCTCTAAGGAAGAACTGAGGTAAAATGAAACCATGTGGATGAGGTGACACTGTGACATGAAAGCATGAGTGTTTTTGATTCATGTGCAAGCAGAAAGGTCCCTGTGCAGACATGACAAGAAGGTGGCCATTCTAAGAGCCAGGCTAGCACCTGAAATGCAAGTTGATGGCACTGTGATTTTGGACTTTCAGTCTTCTTTAAAATTTTATTTTTTTATTTTATGTGCACGAGTTTATTGCTTACATGTAAGTAAGGGCACCTCTATCATGCAATGCCCATGGATTTCTGAAGAGGGTGTAGGTTCCCCAGGAACTGGCGTTATGGAAGGTTTCTAGCTATGAAGGGGTGTTGGTTCTGTAGAAGAGCAGCCAGTGCTCTTAACCACTGTGTCATCATTCCAGGCCCTGGACTTTCAGTCTTTAGAACAGTGAATAAATGAATTTTTGGAATTTAAGCCTCAGAGTCCATAGTGTTTTTTTCCTATGGCAGCCCAAGCAAAATGCTCAGTCCTTCATTGCCTTGCTGTTAGATGGGGCCCATGTACACTCTTTCAACAATGGTTATTAATGTTATCCTCTCTGACAAAGTTATTTACCTGAAATCAGGTCACAGTCTAGATAATTCCTAAATTTCAAGGAGAATTTCTAGCAATTGACCTTGAAAACATTAGAAAACACAGGCAGAGGAAGTCAGGTCTGCTCACAAAGGACATCAAGGGGCTGCTAAATCCCCTCATGTAAGTGGCAGCTCTTCTGTGCTTGTCAGCTTACCAAGTTACATACTTCCCACATACAATGACACAGAATATACATTCTCATTCAAAAAAGTAAGAAAGGAGGCATATCAAGGAATCCTCAGACCAGATCAAGACAAACAGCAGAGCCAACACCAAACCCTGCAGCTCCACACATGCCTGGCATCTGGAATCTTCTCCATACGCCTGGCATCTGAGGTCTTCTAGGCTCCTAAGGGCTCAGGTTGCCCCCTTTCTCCAGTCAGGCTCAGGGGATTACAGTAGGCTACATTATCTCAGGGCTCAACACTTGATGGTGGGACCCTTGGACTGTGTGGGTTTGGGCACCACTGCTTGCAAATTGGTTTTACATGAAGGATGCTTGTACTCATAAATTATTTCTTATTGTTAAAAAATGAAAAAAAAATAAAGAATAGAAGAAAAAAAAATAAAAAAGATCCAGGAGTCAGAGTCTGAGGGCAAACTCATTTATTGCAGGAGTTTAGGTTCTTATATAGCAGCTTGGCAGAATTTTGACAAGGATGGGGGTGGGATGAAGGAAAGTCTATGTGCATTTTGCAACAGCTAAGTTTTGCACCATTTGCCTCCTGAGATTAGGCTTTTATGGCAGATGCACCTTTAGGCCACTGAGACTAAGGTGTGTATGCACCTCAGGAATGATAAGCTTAGGAATGCTTCACTTCAAGCTACACTTCCTGAGGGCGGGGGGGGGTATAGGTACCTGATATACAAATGGCAAGTGGGAGCGGTTCCTCTCCAACCTTCTAGGTTATTGGGGTTAAAAGCCAGCTTGCTTATGTCTCAGTCATCATGGAATATCAGGCCCCACAACCACATTAGTTTTAATTAAGTCTATTTTGTCAGATATTAGACTTACAACTCCTGTTTATTTCTTAGTGCCAATTGCTTGGGATAACTTTTTCCTTCCTTTCGCCTTAAGATAGTGCCTGTACTTGAAGGCAAGATGGGTTTCTTGCAGACAAAATGGGTTTTGTTTTGTATTCTTTCAACTAATCTGTGACCTTTTGATTGGGGAATTTAGTCCATTGATATTTAAAGTTATTGTTGAAAGATATGTCTTGGTTCCCATCATTTTTTAAAAAATTTATTTATTTTTGTATGTGTATGAACGTACTGTCTGCATGTAGGTTTGTGCAACCCGTGTCGTGAAATGCCATGGAGGTCAGAAGAGGGTTTTGGATTTCCCTGGAACTGGAGTTCTCCTGGAATTGGAGTTACAGACGGTTCTCAGCCACCATGTGGGTGCTGGGGATCAAACCTGGGTCCTCTGCAAGAGCAGTCGGTGCTCTTAACCGCTAGGCTATCTCTCCAGCCTGGTTCCCATCATTTTAATCTGTTTGCATTCTTGATTTAACTTTGCATTTTCAAAGTTATACTTTCATTTAGTTTCTTTCTGTTGCCCCCTAGGTATAGGCAGTACTTTCTTCAGCTCTTTATATTGCTTTAAGTGTTCTCTGAAAGGCTCATTATGTGGACATGAATTTCTTCAGTCTATTCATGTTGCAGAAGACTTTCCTTTCTCCTTCAACTATAATAGACATATTTTCTGGGTAAAGTACTCTGGCTTGACATTTCTGGTCATTTAGAACTGGGAATACTTTGATCCAGGCTTTTCTGGCTTTCATAGTTTGCATTGAAAAGTCGCCTGTAATTCTGATGGGCTGTCCTCTATATGTGACTTGTTTTTCTTTTGCAACTTTCAGTATTGTTTGTTCTGTATATATAGTGTTTTTGCTATGATATGGCCTGGGGGAATTTCTTTTCTGGTCCTGTCTATTTGGTGTTCTTTGTGCTTCTTGTATTTATATGGGGCATGTCTTTCTCTAATTTTGGGAAATTTTCTTCAGTAATCCTATTGAAGATATGGTCAATACAATTATCCTGAGATTCTTCTTCCTCTATGCCTATGAAGCATTATTTTGGTCCTTTCATTGTGTCCCACATATCCTGCATATTCCATTCCTGTGTTTTTAAATTTTTTTCATAATCTGCTTGAGTGGTCCAGTTCTTCAACTTTATTGTCCAGTCTTGATATTCTCTTTTCCACTTTATTCATTCTATTGATGAGCCTTTCTCCTGTTGTTTCCAATTGGCTTATTGAGTTTTTCCACTTCCTCCTTCATTTCAGCCTGAGTTTTCTTCAATATTTCTATCTCTGGATTCAGTCAGAATTTTATCCTTATCTTTTTTCAGTTCTTTGTGTATTCTTTACTTTCATTTAATACTTTGATCATATTTATGATTTTTAAAAATTCTGAGTCCTGGGTTATGCTAGGGTGTTCTCATTATAGAACTCTTCTATAGGACTGGTGGTGTTTGGTGGGGACATATTGTTTGGGTTTTTCCATGTTTTTGTTGTGATTTTGGCATGTAGATATTTTTTTAATTAATTTTTATTGATGCTTTGTGCATTTCATACATTTTTTCCAATTCAGTTCAGGCTTATTTCCCTTTCCCTCCCCCCACCCCCACCCCATCCCAGATCATGCATTCTGCCATAACTGTCCTGCATCTTTCTCTCAGTTTTTTTTTTTCATTTTTAGCTATAAGTGATAATCCTTGAGTACAAGCATCCTTCATGCAAAACCTATCTGCAGGCTGTTGTGCCCAAACACCTACAGCCCAACCATCCAGTGGGGGGTGACAGGTTGTTTGTTCAATCAAGTTGATCAAATGAGTGTCCAGACTACATTGCTGTAGTTTCACCATTCACCCCAATCGCAGCCCTTACATTCTACCACGCCCCCTCTTCCGCAGGTTGTTCCCTAGGCTTAGAAAAGGGGCACAGGTGGATGAGAGGTAAAACAGTCCACTCTCTCTGGAGCTGTTGACTTGGACTCTGGTCAATTCTGGCTGTTTCCTTTCATGGGCTGACAGTTTGTCCAGGAATAACCTTTCGATCCTACTAATGAAGAACAAGCAATTAGATATATAGGTATTTAAGCAGCACTAATAGTTATGGTAGGTTACTTTAGCATAGACACATGTTTGGATATGTTAATCCATGAATTACAATTTTCCCCCCTGTTAAATATGACAGGGTCTTACTGTGGCTTATAACATCTNTCAACTGACGAGTGGATAGAGAAAATGTGGTACATGTATACAATGGAGTTCTATGCAGCAGTAAAGAGGGACAACATCATGAACTTTGCAGGTAAATGGATGGAGCTGGAAGACATTATGTTAAGTGAAGTAACACAGTCCCAGAAAAACAAACGACAAATGGTGTCCCTCATATGTGGATGCTAGTACCAACAACCCAGATATAAATATTTCTCATGGAGAGGGAGGCATAGTAAAAGAACAACAGAAAGACTGCATCAGAAAATGGACTGAAATGGTGAATTGGAAAGGGGGGATGGGTGGGAGAGGGACACGGGTGTATATTCGATTAAGGCATATTTAATTGACGTGAGCTCAGCAAGTACCCAGTTTCGCCTAGACACTGTCTACAGGACACATGGTGTTTTAGGACTTAGTAAAAGTACACGTGTATATTAAACAACATTGGTTTACAGAATCTGATAAAAATGGTAATGCATCTGAATTAAATGGAGATATAATTCGCTGTTGCCCACATTTGCTTTACATAAAATCTGTAGAGCAAGAACTTTGGGATTGACACATACAAATGTTCTCTATAATTTCTCTGTTGTACAGTATCACCTTGTAGCATTCTCTTTAAGATGATTTAACGTAAAAATTAAGTTTGCTTCCCAAGTTAATCATATATAGTCACCCAAAACAACATGGGTGAATTTGATGAAATCTATGCCTTGACTCCACCCTATAGTCATGTATAATACAACTATCTTCTGGAGACTCATACGCTAAAAAAAAAAAGGGGGCGGGGGAGATACAGAAAGACATGAAACCTTTTCATCAAACCCCTGCAATTCAAATCTTAAAACTAACTATGGGAAAAGATTTGTTTGTTCCAACAGGGCATGTGGATATTTTTAATGTTGTGACTCTGGTATAAAACTCAACACTTAGTTGTGTTGCAGTCTGATTTTGTTTGTATTCTTGCTGTGCTTTGGTTGTTTACTTATGAGGTATGAAATGCTGGTTTGTCTAGGCTTCAGTATCTTTTTTTATTTTATGTTCGATGGATCAGATGGCTCTAGTCCACTCAAGACTTCCTGCATCCCAAGGCTGGCACCAATAAGATATTTTCAGGTTTCCTTCTAAGGTCTGCGTCCCTATTAGCCAGCAGGCACAGCACAGTTTGGGATGCTCATTAGGCAGAGGCTGAATTCAGGTGCTTTCAGTCTGCAAAGGTCTGGGCCCCTACCAAAGGGCAGGAAAACCTATCCGTGCAGCAGTGGTAAGGGCTGCAGATGATTCCCAATGTAGGGAGATGACCACAGCACAATTTGGGAATGCTCACCACCATGCAAACTCGGGATTCAGGCACAGGTCTGGGCCCATGCTAAAGCACAGAGAGGCTTAGTATTGCCTTACTTTATATATTTTTAAAAGCATATAATTTGGGGCTGGAGAGATGGCTCAGTGGTTAAGTGCACTGACTGCTCTTGAAGAGGATCCATGTTTTGACTCCCAGCATCCACATGGCAGCTAACAACTGTCTATAACTTCAGTTTCCAGGGGATATGATGCCTTCTTCTGACTTCCACAGGCACTTTGACACAGGCACATTTATGTATATACAGGCTACACATAAAAAAATTAAAATATACTAGATAAAATATTTAAAAGCATAGAATTTATAATTAGGTTGCATTCAAAATTAGGATGGCTGTATTTTCCAACTGAGTTGCCCCAACCTTCTGAACTTTTTTATATGTATGAAATATTCCAAATATTTTTTCTAAAATGCATTATGTGGATATTAATATATCTTTACTTTTCTTTGTTATATGTGCCTGGAATGCTTTTTCATACTTAAAAATATATTTTTTATGTGTATGAGTGTATTGCTTGCATATATGTCAGTGCTCTCATGTCATGTAGTGCGATGTGATAAATTATTTCTTCTTTGAAATGAGCTCACCACCCAGAGCAGCTGAGTGGGAGGAGCTAAGTTTGAGGTGCAGTGAGTACTCCCGTGGGTGCTGACAATCCCACAAAGCTGGCATTCTCACAGAAAGAGCATGGGACTATGAAATTCTGGGATCTGGGGAGGGGCACAGATGTATAAAAGGCCCATCACATGAAGCTGGACCCTCTCACCATATACCGGTATGACAGAGGGCACTGACTTTTTGTGTCAGAACTTGTAGAGGGTATGTTGATCTGGGGACTCCAGCTGCAGATGCAACTGGAGTGTTTGCTTCCCAAATGTTACTTTGTAGCCAATCTCTATGAATTCTAGTCTAGTCTAAGATTGGAGAACTCTCTACTTACATTGCCTTAATTATTGAGGGAAACCAGGGAAATTGCCAGAGGCAGAGCAGAGTTGAGGAGGGTACAGCTGGTAGGCTATGGGCACTTCCCTCTCTGTGACAATTTGGATAAGGATAAGGCAAAGCAAGTTCACACTGGAAAGTAATGACGGAATACATTTTATGGGGAAAGCTGGAGGAAAACGCAGAGGGAATCCTATCATGGCGGATTGTTTGCCCAGGATTTGGGAGTATAGCAGCAGTGGCATGGATCATACGACGGTCTGTAAGATGCGGAACTATTGCAGATCCACTAATGGGACTTCAGCCAGTGTCCAGTCTATAAAGAGGAAAGTCTGCTCATGCTTCAAAAAAAGGGAAGCCTGGTCTAGCAAGAACTGATTTTGTCCTCAAGTGGATGGAACTGGTAAATAAAAAGCCAAAAGGAGCCAGGGGCTCCCTCCACCCTCGTCCCCCAAAAAACCTGAATGACCCCTGAGGACCAGAACCTCAACTGTCCTTGAGAAAACAAAAACCTTGGTTAATCTGGGCTAACTATGTGGCCTTAAATATCCAAAATGAAAGTATAGCCAGAAAAAAAATGTATCAGGCTGGTGTAACTTAGCCTTTCTGGGTGCTTAATGACCATACTTAATGCCCATACTAATTTGACTGAGGGACTTAAGGGATAACTTTGTTTCTTACCCTCAGACGTCAACTAAATCCCAAGGGACTATGCATGGGGGCATCTCTTGAACTGTCCTGCAAATGTGGGTCACCAGTCTTCCTGTGCAGGGAGGTCTTGGAGATCCACTAATGGGACTTCAGCCAGTGTCCAGTCTATAAAGAGGAAGTGCTCATGCTTCAAAAAGGGAAGCCTGGTCTAGCAAGACATGACTTTGTCTTGAGTGGATGGAACTGGTAAATGAAAAGCCAAAAGGTGCCAGGGGTTCTGTCCCCCCTGAAAAAAAAAAAACCCTGAGTGACCCCTGAGGACCAGAGCCTCAATTGACTTTAAGAAAACAAAAACCTTGGTTAATCTGGGCTGTGTGGCATTAAACATCCAAAGGATAGTATAACCAGAAAAAAAGCACTGTTGTGGCACTGTTGCTTTTCCTGTCTTCAATTCTTACTGGCAAGTGCAGCTACCCTGTGGCTGCCATTGCTTTTGCCATCCTTCAAAGTCATGAGATGCAGCTTTTCAACCTTCCATTATGGACTGAAGACTCATGTCTCTCCAATTATCCTCCAAACCGTCAGTGCCAGATGGGGACTGCTGGGACATCCAGCTTGTGGACTGAGCAACTACTGGGGTTTTGGCCTCTTCAGAGTACAGACTGCCATTGTTGGACTACCCAGGCTGTACCATGGAGGCCAGTACAGGAAGATCAAGGCAGGACACAATGCTTACTGGACCTCATTTGGTGACCATGGGAAGGGAAAACCCCAGTGTGGAGCACAAGGGCAGGACTGATGGTTGTTTGGGCTTGCCAAGGAGGAGCCTTCAAACAATTCCTTAAGGAAAACATGGCATCTTTCAGGCTAATAAAGAAAAATAAAAAAAAAATAGAAAAAATAAATCATAAACAGCAGATACTAAAACCTAAAAAAAAAAGAAAAAAGATGCAGATCTAGAATGAAGCCAAATAGGCAGATAGAATCAGTGGGGAAATCCCCAACTGGTCATCTGCTGCTAAGTGGTATGGAGCAGCATGCTTACTTGACCAGTGGGGTCCACCACGTGATTATGGAAATATGTGGAAAACTACAGAGGGCTTAGAGTAGATTTTACAAACCCTGAAAATAGCAGATCAAGGGTGAAAGGTGCAACAAGCACGGACTACTCCATGTGATTAAGCAAATATCTCAGCTAGGAGAGGTGGCCCAAAGAGAGATCAAAGATTTAAGAGAAAAGTTAGAGCAAGAGAAATTTAAGAGGTTGGCCTCTGACCCCACCAGTAAGTTTTATAAAGGGGAAAAGGAGGTGGAAGTGTCAGCCTGCTTCTCCTAGCTGCAAAGCTAGGAGAACCAGGAGAAAAAGATAATGATAAAATGGAGAATGTCATAGTGGAAGTGACAGATGCCCCTCAGGTTCGATGTCTGATTCAAAGAAAAGGAAACCCAGCTCTCAACATGCTAACAGTGGCTGTAGCAATGGCCTAGAGAGAAAAGCTAAGGCAGTCAAGGAGTACTCAGCATTGGAATTGTTGAAATTGAGAAAAACTTTCAAGCAGGCAGTGAGGGGGCCCCTCATCACCTGGCTTGTAAGTGGAATTATTTTAAGTATTGCAGAAGCAGGACAGTTGAGTAATATAACTATCCACCTTGAGATATAAGCTATATAACTCAGGACAGCATAAGGGGAGTGAGTACCTAATGGATTGGCTAATAACAGCCATTACAGACACATGGTCATCCACAACAGAAATTCCCCTAAATGCCAGGGGGTGGAAAGTGATAAAAGATGGAAAAATACTACTAAGAGAGCTGGGTATGAGCAAAGCAATATATGGTGTTCTGTGTACTGGGCCAGATAGAGGTGTGTTTAACAATGATTTAAGAAAAAGCCTGATTCGACAAGGACCTCCAGAGTGGTATGAAACTTTCATGGCTATACTGAGCCATTAAAGACAGGACAGAGTTTGTATGAAGGAAGGAAGTCTTTGTCAAATCTAGATAACATAGACCAGTATGTAAAATATGTCTGTAGAAAAGTAAAACATAAAAGGAAGTCAACTTGGGTTAGTAGGAGGCAAGTGTGGTAGGATCTGTGTAAAGCCAAAGTTCTTAAAGAAAAAAATTGATAAAAATCCAAATTCTGTGCTGAAAATCCTCTGGAAGGCTTTAAAGCCTGAGGAACAGTTCACGAGAGGGTGAGTAATGAACCCCCCCAAGTTAAACAGAGTACCTTTCTTGGTTGAGTAAAATCTTGCTGAGGGTGGGAACAGTTTGCTTGGCTGGGGCTTCCCTCAGCAGCTGGATAGTGCCAGTAAAAAGAAAGCAGGTGCTTTGACCACAGCCAGAAGTCAGGCCCAGGGCCTGCCTGACTCAGCTAATCAGCAAATACAGCAGAGGCAAAAGGAGACACATCCTTCCTTTTGGGCCCTGTGGGCCCTAGAGAATGCAGCCTACTGTAACCGCGAGCCTGAGTAGAGTTTAGCGACCTGTCTCTGGCAGGTCACTTCTGCATAGGAGTGACTCAGCATAGCCCGATCTGAAAACGCCTGCAATCGATGTGGCAAGTTACTATTGGCCCAAAGCTATCCCCCCACTCTAGGTATCTCCTCTCCCACCTTCTTTTCTCCATCCCTCCTGCCAAGCATATATAAGCCACTGCCTGATGCAATAAAGTGAGTCCTTGTTTCGATGAGCTCCTGGTCTGGTGTGTTCTCTTGCGGACCATTGACACTCATCATCCTGCTCAGCCCCATCCACTGAGGAGGGCAGCTGGTTCGAGCCTCCTCTCCCCATCCCTCTTCAGGTGAGCCACAGTCTGGTGTTTCTGCCTGGTTACCTTTGGAAGTTTGCTGATGGGCCAATCAGTCTATGGGTGAGTGTACCTCCATAAATTATGGAGAAGTCTGCTTCCAAACCTAACCCCGATCCTTCCTCTGGAGGCATTCCCTGGCAGTCAGAAATGGGATGGGAGTGGTGTCCCCTCAGGCCGTGTCCCCCTAGGCCTCCAAAAAAGGCCTCTGAAGTTCCACATCCAAGGGAGCTGGACATAAGGATGGATATTCAGAGAAATTGTGAGAGGAGAGCTTCCTCTCCCATGCACTTGCCCTCTAGAGGTCTTGAAATGGGCTCAGAGCCTGCCCTGCAACCTGGGCTCTGGCCCCTAAGAGAAGCCCCAGCTTCTGCCTTCTGGCCACAGTTCAGGTGGCGAAGGTCACAGAGGCTGGATGGACGGGCTTGCCATGGAGCAAGCAAGCTCAAGCTTTTTGCTGCAAACCTTCCACAGAGGTGCTCATTTGCACCTTAGCATAGGCAGGCTTGGGTTGTAGAGGCAACTACCCAGGAATTAATCTAGCAACATTGGCTTGCATGGAAGCTTGTGAAAAGCCAGCCACAGTCTAAATGTGCTTTTAAAAAGTCCTTTTTAAAAATTTTTCTGTAAATAGTGTTAAATAGTGTAACATAGTGCTTAATTCTGCTGAAGTTTCCTTTTGTCTGCTAAACTTCCTCCAAGATCTTTTCTAGAGACCGGTCTTCTTATAAATTCCAGGCTTGTAGAGCCTGGCTTGGTGGCCCAGGCCTTTGATCCAAGTGGATGCCTGTGAGTTCAAGGCCAGCCTAGCCTACCAGGCTGGCTCTGACTGTGGGCAGGCTCTGCCTTGAAAAGACCAATGGCAAAACATGAAGCTTCTCAGTGTGTAGTTGTTTGTAAATACTCTGGTTAATGTAGTCCAATGTTTGTTCTATGCCCCTCTCCTGCTAAACAGTGGATGGCTGGTGGGGGGAAGGGCTGGCTTTATAGTATTCTGTGTTTCACTGGGAAGCATAAAGTCTGGGGCACCCTTGCCCGAGGGCAGTGCTTCATCTTTCATTGTGTTTTAAAGGTGCAGCTTTGATTCCAATACTCAGGAGACAGACTGTGGAAATGACCTTTTCTCATTGAGTATAAGTCACGACTTTTTTTCCTTTGTACATATGTTTGTGTATGCTTGTATGTATGTGTGTGTGTACATATGTGTATGGATGCATGAGCATTTTGTTTTAACCCCTATAACTTTCTAAACTTCTGTGTTTTAAAAAGGTCAACTATAATTCACTTTACAGATTCAACCTATACAAAACTTGGTTTATACCTTTTAGTGTTAACAATCTTTTATTGGATTTATGTAAATGTTAATATGCATTTGTACAATTCTAAAAAGCCTCCAAGCTGGAACTGGCCCTTCCAACTTGGATGCAGCTCTATTAATTAGTTAAACTTCTATGGTCATTTGTGTAATTTACTTGTCTTGGTTAAAAAATTACTGATTGTACAAATGGTGTTACAGTTAGCTACTTTATGGGTATATGGTACCATTATCAACTACACTCCCTCAACGCCTGAGACAAAAATTAACATTGGTTCTAAGCAATAATCTTATTTTAATTTAGATATAATTTAAAGTATGGTTAAATGTGTATTGTAAAACATTTAACAACTAAGTAAAGCATCTTTAAAACAGGGTTTTGTGCCAGGCCTGGAAAAAACCACCTCCAAGGACTGAAAGGAAAATGCTTGTTATAAACCCACTTTATAAGATTTATAATGATATCTTTGAAATAAGTATTATACATTTATATAGAGGTATTTCAGTAGAGATTTATACAGAAATACAAATAAATATAAGTTAATGGACTTGATTTCTCTGAAGTCACAGTCTAGTAAAAGAAGTTTAAGGAAATTTTTGCTGTTGTCCTATCACTGGACTCTATACCTGAGCCCTTTAACCTGTTCTCAGATAGCCTTTATGTGGTCAGCTTGCTGCCTAACTTGGTAGAAGCTCATATTAGGCTGGATTAACAAAGAACCAGCCCTATTTTCCTTCAACACCTTAGAAGGCATCAAAATCTACCAGGATTCCTTTCAAAAGGCAATAAACCGGCTGATCAACTAGCCTCAATGCCTCAACGTAATACACTTACGGAGGCAACACAATTCTACCAACTAATCCATGCTAACTGGAGATGACTTAGGCATAAATACCCCCACGTAGCAGTTCAAGACCTTAAAAAAAAATCATTCGCACCTGCTGGTCTTGCCAGCCCTTCCTTCAGATCCCCCCCTTTAAACCTTGGGCAGTAATCCCCGAGGTCTCCCACCTAACCCCCTCTGGCAAATAGATGTTACCCACTATGTCCCATTTGGAAAACTTAAACACATTTTTGTATCAGTTGACACTTTCTCACACATGTGCTGGGGCGTCAGCACGTATGCGAGAAAAGACCAAACACGCCATTAGCCATATGCTCCAACACTTTGCTACCCTCGGGTTACCCAATCAAATCAAAACAGACAAAGGTCCATGCTTCATAAGCAAGCCTTTTGTAAACTTCCTCCAAACATGGAGAATTTCACATTCTACTGGTATCCCTACAATCTTCGGGGACAGGCTATTGTGGAAAGATTTAATCAAACCCTTAAGGCTCAATTACAAAAACAAAAGGGGGACACCATGCCCCCACATGATCAACTAAAGAAAGCACCATTCACCCTAAATATTTTAATTCTAAATGGCTGATATTTCATACTTCAAAAACAGTAGTGAATAAAATGCTTTAAAGAAAATTATGGCAAACAAGCTTGAAACATGATTCCGATTTCGTACAATTGCTTAAGTTTTTTTTTTTTAAATGCAAACAATTCTTTGCCATTTCTTTATTCTAGAGCATCTGAATTAAGGCTTTGAATTATTTGACCCAAGATTTTACAATATTAAAATCTGACTCAGGATTTGCAATGTTAAAAGAACAGGTCCACAGCCGTACTACAACTCTGCCTCAGAGTCAGCATAAATGGAGGTAAAGCTCAACACCTTAAGGAAATGGTAGCAGAGACATATGCTAACAGCTAGGAGTTACATATATAATTTTAATTAAAGGATGGATAATAAACAGTTAGTGGCAAGAGACTGGTGCTGATTAACAAAAAGTTTCTTTTCAAAAGAAATTGTAACATCTTTGGAAAACTGGTTCTTTCTTTAGTTCCCACAAAGTTCATGCAGATATGTTTCTTAAGACAGTCTTAAAGTCCATTGCAGATGAAAATGGAATGTGCATCCAGAACTACAGATGAAAACGTAAGACCTGGGTGCTGATAGAGGTCTTCCTGATTCCAGTTGGTTGTCACACATTTGTGTCCTGGAGTAATGGTTCTTTGGCCTCTCCTGGCGCTTGTGTACTGTGAGGATGGCTGTGGCTACCACAGTGCTATTCACCCTAAATATTTTAAAATTTTCCAAGGAAGAAGGCATACATCCCCTTTTCAGAAATACTGGTCCTCATCTGTCACCTATAGCTAATATCTCCCCCAACAGGGAGACAATGATAATGACCCCTCCAGGGAGTGTTTTACTCCTAAGGATGGCCCCTCTGCTCTTCCCTCAGGAGCGGCCCAGGATAAAAGTGACAGTTGCTCTTCCTGCTGCTGGCTCTTGTCCCGCCCAGTGATGGGGGACTCGGAGACCCCAATGCGGCCAGACAACACCTGGAGGCTAGTGGATCTGTATCCATCTGAAAACCCTGAAAAGAGGAGAGAACTTCAAGAAAATCCCTTGGGGACCAGCTTGCATGGCTTCCTGCCCTACTTCCTCCCTCTGCTTAGACCCCTTCTTACACTCTTCCTAATTATTACCCTCAGGCCCTGCGTGATTAACAAAATCACTCAATTTATCCAGGGGAGGCTAGACATCAGGTTGAGGTCCACTATCACAGGCTTGTTAATCAGGAGCCAGGGCCTTATGAATGGCCATCTTCATAGGATCACCCGACCCCTGCCCTCCATGTGGCCAATGATGGGTAAGACCCCAGAGAGACTGGGGAAACCTGACAGGGCATGGAGAGGCTCTTCAGCAGACCAGAGTCATAGCACCCAATGATGGGTAAGATCTTTCTGCAGTCAGCCAACCTAAGGCGGGGGCCAAACCTAAGCTGTTTGTATCCCAAAAACAGGTAAGACTGAGTTTGCAAGAATAGATGACCTAAAACAGGGCCTATTTTTCTCCTCCTGCATTGCAAAAACAAAAGGGGGAATTGTTGGGCCCTGTGGGCCCTAGAGAATGCAGCCTACTGTAACCCCCTGAGCCTGACTAGAGTTTAGCAACCTGTTTCTGGCTGGTCACTTTAGCATAGGAGTGACTCAGCATAGCCCCACCTGAAAATGCCTACAACCGATGTGGCAAGTTACTATTGGCCCAAAGCTATCCCCCCAACTCTATGTATCTCCTCTACCTCTTTTCTCCACCCCTCCTGCCAAGCATATATAAGCCGCTGCCTGGTGCAATAAAGTGAGTCCTTGCTTCGACGAGCTCCAAGTCTGGTGTGTTCTCTTGCGGACTGTTGATACTCATTATCCCATTCAGCCCCATCCACTGAGGAGGCCGGCTGGTTTGAGCCTCCCCTCTCTGTCCCTCTTAAGGTGATGCCACACTTCCTTGGGCTTATGCAGGGCTAGGCAGCTTGAGGCAGGCCCAGTGAGTCTATCAACACTAGAGAAATACAGGGAGGTTGTGGGTAAAAACCCCTAGATACCAGATGGGTTCAAGAAAATGACTACAGATGATGAAGAACTAACTAAATCAATGCCTCTCATTCCTGATGTTGTACCCAACATGAATCTTTTGAGACAACAATTGGCACAGATAGATAAATCTTCCCAGGCAATGTTGCACCTTGTTTATGTTTAAATTAATACATAATGTTAGTGTCTGAGTATTTTGTAGATGTGAAACTGGTTGGAGACATATCCCACACACTGGAAGGAACAAAGATAAAAAAGTAAATTCAGGAAGGAGGGGTACTAGGGCCAGGTATACTTATGGAACCTTCGAAAGATTTATGTTTAAATAAGACATAGTAGTAGATAAAGGCTTCAATACCAGGCATGGACTGCCCTGCTAGGAGCTGTTGGCTGGGTGCTTTTAGCACCCCCGAACAGAGGTCATTTTGCCTATGACTTTGGGTGCACACAAAAGTGAATAATAAAACCCTATTGCTGAATTAAATATGGGAGGTGAATATGAGAAAGGAAATTATGCTGAGACCTTGCACTACAAATGGACAGCTGACCTTCCCAGTGCTGAAGAGTGCTGCGCAAATTGCTGAAAATTAATGGTCTCCGATGCTCTATGGACTTCATGTGCTACATTCCCCAAAGAAGACATTAAGTACAATAGTGACCACCAAGGTGTGTACCTAGGAAAAAAAAGTCTAATTGGATATATGGCCTGCTCCTTTGGAGGGTAGGATGCATGAATGATACTGCAAGCATAGCGGTGGAAGACTTCATAGGCCCCATTAATAAGCCATAATGCCAGGATTAAGATACTATCCAAACATTTAGGTTTGTGCCCATAGAGTATCTGGATATAATAGTTAATATTTATTTAGATGTCTATGCTTCTGGCTATTTGTGTTCTATTTAGTAGAGATAAAAGGGAGACTCCAGAACGAGCTACTGGCCTGCTGAAGACAGAACTTGGACAGACACAAGAATTTGATGTGTCACCTCACAGACTATCTCCCACCCTTCTGAGGCCCAGGGACTCTCTCAGAAGATGTCAGCACCTCCAGTTTGTAAGGGCCAAAGAAGGGTGGGTGGGGTGTGGGATAAATTATTTCTTCTTTGAAATGAGCTCACCACCTGGAGCAGCTGAGTGGAAGGAGTTAAGTTTGCAGTGCAGTGAGTATTCTGGTGGTACTGACAATCCCTCATTGGATGCTGGCATTCTCACAGAAAGTGCAGGGAACTATGGAATTCTGGGACTTTGAGAGGGATGGATATGTATAAAAGACCTGCCACATGAAGCTGGACTCTCTCTCTCACTACATAACCAGCATGACAGAAGGCACTGGGTTTTCCTGCCAGAACTTGTAGAGGCCATGTTGAACTGCGGATCCAGCCATAGCTGGAGCTGGAGTGAGTGTTCCTTCCCAAATCTTACCTTGTAGCCAATTTCAATGAATTCTGGCCTAGTCTGAGATTGGAGAACTCTCTACTTGCATTGCCTTAATTATTGGTGGAAACCTGGGAAATGGCAGAGGTAGGGCAGAGTTGTAGAGGCTGCAGTTGTTAGGCTGTGGGTGCTTCCCCCACCCCAGAGGAAAATTCTTCTGGGACAAGAGCTCACAGAGGTTAGAAGAGGCAGTCAGATACTCAGAAACTGGAGTTTTAGATGGTTATTAACAGCCATCTCGGTGCTGGGAACTGACCTTGGTCTGCAAAAGCACCATGTGCTCTCAATCAATGAGCCATCTCTTCAGCTCTGCTTTTCCATAATTTATGAGGGTTTCTTATGTTTAATCTATGCTCCTTTTAGTTTTTATATGAGTATTTTGCCTGCATGTATGTAAGTGCACTCATGCATGCAATGCCTATAGAGGCCAGAAGAGGGTATTGGATCTTCTGGAAATGGAGTTATGTTTGTTAACTACCATGTGAGGTTGCTCTTAACTGCTGAGCCCTCTCTGCAGCCCCACGTGTTCCTTTTAAACAAGCTGGTTTTAATCCTGTAAATAGTGCATGCCATGGTACACATGTGGTAGTCAGAGGACAATTCTGTGGAGTTGGCTCTCTCGTTCCACTTTAATGTAGGTTATAGGGATTGAATTCAGGTCACCAGGCTTATATGGCAAGCACCTTTATCTGCTGAACCATATTGGCAGCCCTAATCTCTGCTTTCTAATGGACATTTTTGTTGATTTGCATTTAAAATACTGATATTGTTCAGTTTGGCTCTCATTTTTGTGTCATGTCTATTCTTTGTTCATTCTTATTTTGTGTTATGTATTTTATTCTATTTTATCTCCTCAGCTAAATTTCTAGTTTTTTTGTAATGATTACCTTAGCATTTATAATATGAATTGTCAGTTTGGTACTATACTACAGTTTAGTGTTTTAGAATCTCACAGCATAATTCCACTTCCTACTTTCCACCCTTTGAGCTTCAGTTGTCACATATTTCATGTCTATATTTTAACTTTCACATTATTGTTTGTTTAAAATCCAACTATAATTTACATTGTTTTTCTTAGTTAACCCTGTAAATGTTCATCTCTTTCTGCAATTCTGTTTGCCTCACAGGGCCTTATGTCAGAAGAATATTCTGATTATAAGTCTACTACTTTGGAAAGTTTTGTCTATAATTTCATCTTCAAGTGTTTGCCTTCATTTCTAATGATTTTTATTGAAGAATTTTAGGATATAGCCAGCTGTGGTGGTGCCTGACTTTAATCTCTGCACTTGGGAGGCAGAGGCAGGCAGTTCTCTGGCCAGCCTGGTCTACATAATTACAGGCCAGCTGCAGCTATAAAGGAAACCCTGTCTCAAAAAGATGTATCTGTCCCCCTCCCCCCAAATTTTAAGATAGGGCATGGAGAGGTGGCTCAGAGGTGAAGAGCATTGGCTGTTCTTGTGAGAACGGGATTTTAGTTCCCAGAACTCATATGCTGGCTAACAACTATATGTAACTCCAGTTCCAGGGGATCCAACCCCTCTTCTGGCCTTCATGGGCATTGCATGACATGGGTGTACTTATATACATGGCAGGCAAAACAGTCATACATATAAAAAAAAAACACAAAGAATTCTAAGATGACAAGATACTTCTTCTACATTTGATATTGGGAAGGTATTCTGTTGTGATCTGGATTCCAGAGTTTCCTTGGAAAGGCTGATAACAATGTTGCTCTTTGGTGTTAATATTTATTTATTTATTTATTTACTTATTTATTTTTGAGACAGAGTCTCCCTTTAGTCTCAGCTGGCCTGGAGCTCATTCAGTAGATCATGGTGGCCTTGAACTCAGAGATTTGCCTGATTCTACCTCTGGAGTGCTGGGATTAAAGGTGTGTGCCACCAGGCCCGGCCTAGTTTAAAAAGTTTAAAAGTTTAGAACATCAACCTGGGATAGACGGACACGTAGGCTCAAAATAGATTCCATTTCTCAATCAGTTTTGTTCACATTTCCCCTTTATCTTCTTTATATATGACATTTTAAAAACCTTGCTAAATTAAATATCTGGGCCATCTATTCATGGATTTTTTTTCTTGGTTATTGTTACATTTTCCTGCTTTTTTCTGTGTACTGTAATTTTTCTTGTGCCAGAAACTATAAAATGTCTTGTATGGACTGCAGTAGACTCCAGATGTACACACATGCATACAAACACATACCACACTAAAGCTCTTGTTACCTTGTTATAAACTCTCTTCTTTGCTCCATAATTTGCACAATGTCTACACCTCTATATTACCTTGTACTTGTTAAAATTCAAAATGAAACTATGAAATTACCAAGGGGGCAGGTCTTAAGTTATGCAACAGAATGGATATGCTAGCTGGCTTAATTGTGGCAATCATTTCAGAATGTTATAGATCTGTGAATCATGTTGCATACCATACATATGTAGTAAGCCTCAATGAAAAAGCTGAAAAAGTATCAAACACCTAGACATAATTGAAATTATAAGACCTTTATACAGAAGATTACAAAATATTGTTCAAAAATATTTAAAAGGAACTAAATATAAATGTAGCTTGTCTGGGCTGGAGAGATGGCTCAGCAGTAAGAGCAGTGGCTGGTCTTGCTGAGGACCCAGGTTCGATTACTAGCACCTACATGACAGCTAACAACTGCCTGTAACTTAAGTTCCAAGGGATCTGACACCCTCTTCTGACTTTTTTGGGCATTTCATGACACGGGTGCACTTATATACATGTAGGCAATGCACCCACATGCATCAAAATGTAGTTTTATCATTTCACGTACCCAAATGTTCAGTGCTGTTTCAACTGTAATGGTTTCAAATTGATCAACAGATTTGGTTCCAATAAAATTCCCAGAAGATGGTTGAGGACAGTTCTTAGTGGTAGAGCCCTTCACTATCATGCACAAGACCTTCAGTTTTAATCCCAGCACCAAAAGAAAAAAATATCCCAGAGGCTGTGAGGGTCTGTGTGTGTTGGGTCGTGTACAAATTTAAAAAATTATTCTCAATATGTGTGGAAGTACAAAAGAGAATAACCAATCCACCCTTAATGTCAACATTTGAAAACATACAGTAAAAGATTTCAGGTCTGGCAAGATGGCTCAGGAGATTAGGGGTGTTTGCTGAAAAGCCTGATGACCTGAATTCAGTTCCCCCCAAGCCAGGAAAATGTCCTCTGACTTCTACTCTCACTCCAAGCCACATGCATGTATCCTTACAAAATAAACCTTTTCCCCCAAAATAATGGTGGAAAGTGTTTTATTAGCATAAAGGTAGAAGAAAGTTAGATAAGCAGAATGTAGCAAAGAGTCCATATTTAAGACAAATGCAATAAATGCAATCTGTGAGGGAAATAGTGGCATTTCAATACAGGTCATGGAGCTATGCCATATCCCTATGGAATACTATGGAGTAAGTACAAACCTTGATGGACTGTTGACATCACACTGAACAACTAAGGCGCATTCAGAGTGGTAATTGCCAACTGGAACTGTTTTACTATAAGAAACACTTGGAAAAGTTTTTGCTGGTCACTTCTGGGGAAGAGGTGCTGCTGAGTCATGTGAGGAGAGCCTGGACACACCGTGCAGCTTGTCACAGTATACAGGAGAGGTCCCCACAGCAAAAAGTTATCCAACCCAAATGCCAGTAGTAATGCTGATATGAAACCATGGCCAAGAAGAAACTAGACTAGAATGTATTCATGATTGTCTGTAGGCAATGAGTTAACAGGTCATGAAAAGCACTATTCATAAAGAATGGGAAAATTTGATTTTCCTTTAAATGACATATTTTTCCTCTCAAAGGAAAAAAAATTACAGAGCAGAGGTGAGCTATGTGCACTATATGGAACTTCCCAGGACTCTGACAAGCATACTCTAGTCCTGGTGAGCCCTGACCCCTGATATTTGTGACCTTAAGTAATCCTCTGCCTAGAGGGCTGATAGGACCTATCACTTGTTCCTAACCAACAGAATATGGCAGAGGTGTTGGTGGTAAGTAGTATGTAATTCAGAGAGAGAGAGAGAGAGAGAGAGAGAGAGAGAGAGAGAGAGAGAGAGAAAATATTTCTTGAGACTGTAATGCCCCTCTCATGAAGAGACACTTTTCTTGGCTACTTGGAAACATGTGCTCATAATCTGAAAGCCCATGTAACAAGGCAGTACAGACAACCTCCAGACCCCTGTGACCCTGAGGCTCATGAACTGACATCCTTTAAGAAACTCAAGGCTCCTGTTGGTCACATGAGCTTGCAAGCAGGCTCTTCATTCGAGCCACATATGCGCATATGAGACTTTGCTCCTGCTCGCCATCCTCAGTGCAGCTTTGTGATAGAACCCAGAAGCAAAGGACCTGGCTGAGCTGCTCTTTGCCCACAGAATCTGTCGGATCATAATGAATCTGTAATGATATAATGATGTGTCAGGGCATCTCCCGCAAATCTGAGACAGATACAATCCAAAGATGCCCAAAAGACTTTCATCAACACATTTTAAGTGAAGGCATTTAATGACCCGAAACATAGACTGTAGGTATTCAACATTGTGGATATCGTGGGACCACAAATTAAAACCACAATTAGATAAACTACATACCTACAACAATGGCTTAAAAAAACTGATAATTCTGAGTGCTTACAAAGTTGTAAAACAACCACTGGATTATTTTAACTCATTGCTTAGCATGTTAGGAAAACCATTCAGCACTTTCTGCTAAAGCAAACCAAACATCTACACCAGTATCCACGAAATGGGCTGAACCCAACCCACCACTTTCCTTTGTAAATAAAAGTTTATTCCATAGGCATGTCCATCTGTCTATGAATCTGAATCACCTAGGACACAATTGACTTGTTACAGTAGAGAATATGGTTCATCTGGGTTTTTAGAGAAAATTTCCCAAGTCTTGATCTTCACCACATCTCAGCAATTCCTCTCCTAAGTGCAAAGCTCCTTAAAGTGAGATATTCAAGGAAGTCCATGAGGCTTTATTAAAATGTCCTGAACTGAAAAGAACCAGTCTTAGAATGGGTTAAGCTATACTAGATCACTGTATGCCATTCCTTGCTATTAAAAAGAACAAATGGTAGTCATAATGATCCTTATAGCTCTATTTAGCAAAAGAAGGCAGACTCAAAAGAATACACAGTATGATTCATCTACATAAATTCAAGAATAGACAGAGTAGTCAATAGAAGCTGGAGTGATGCAAGCTTGTGGTGGTGTATAGATAGCCCGACCACCTAAAAGTATCCCTCTAAGGTGTTGGGATTGTTCAATCCCTAATGAGTGTGTATGTGTAAATGAGAAATCAAGTCCTATATACTATGTATGTGACTACATAATAAAGTCTTTTCACTAGAAAATATGTGTTTATTAAGGAATGAGTCATGCATATAATCCTACCTCAGGGGTCAACTATCCTTAATATTTTGATTTCTTTTTTTTTCCAGTCTGTTTTCAGTGGTTCTGAGCCTACTAAAAAGTTCTAAGAACAGAGCAAAGGCACCCCTTTGTCCCTTTTGCTCAGTTTCTTCATTACCACTAAGTGGTTTAGGAGTGTTGGGGTTCAAATGTGTCCCCCAAATTTTATGTGTTGGAAGTTTAATCCCCAGAGCAGCAGTGTTGGTGAGAGGGAACTTCGAGTGATTAGCTTGGGAAGAATGGATTCCCACCATTATCCCTGGAGCAGGCTCATTATTGTGGAAGTTGCACCCTTATAAAGGTGAGCCCAGCCCCCACACTCTTGCTTTTAGCCACCCATTGAATGAATGACGCAGTAAGAAATACTCCTGGCCAGGTGCTCGCACCTTGATATTGGGCTTGTAAGCCACCAGAACTCTGAGAAATTAATTTCTGTTAATGTGAACCAGTCTGTGGCTTTCCATTATAGCAACACAAAACAGACAAAGACAGGGGCATTTTCCCCCAAAGAACAAGAGCTACTTATATTACCCCTGTGTAAATTTGTGAAATGTGGGACATGATCACATTTGGTACAACACTATCATTCAGATCATAGGCAGGCCCACTCATGTTTTACCAACTGCCTGGCTAGTGCTTCACTCTTCCTGTCTGGGCCAGGATTCTAGCTAGGAAATGGTGCTGTATTTATTCATATAATTGCAACTCAACCTGTGCCATTCCTCAGCATTTCAGGGTCCCCCACTCTTTTGATGAGCTTAAAGAATACAGGGTCTGTAGTCTGGCATCCAATCTCAGTTGGTCTTATAACCAAGCTCAAATAAAAAATATATATATATATATATATTTTCCTTTATATATGTATATTTTTGGCAGCAATAGCAGGAAAAGGGTCCTGGGCTTCTGTCAGTCTGTTGAGTCAGTGGGTGCATGGTACTGAATATCAAAATGTCAGAATGTTATCAGCCAGGTAAGTTAGTGTGTCTACCAGTCCCAGACCTCTCCACATAAAGCTATCATTCTCACTCAACTTTCTCTCTCTCTCTCTCTCTCTCTCTCTCTCTCTCTCTCTCTCTCTCTCTCTCTCTCTCTCTCTCTCCCCCTACTCTCAGCATTTCTGGAGAAATGGTCTGAAAATTTCCTCTTCTTCCTCAGCCACCTACTCTCTACACTTGTCATCAATTGACAAACCCTCTGTAAAACAGTTGCTTCTGTTATATTTTGTTCCAACATATGTCTGGTTAGTTATTTGTGTTAGCTGTATTTTAAAGCGGAGGTTTCCATTTTATCTATATTTATGTTAATATAGATTTGTGGGTTACTATTTCATTCCATGGCTTGCCATACCACACTTCAACACAAGGGAGGGATTGTAAATACCCATCTTGACTGTTTCAAAGGTGTCACTACCATCTTCAGTTATCAATGACAATGATGAACTTCAAAATGCAAATGGAAAAGTAATTTCCTTGAAGGTCATAAGTCATGTATCTGATATGTCCTAGGAATGAAGAGGGAGTGACAAAATTCCTGCCCCTTCTAGAAGCTTCATCTAATATTGGATCCAATGAAAGTTTCAGAGAGATGTTTACCATAGTCCTTCTTACTAACACATTCCTAGAAGGACCAAAAAGTTCCAGGTGGAACAAACCTTTTTAAACCAATCTAGTAAGTGGAACGTGCATCAATCCTTCTTTGCACAAAGCCATCCAATTCTTAATGTAAAAATGGGACTCAATAAAAGCCCTTTACATGTGCACTTAAAGAAGGAGCAAACATACTAAAAATTTCCTAGTCTGCTCTCCTAGATTGTAATCATGAAGCCACTTCAACAATTTGTCTATTGCAAAGTCATTGCAAGAATTGCTTTGGTTCTAAACAAACCAAACAAATGGTCAGGACCATTTTGCTTACGACTCACATCTATGCAGCATTAAGTAGTATTTATAGGGAGTGGGAACTGGCAGGGAGACATATCTAAAGGGTTTGCCTGGCAAGAGTATTGAGGGGTTACAGGGCATTTGTCACAACTGTAAGATCAAAATTTTAACTTTTGGGGGCTATTTTTGAGTCAGGGTCTCCCCTTTAGTCCCAGTTGGTCTGGAACTCATTCCATAGACCAGGTTGACCTTGAACTCACAGAGTTGCCTCTGCCTCCCAAGTGCTGGGATTAAAGGCATACACCACCATGCCTGGCTGAGATTTCTTATTTTCTATACCCTGCCCCTAAAAACAGTTGTATTTTTTCCTATTCAATGGAACCAGCTATTCTTTCTAAAGAACTGTGATTCTTTGTAGTGGAGAATGATATTTAGAAACTAAGACAGGATACTTAGTGTGCATGTTGTTTCTAAGCTTCTTCAGTAGTGTGTGTATGTGTGTATGCATGTGTGTGTGTCTGTGTTTGTGTTCCTGTTTATGTATACAGCTATCCATGCATCTCTATCTACATCTACCATTCTAGCTACATATCTAACATCTGTATCTGCTTATATTTCTGTTTATGTATATGAATTAGAAACTCTTGAGCTGGTACTAGTGCATCTAATTTAAATTAAATAGTTATTTCTAGCCTTTCCCCTTTCCATGTTGATAAATCCCTTTTCATATCTGATCAGAAGGTGGTTTCCTTTATTTTTTTTAATTATTAAATTTAATGAGACAGTATGAACAAATTCAATTTCAAAAATAGTTGATTATCTTTTTTTTTTTTTTGTCTTTTTGAGACAGGGTTTCCCTGTAGCTCCAGCTGTCCTGGAACTCACTATGTAGACCAGGCTGGCCTTGAACTCATCTTTTCTTCTACATTTGATATTGGGAAGGTATTCTGTTGTGATCTGGATTCCAGAGTTTCCTTGGAAAGGCTGATAACAATGTTGCTCTTTGGTTAGATTTATAATTTATTTATTTATTTATTTACTTATTTTTTTTGAGACAAGAGTCTTCCTTATAGTCTCAGCTGGCCTGGAACTTTCTATATAAACCAAGCTTGTCTTGATCACACAGAAATTTCTTCCTTCTGTCTCTACCTCTGGAGTGTGGGATTAAAGGTGTGTGCCACAGGCTCGGCTAGTTATAAAAGTTTAAAAGTTTCAGATACATCAACCTGGGATAAGACGTGGACACGTAGGCTCAAAAATCGATTCCATTTCTGCATCAGTTTTTGTCCCATTTTCCTTTATATTCTTATATATACATTTTAAAAAAGACCTTGCTAAATTAAATATTGGGCATCTATTCAATCGGATTTTTTTCTTGGTTTTTGTTCACTTTTCCTGCTTTTTTTACTGTGTATGTAAATCTTTTTTAGTGCCAGAAACTAATATAAATGTATGTGTATGGACTGCAGTAGACCTCCAGATGTACACGACATAGCATACAAACACATACCACACTAAAGCTCTTGTTACCTTGTTATAAACTCTCTTCTTTGCTCCATAATTTGCACAATGTCTACACCTCTATATTACCTTGTACTTGTTAAAATTCAAAATGAAACTAAGGAATTCACAAAAGGGGGCAGGTCTTTAAGTTGATGACAACGAATGATATGCTAGCTGGCTATAATTGTGGCAATCATTTAGAATGTTATAAGATCTGTGAATTCATGTTGCCATACCATACATTATGGTAGTCACTCAATGAAAGCTGAAAAAGTAATCAAAACACTAGCATAATTGAAATTATAACCCTTTTCAGAATTAGAAATATTGTTCAAAATATTTAAAGGAACTAATATATGAGCTTGTCTGGCTTGGAGGATGGCTTAAGTAGAGGCTGGTGGCTTGCTGAGGACCCAGTTTCGATTCCAAGCACTTACATGAACAGCTAACGATGCTGTTAATTAAGTTCCAGGGATCTGAACCTCTCTGACTTTTTTGGGCATTTCATGACAAGGTGACTTATATACATGTAGGTGCAAATGCCCCACATGCATCAAAATAGTTTTTATCATTTCACGTACGCAATGTTCAGTGCTGTGTTCAACTGTATGTTCAAATTGGATCACAGATTTTGTTCAATAAAATTCCCAGAAGAGGTTGAGGCAGTTATCTTTAGTGGTAGAGCCCTTCGACTATATGCACAAGACCTTGTTTAATCAGCCACAAAAGGAAAAAAATATCCCAGAGGCTGTGAGGGTCTGTGTGTGTTGGGTCGTGTACAAAATTATAAAAATTATTCTATATGTGTGAGTACAAAAGAGAATAACCAATCCACCCTTAATGTCAACATTTGAAAACATACAGTAAAAGATTTCAGGTCTGGCAAGATGGGAATCAAGGAGATTAGGAGGTGTTTGGCTGACAGCTGATACTGAATTCAGTTAGCCCAAGCGAGGAAATGTTGTCCTCTGACTTCTACTCTCACTCCAAGCCACATGCATGTATCCTTACAAAATAAACCTTTTCCCCCAAAATAATGGTGGAAAGTGTTTTATTAGCATAAAGGTAGAAGAAAGTTAGATAAGCAGAAATGGTGAGCAAGATCATATTTAAGAAAATGCAATAGAATGCATCTGTGAGGGGAAATGTGGCATTTCAAATTACAGGTATGGAGCTATGCATAATCCCTATGGAATATATGGGAGTTAAGTAAGAACTTGATTGGAGCTGTTGCCATCACCTGAACAAACTAAGGCTGATTCAGATGGATAATGCCAAATGGAATTTGTTTTACTATAGAAACATTGGAAGAAGTTTTTGCTGGTAACTCTGGGAGAGTGCTGCTGATCCATCGTGAGGAGATGGACACACCGTGCCAGGCCATTGATCACAGTATGCAGGAGATGTCCCAGCAGAAAAAGTTCATCCAACCCAAATTGCCATAAGTAATGCTGATATGAACCATGGCCAGAAGAAGACAGGAATGAATGTATTCATGATTGTACTGTAGAGAGATGAGTTAAAACAGTCTATGAAAAGCAATATTCGATAGAATGGGATTTCGATTTTCTTGATTAAATGACATATTTTTTCTCTCAAAGGAAAAAAATTACATCGAGCAGGTGAGGCTAGTGGCCTCTACATGGAAAACTTCCCAGGAAATCTGGACAAGCATAACTAGTCTGGTGAGCTGGCTGTAATTTGTGACCTTAGATATCTGCGTAGAGGGCTGATAGGATATATCACTTGTTCCCTTAATCAACAGAATATGCAGAGGCTGTTGGTGGTAAGTAGTGTGTATATAAGAGAGAGAGAGAGAGAAGAGGAGAGAGAGAGAGGAGAGAGGAGAGAAATATATTGCCTAGCTGTAAAGCCTCATTCATGAAGAGACACTTTTCTTGGCTACTTGGAAACATGTGCTCATAATCTGAAAGCCCATGTAACAAGGCAGTACAGACAACCTCCAGACCCCTGTGACCCTGAGGCTCATGAACTGACATCCTTTAAGAAACTCAAGGCTCCTGTTGGTCACATGAGCTTGCAAGCAGGCTCTTCATTCGAGCCACATATGCGCATATGAGACTTTGCTCCTGCTCGCCATCCTCAGTGCAGCTTTGTGATAGAACCCAGAAGCAAAGGACCTGGCTGAGCTGCTCTTTGCCCACAGAATCTGTCGGATCATAATGAATCTGTAATGATATAATGATGTGTCAGGGCATCTCCCGCAAATCTGAGACAGATAAATACTAAAGATGCCAAACAACTTTCATCAACTGACATTTTAAGTGAAGGCTATTTAATGACGAAACAATAGACTGTAGGTATCAAATTGTGGATAAGTCGTGGACACAAATTAAAAACCAAATTCAAGAAACTACATTACTCAACAATGGCTTACAAAAACTGATAAATTCTGAGTGCATTTACATAAGTTTAATAACAACACTGGATTATTCTTACTCATCTGCTTTTAGCATCGTGTATGGAACATTCAGCACTTATCTGCTAAAGCAAAACCAAACATCTACCAGTAAGTCACGAACTGGCCTGAACCAACCACCAATTTCTATTGTAAATAAAAGTTTATTCCATAGGCATGTCCATCTGTCTATGAATCTGAATCACCTAGGACACAATTGACTTGTTACAGTAGAGAATATGGTTCATCTGGGTTTTTAGAGAAAATTTCCCAAGTCTTGATCTTCACCACATCTCAGCAATTCCTCTCCTAAGTGCAAAGCTCCTTAAAGTGAGATATTCAAGGAAGTCCATGAGGCTTTATTAAAATGTCCTGAACTGAAAAGAACCAGTCTTAGAATGGGTTAAGCTATACTAGATCACTGTATGCCATTCCTTGCTATTAAAAAGAACAAACTGTAGGTCATAATGATCTTATGAGCTTCTTATTATAACAAGGCAGGCAGACTGCAAAAGAATACGAATATTGATTGTCATGTACATAACTTCATGAACTAGAACAGAGGTACATGAAGCATTGGATGTGAGCAAGCTTGTGGGTGTGTATAGAATGCCCGACCACCTAAAAGTTCCTCTAAGGTGTTTGGGATTGTTCAATCCTAATGTAGTGTGTATGGTGTAAATGAGAAATCAAGGTCCTATTATGATGTGATGTGATAATTAAAGTTTTTTCACTAGAAAAGTATGTGTTTATTAAGAATGAGTCATGCATATAATTATTAGTATTTATTGAATTTGGCGTTAGGAGTTAGTTCGTTTGAACCACCAAAAAAAAACCCACACTCCAAAACAATATGCCTCAGGTCAACTACTCCTTAATATTGTTTCTTTTTTTTTCCAGTTAGGAATTTCAGTGGTTCGACATACTAAAAAGTTTCTAAGAAGAGCAAAAGGACCGTTTGTCCTTTTGAGCTCAATTTTTCTTCTACCACTAAGTGGTTTAGGAAGTGTCGGGGTTTCAAATGTGTTCCCAAATTTTATGTGTTGGAAGTTTAATCCCCAGAGCAGCAGTGTTGGTGAGAGGGAACTTCGAGTGATTAGCTTGGGAAGAATGGATTCCCACCATTATCCCTGGAGCAGGCTCATTATTGTGGAAGTTGCACCCTTAACTTCATGTGCTACATTCCCCAAAGAAGACATTAAGTACAATAGTGACCACCAAGGTGTGTACCTAGGAAAAAAAAGTCTAATTGGATATATGGCCTGCTCCTTTGGAGGGTAGGATGCATGAATGATACTGCAAGCATAGCGGTGGAAGACTTCATAGGCCCCATTAATAAGCCATAATGCCAGGATTAAGATACTATCCAAACATTTAGGTTTGTGCCCATAGAGTATCTGGATATAATAGTTAATATTTATTTAGATGTCTATGCTTCTGGCTATTTGTGTTCTATTTAGTAGAGATAAAAGGGAGACTCCAGAACGAGCTACTGGCCTGCTGAAGACAGAACTTGGACAGACACAAGAATTTGATGTGTCACCTCACAGACTATCTCCCACCCTTCTGAGGCCCAGGGACTCTCTCAGAAGATGTCAGCACCTCCAGTTTGTAAGGGCCAAAGAAGGGTGGGTGGGGTGTGGGATAAATTATTTCTTCTTTGAAATGAGCTCACCACCTGGAGCAGCTGAGTGGAAGGAGTTAAGTTTGCAGTGCAGTGAGTATTCTGGTGGTACTGACAATCCCTCATTGGATGCTGGCATTCTCACAGAAAGTGCAGGGAACTATGGAATTCTGGGACTTTGAGAGGGATGGATATGTATAAAAGACCTGCCACATGAAGCTGGACTCTCTCTCTCACTACATAACCAGCATGACAGAAGGCACTGGGTTTTCCTGCCAGAACTTGTAGAGGCCATGTTGAACTGCGGATCCAGCCATAGCTGGAGCTGGAGTGAGTGTTCCTTCCCAAATCTTACCTTGTAGCCAATTTCAATGAATTCTGGCCTAGTCTGAGATTGGAGAACTCTCTACTTGCATTGCCTTAATTATTGGTGGAAACCTGGGAAATGGCAGAGGTAGGGCAGAGTTGTAGAGGCTGCAGTTGTTAGGCTGTGGGTGCTTCCCCCACCCCAGAGGAAAATTCTTCTGGGACAAGAGCTCACAGAGGTTAGAAGAGGCAGTCAGATACTCAGAAACTGGAGTTTTAGATGGTTATTAACAGCCATCTCGGTGCTGGGAACTGACCTTGGTCTGCAAAAGCACCATGTGCTCTCAATCAATGAGCCATCTCTTCAGCTCTGCTTTTCCATAATTTATGAGGGTTTCTTATGTTTAATCTATGCTCCTTTTAGTTTTTATATGAGTATTTTGCCTGCATGTATGTAAGTGCACTCATGCATGCAATGCCTATAGAGGCCAGAAGAGGGTATTGGATCTTCTGGAAATGGAGTTATGTTTGTTAACTACCATGTGAGGTTGCTCTTAACTGCTGAGCCCTCTCTGCAGCCCCACGTGTTCCTTTTAAACAAGCTGGTTTTAATCCTGTAAATAGTGCATGCCATGGTACACATGTGGTAGTCAGAGGACAATTCTGTGGAGTTGGCTCTCTCGTTCCACTTTAATGTAGGTTATAGGGATTGAATTCAGGTCACCAGGCTTATATGGCAAGCACCTTTATCTGCTGAACCATATTGGCAGCCCTAATCTCTGCTTTCTAATGGACATTTTTGTTGATTTGCATTTAAAATACTGATATTGTTCAGTTTGGCTCTCATTTTTGTGTCATGTCTATTCTTTGTTCATTCTTATTTTGTGTTATGTATTTTATTCTATTTTATCTCCTCAGCTAAATTTCTAGTTTTTTTGTAATGATTACCTTAGCATTTATAATATGAATTGTCAGTTTGGTACTATACTACAGTTTAGTGTTTTAGAATCTCACAGCATAATTCCACTTCCTACTTTCCACCCTTTGAGCTTCAGTTGTCACATATTTCATGTCTATATTTTAACTTTCACATTATTGTTTGTTTAAAATCCAACTATAATTTACATTGTTTTTCTTAGTTAACCCTGTAAATGTTCATCTCTTTCTGCAATTCTGTTTGCCTCACAGGGCCTTATGTCAGAAGAATATTCTGATTATAAGTCTACTACTTTGGAAAGTTTTGTCTATAATTTCATCTTCAAGTGTTTGCCTTCATTTCTAATGATTTTTATTGAAGAATTTTAGGATATAGCCAGCTGTGGTGGTGCCTGACTTTAATCTCTGCACTTGGGAGGCAGAGGCAGGCAGTTCTCTGGCCAGCCTGGTCTACATAATTACAGGCCAGCTGCAGCTATAAAGGAAACCCTGTCTCAAAAAGATGTATCTGTCCCCCTCCCCCCAAATTTTAAGATAGGGCATGGAGAGGTGGCTCAGAGGTGAAGAGCATTGGCTGTTCTTGTGAGAACGGGATTTTAGTTCCCAGAACTCATATGCTGGCTAACAACTATATGTAACTCCAGTTCCAGGGGATCCAACCCCTCTTCTGGCCTTCATGGGCATTGCATGACATGGGTGTACTTATATACATGGCAGGCAAAACAGTCATACATATAAAAAAAAAACACAAAGAATTCTAAGATGACAAGATACTTCTTCTACATTTGATATTGGGAAGGTATTCTGTTGTGATCTGGATTCCAGAGTTTCCTTGGAAAGGCTGATAACAATGTTGCTCTTTGGTGTTAATATTTATTTATTTATTTATTTACTTATTTATTTTTGAGACAGAGTCTCCCTTTAGTCTCAGCTGGCCTGGAGCTCATTCAGTAGATCATGGTGGCCTTGAACTCAGAGATTTGCCTGATTCTACCTCTGGAGTGCTGGGATTAAAGGTGTGTGCCACCAGGCCCGGCCTAGTTTAAAAAGTTTAAAAGTTTAGAACATCAACCTGGGATAGACGGACACGTAGGCTCAAAATAGATTCCATTTCTCAATCAGTTTTGTTCACATTTCCCCTTTATCTTCTTTATATATGACATTTTAAAAACCTTGCTAAATTAAATATCTGGGCCATCTATTCATGGATTTTTTTTCTTGGTTATTGTTACATTTTCCTGCTTTTTTCTGTGTACTGTAATTTTTCTTGTGCCAGAAACTATAAAATGTCTTGTATGGACTGCAGTAGACTCCAGATGTACACACATGCATACAAACACATACCACACTAAAGCTCTTGTTACCTTGTTATAAACTCTCTTCTTTGCTCCATAATTTGCACAATGTCTACACCTCTATATTACCTTGTACTTGTTAAAATTCAAAATGAAACTATGAAATTACCAAGGGGGCAGGTCTTAAGTTATGCAACAGAATGGATATGCTAGCTGGCTTAATTGTGGCAATCATTTCAGAATGTTATAGATCTGTGAATCATGTTGCATACCATACATATGTAGTAAGCCTCAATGAAAAAGCTGAAAAAGTATCAAACACCTAGACATAATTGAAATTATAAGACCTTTATACAGAAGATTACAAAATATTGTTCAAAAATATTTAAAAGGAACTAAATATAAATGTAGCTTGTCTGGGCTGGAGAGATGGCTCAGCAGTAAGAGCAGTGGCTGGTCTTGCTGAGGACCCAGGTTCGATTACTAGCACCTACATGACAGCTAACAACTGCCTGTAACTTAAGTTCCAAGGGATCTGACACCCTCTTCTGACTTTTTTGGGCATTTCATGACACGGGTGCACTTATATACATGTAGGCAATGCACCCACATGCATCAAAATGTAGTTTTATCATTTCACGTACCCAAATGTTCAGTGCTGTTTCAACTGTAATGGTTTCAAATTGATCAACAGATTTGGTTCCAATAAAATTCCCAGAAGATGGTTGAGGACAGTTCTTAGTGGTAGAGCCCTTCACTATCATGCACAAGACCTTCAGTTTTAATCCCAGCACCAAAAGAAAAAAATATCCCAGAGGCTGTGAGGGTCTGTGTGTGTTGGGTCGTGTACAAATTTAAAAAATTATTCTCAATATGTGTGGAAGTACAAAAGAGAATAACCAATCCACCCTTAATGTCAACATTTGAAAACATACAGTAAAAGATTTCAGGTCTGGCAAGATGGCTCAGGAGATTAGGGGTGTTTGCTGAAAAGCCTGATGACCTGAATTCAGTTCCCCCCAAGCCAGGAAAATGTCCTCTGACTTCTACTCTCACTCCAAGCCACATGCATGTATCCTTACAAAATAAACCTTTTCCCCCAAAATAATGGTGGAAAGTGTTTTATTAGCATAAAGGTAGAAGAAAGTTAGATAAGCAGAATGTAGCAAAGAGTCCATATTTAAGACAAATGCAATAAATGCAATCTGTGAGGGAAATAGTGGCATTTCAATACAGGTCATGGAGCTATGCCATATCCCTATGGAATACTATGGAGTAAGTACAAACCTTGATGGACTGTTGACATCACACTGAACAACTAAGGCGCATTCAGAGTGGTAATTGCCAACTGGAACTGTTTTACTATAAGAAACACTTGGAAAAGTTTTTGCTGGTCACTTCTGGGGAAGAGGTGCTGCTGAGTCATGTGAGGAGAGCCTGGACACACCGTGCAGCTTGTCACAGTATACAGGAGAGGTCCCCACAGCAAAAAGTTATCCAACCCAAATGCCAGTAGTAATGCTGATATGAAACCATGGCCAAGAAGAAACTAGACTAGAATGTATTCATGATTGTCTGTAGGCAATGAGTTAACAGGTCATGAAAAGCACTATTCATAAAGAATGGGAAAATTTGATTTTCCTTTAAATGACATATTTTTCCTCTCAAAGGAAAAAAAATTACAGAGCAGAGGTGAGCTATGTGCACTATATGGAACTTCCCAGGACTCTGACAAGCATACTCTAGTCCTGGTGAGCCCTGACCCCTGATATTTGTGACCTTAAGTAATCCTCTGCCTAGAGGGCTGATAGGACCTATCACTTGTTCCTAACCAACAGAATATGGCAGAGGTGTTGGTGGTAAGTAGTATGTAATTCAGAGAGAGAGAGAGAGAGAGAGAGAGAGAGAGAGAGAGAGAGAGAGAGAAAATATTTCTTGAGACTGTAATGCCCCTCTCATGAAGAGACACTTTTCTTGGCTACTTGGAAACATGTGCTCATAATCTGAAAGCCCATGTAACAAGGCAGTACAGACAACCTCCAGACCCCTGTGACCCTGAGGCTCATGAACTGACATCCTTTAAGAAACTCAAGGCTCCTGTTGGTCACATGAGCTTGCAAGCAGGCTCTTCATTCGAGCCACATATGCGCATATGAGACTTTGCTCCTGCTCGCCATCCTCAGTGCAGCTTTGTGATAGAACCCAGAAGCAAAGGACCTGGCTGAGCTGCTCTTTGCCCACAGAATCTGTCGGATCATAATGAATCTGTAATGATATAATGATGTGTCAGGGCATCTCCCGCAAATCTGAGACAGATACAATCCAAAGATGCCCAAAAGACTTTCATCAACACATTTTAAGTGAAGGCATTTAATGACCCGAAACATAGACTGTAGGTATTCAACATTGTGGATATCGTGGGACCACAAATTAAAACCACAATTAGATAAACTACATACCTACAACAATGGCTTAAAAAAACTGATAATTCTGAGTGCTTACAAAGTTGTAAAACAACCACTGGATTATTTTAACTCATTGCTTAGCATGTTAGGAAAACCATTCAGCACTTTCTGCTAAAGCAAACCAAACATCTACACCAGTATCCACGAAATGGGCTGAACCCAACCCACCACTTTCCTTTGTAAATAAAAGTTTATTCCATAGGCATGTCCATCTGTCTATGAATCTGAATCACCTAGGACACAATTGACTTGTTACAGTAGAGAATATGGTTCATCTGGGTTTTTAGAGAAAATTTCCCAAGTCTTGATCTTCACCACATCTCAGCAATTCCTCTCCTAAGTGCAAAGCTCCTTAAAGTGAGATATTCAAGGAAGTCCATGAGGCTTTATTAAAATGTCCTGAACTGAAAAGAACCAGTCTTAGAATGGGTTAAGCTATACTAGATCACTGTATGCCATTCCTTGCTATTAAAAAGAACAAATGGTAGTCATAATGATCCTTATAGCTCTATTTAGCAAAAGAAGGCAGACTCAAAAGAATACACAGTATGATTCATCTACATAAATTCAAGAATAGACAGAGTAGTCAATAGAAGCTGGAGTGATGCAAGCTTGTGGTGGTGTATAGATAGCCCGACCACCTAAAAGTATCCCTCTAAGGTGTTGGGATTGTTCAATCCCTAATGAGTGTGTATGTGTAAATGAGAAATCAAGTCCTATATACTATGTATGTGACTACATAATAAAGTCTTTTCACTAGAAAATATGTGTTTATTAAGGAATGAGTCATGCATATAATCCTACCTCAGGGGTCAACTATCCTTAATATTTTGATTTCTTTTTTTTTCCAGTCTGTTTTCAGTGGTTCTGAGCCTACTAAAAAGTTCTAAGAACAGAGCAAAGGCACCCCTTTGTCCCTTTTGCTCAGTTTCTTCATTACCACTAAGTGGTTTAGGAGTGTTGGGGTTCAAATGTGTCCCCCAAATTTTATGTGTTGGAAGTTTAATCCCCAGAGCAGCAGTGTTGGTGAGAGGGAACTTCGAGTGATTAGCTTGGGAAGAATGGATTCCCACCATTATCCCTGGAGCAGGCTCATTATTGTGGAAGTTGCACCCTTATAAAGGTGAGCCCAGCCCCCACACTCTTGCTTTTAGCCACCCATTGAATGAATGACGCAGTAAGAAATACTCCTGGCCAGGTGCTCGCACCTTGATATTGGGCTTGTAAGCCACCAGAACTCTGAGAAATTAATTTCTGTTAATGTGAACCAGTCTGTGGCTTTCCATTATAGCAACACAAAACAGACAAAGACAGGGGCATTTTCCCCCAAAGAACAAGAGCTACTTATATTACCCCTGTGTAAATTTGTGAAATGTGGGACATGATCACATTTGGTACAACACTATCATTCAGATCATAGGCAGGCCCACTCATGTTTTACCAACTGCCTGGCTAGTGCTTCACTCTTCCTGTCTGGGCCAGGATTCTAGCTAGGAAATGGTGCTGTATTTATTCATATAATTGCAACTCAACCTGTGCCATTCCTCAGCATTTCAGGGTCCCCCACTCTTTTGATGAGCTTAAAGAATACAGGGTCTGTAGTCTGGCATCCAATCTCAGTTGGTCTTATAACCAAGCTCAAATAAAAAATATATATATATATATATATTTTCCTTTATATATGTATATTTTTGGCAGCAATAGCAGGAAAAGGGTCCTGGGCTTCTGTCAGTCTGTTGAGTCAGTGGGTGCATGGTACTGAATATCAAAATGTCAGAATGTTATCAGCCAGGTAAGTTAGTGTGTCTACCAGTCCCAGACCTCTCCACATAAAGCTATCATTCTCACTCAACTCTCTCTCTCTCTCTCTCTCTCTCTCTCTCTCTCTCTCTCTCTCTCTCTCTCTTTCCCTCTCTCTCTCCCCCTACTCTCAGCATTTCTGGAGAAATGGTCTGAAAATTTCCTCTTCTTCCTCAGCCACCTACTCTCTACACTTGTCATCAATTGACAAACCCTCTGTAAAACAGTTGCTTCTGTTATATTTTGTTCCAACATATGTCTGGTTAGTTATTTGTGTTAGCTGTATTTTAAAGCGGAGGTTTCCATTTTATCTATATTTATGTTAATATAGATTTGTGGGTTACTATTTCATTCCATGGCTTGCCATACCACACTTCAACACAAGGGAGGGATTGTAAATACCCATCTTGACTGTTTCAAAGGTGTCACTACCATCTTCAGTTATCAATGACAATGATGAACTTCAAAATGCAAATGGAAAAGTAATTTCCTTGAAGGTCATAAGTCATGTATCTGATATGTCCTAGGAATGAAGAGGGAGTGACAAAATTCCTGCCCCTTCTAGAAGCTTCATCTAATATTGGATCCAATGAAAGTTTCAGAGAGATGTTTACCATAGTCCTTCTTACTAACACATTCCTAGAAGGACCAAAAAGTTCCAGGTGGAACAAACCTTTTTAAACCAATCTAGTAAGTGGAACGTGCATCAATCCTTCTTTGCACAAAGCCATCCAATTCTTAATGTAAAAATGGGACTCAATAAAAGCCCTTTACATGTGCACTTAAAGAAGGAGCAAACATACTAAAAATTTCCTAGTCTGCTCTCCTAGATTGTAATCATGAAGCCACTTCAACAATTTGTCTATTGCAAAGTCATTGCAAGAATTGCTTTGGTTCTAAACAAACCAAACAAATGGTCAGGACCATTTTGCTTACGACTCACATCTATGCAGCATTAAGTAGTATTTATAGGGAGTGGGAACTGGCAGGGAGACATATCTAAAGGGTTTGCCTGGCAAGAGTATTGAGGGGTTACAGGGCATTTGTCACAACTGTAAGATCAAAATTTTAACTTTTGGGGGCTATTTTTGAGTCAGGGTCTCCCCTTTAGTCCCAGTTGGTCTGGAACTCATTCCATAGACCAGGTTGACCTTGAACTCACAGAGTTGCCTCTGCCTCCCAAGTGCTGGGATTAAAGGCATACACCACCATGCCTGGCTGAGATTTCTTATTTTCTATACCCTGCCCCTAAAAACAGTTGTATTTTTTCCTATTCAATGGAACCAGCTATTCTTTCTAAAGAACTGTGATTCTTTGTAGTGGAGAATGATATTTAGAAACTAAGACAGGATACTTAGTGTGCATGTTGTTTCTAAGCTTCTTCAGTAGTGTGTGTATGTGTGTATGCATGTGTGTGTGTCTGTGTTTGTGTTCCTGTTTATGTATACAGCTATCCATGCATCTCTATCTACATCTACCATTCTAGCTACATATCTAACATCTGTATCTGCTTATATTTCTGTTTATGTATATGAATTAGAAACTCTTGAGCTGGTACTAGTGCATCTAATTTAAATTAAATAGTTATTTCTAGCCTTTCCCCTTTCCATGTTGATAAATCCCTTTTCATATCTGATCAGAAGGTGGTTTCCTTTATTTTTTTTAATTATTAAATTTAATGAGACAGTATGAACAAATTCAATTTCAAAAATAGTTGATTATCTTTTTTTTTTTTTTGTCTTTTTGAGACAGGGTTTCCCTGTAGCTCCAGCTGTCCTGGAACTCACTATGTAGACCAGGCTGGCCTTGAACTCACAGAGATCTGCCTGCCTCTACCTCCTGAGTGCTGGAATTAAAGGTGTGCACTACCACGCCAGGCGATTATCTTAAATTGTCACAAAGAACAGTCAATAACCAAAATTAGGGCAGTATTTTCTGAAAACCATATGTGTGAATATTGAAAACTGTAAAAAAGCCCACATTGGGTTGACAAAATAGTTCTGTGTTAAAGACTGAATAATTTTGTTGCTTTCCTATTTCTGATTTTTTGTTGTTGTTGGTTTTTTTATTTTATTTTTTTATTTTATTTTTTTTTTGGTCTTTTTGAGGCAGGGTCTCCCTTTAGTCCCAGCCACAACTACCTGGTGAATTAAAGTAGAAAAATCATTTTTTAAAAAATAACTTTGAGCCTAAAGCATATAGCTTGTGTTGGTTACAGAGCTAAGACCATTTCTGAGTTTAGTTCACTTTCGAATTGTGCCAAGCTTGTCTAGTTTGCCCTCAATTCATGACCACTTCACCTTATTTTTTTCTTTAGTTACAAACATAAGCCTACATATTTAAAGCATGTGGGAAAGAGTTTTGAGACTGGCTCTGATGATCACAGAAAACAAGGCTAAAAGCTCAACATGTAAATTATATTTACATTTTTCTTAGCTTTTCTCAATATTATAACTATGAAATTTACAATTTGAAACAGCATTGCATGAGAAAATTTATTTAATTTTGGTCCTAAAATCCCATATATCTTTGTATCAATAAGAAAATGATTTTAAATTAATATACACTATAGTTCCTGAGTCACATTAGAGCACAATTAGACTTATAAAACTGATTTCCTATTTAATGTCTTCACAAAGTGGCTGTTTAGTGAAAGAATGTTATTACATAGCTATTTTCATTATTAAAATTTGATTTGAGTCACTAAGCAACATTAATTATTCAATAATTTTGTAAATTATTTCCTTGCATAAATATGTAAACTAAAATTTAGTTTATGTATTTTCAAATTCAAAAGGTTTTGGAGGGGATGGGTTGAGATTTAAGGAGAGAGGTGTTAAGTCACAGTTAGAGGCCTATGTATTCTACATGTAATATATCCCTCATGGAAACTGAATTCATGTCCAGGTCTCTAAGTGTAAGGACTGGCTGAGCCTAGAAAGGCTCACTCATAGTTACAGTGCTGCAGAGAATAAAGCATGATGTACCAAACTAGAGTCTCATTCTGAGATTGGGAATATTGTGGCAGGAGGTAAGAGGTAATGAAAGATTGATAGTTCCCCTGAGGACAGAATTCTTTGCACCCAGTCTTCAGCCTAACTTTTGTATCCTCTGGTACATTCACTTACAGAAGCCAAGACTTTTGGCCTCCCAATCCAATGATAGCTTGTTTCAAGGTGACTTTGATCAGAGCTGCCTCTGCATGCATCTCTCATTGTCCCAGTCCTCTCCTTCTGAACCAATGCTGGCTATTCTGGTAGTGTTTTCTCTTAACCAAAGGATAGTGGGAGACAAGGTTAGGTTTCTTGGAGTCACATTACACAACATAAGTCAGAGACTGCAAAACATAGCCTCTTGGTTGAATTTGAGATAAGGTGTCACTATATAGCCTCAGATGGCCTGGAATTTCCTATGTAAACCAGGCTGTCCTTGAACTCATAGATATCTGCCTGCCTCTGCCTCCCTAGTGCTGGGATTAAAGCCATGTACCACCACATGGGGCCCTTGAGCCAAATTTTGACTTTCCAAGTAAACACCCAAGTTTCTGGCTTTTACTGAAAAATATGAAGATGTGGCAACAGGAACCCATATTCACATGCAACAAGGGTTCGGTTGTTACTTGCCTTCATTATGTGGTGACCGTCTCCACAACTATGGCACAGGACAGTCCCATCAGAGGGCAGGACATTTATTTTTCTTCATTTTCTTTAATCGCATAACTACTTCTTTTATTTGAGTGCCAGCTTATGACCGCAAGTCTTCTTGGAGGCAGAATTCCAGCAATGGAATAGAGGTCAAATTCAGGGCTAATTAAGGAAGAGACAAGCTGTATAAAAACTGGCTCTCAAGATCAAGATCATCTTTGAGACAAAATTAGAAAAGAAACCAAGGTGTGTTTTAGTCTCAGAATCCTTTCCTTCTACTATGTACCCAGGAAGCTGAGGGAGGACGATGTGTATGGCAGAAGGGCTCAAACAGAGGAATGGACAAAGGTGCATTACTTCTCTTCCCAAGGACACATATAAAACCACATTTCTCTCTGTGATCCTAGCTAGCACCTATGAGGCTGAGGCAGGAGGCTTGCTGAACATTTGAGGTCATCCTGGGCTACAATAATGAGTTCCAGATTGCAGTATGTTACAGAATGGGACCCTGTCTTAAAACACCAAAACGAAACAACAACAAAAGAGAAACACAAGAAGAAATCAAACCCACATTTCTCAGAGAGCTCTTGGATGAGAGCAGCCATTTGAGCATGATCCAGTAGCAGACACATGCAAATGAAAACGATTTACATTTCTAACCCAGCCCCTTTCTCCTTCTTTGTCCAGCTTCATCTTCTACTTACAGTTTCTCCCCTTGCCGCAATAGTAATAGAGTAGAGGATTCTGCTGTTTTAGAAAAGGGATAGGCTACTTTCTAGAAGAAGCCTCAGCAAATGACTGCATGGGGGTAGAGTTTTGCTCTTCCTTCCACAAGCCTCCTTCGACTCTAACTAGAGCAAGGAATAAATGTGTATGGTTTCACGCTGTGGAGATTTAGGCACTTCTTAAAGCACCTTGTCTATCCTGTCTGGTTCACTGGTTGACTAGTACATAGATTAAGTTACTAAGACACTTTTAGAAGTTTTCTTTCAGGTCATTTAAAATAAATGCAACACACCCAACTACTTTTAAGTCCTTTCTGTCCAATTACTGCCTAATTACCAGCAATTTAGTTTCTGCTTCTGCAATTCAACTTAAGGTGCATTTAGCAAATATCTTAACTGCTGAGTCCAAATTTTATTTACATTCATTCACATGTGAAATTTTTTCTGCATCCCAGCTGTCCACACACAATTCAAGAGGTGTGCTATTTTCTATTCTAACTCCACCACCACTTACTCACCAAGTATCAAGGGATAGGAGAGAACAGCCCTTGCCCGGGGGCTGATGAGGGGTAACAGAGAGAGAGATGGTAGAAGAACCAATTCAAACAGAAATATTGTCCTCTGAGAGTTTAAAAAGGGCCAATCCTGTTAAATGACACTGAATCTGAAAGATAATTTGTTCACACACACACTAAGCTATTCTGAAAGAATTTTTCCATTACTGGCAGCTATCTAGGATCTGTGTTGAGGACTGTCTCGGGGTTGTTAGTAACCCTGAGTAAGATAGATCCAGCTTCTTTATACATTTGAAGACTAAGAATTCTCATTCACGGTCCTCTTTCTTAAATACAGCTTAATCATGAATCATTTTAGCTAGCTTATTTTTTCTTTAGAATGCATTTTCCATGGTATCATCTCCAGAATATTTGACCTTTGAGACACTTCTGAAAAGGAGATTTCCTGACTATTCTGACGTTAATGACAGTAGGCCGAGACCCCAGTGCTGCAGCTGAGGCTGGGACGAGCCACATCTAGCGTTTAGAGCTTCAGGGAAAGCTGGCAGAACACACTGGGTTCTTCTTTCACACTAGTCCTCAGAACAAAAGAATGCCAAGGAAGATGAAGGGGAATCCAGGCACAATGGCTACACAATGGCAAATTAGAGAAATCTCATAGCTATCTTGCCTCTTGATGACTGGTTGTTGGTGGTGAGGGGGGGTTGACTCAGGACAATTGTGAAGGATACCATTTATTTCTTGTCAAGCAGATTCGCCAGGGATAACTAAATGTGGCATCTTTAAGGAAGCATTTTTAAAAAAACATCTTAAACTTCAGAAAGTAAAATCTCCACCCTTATCGAGGCCCACAGAGGGTGTGGGCTGTTTCTCAGTATACCCGGCCTTTGCAGAGGTCTGAGTTTCCCATGTTTGCTGTGACGTACTGTTAGGGTTGATACTGTTTTAAGTGGAGATCTTTTTTCTTTTTGTTTCAAAATTTTATTCTTTGAAAGTTATGCATATAGATATATGGAACTACTCTAGAAACATGGTATCTACTCCCTTGTTGCCCTCTTACCGTTTCCCTCTCCCACTAAAACCCTTCTTTTACTACTTTGATCACCTTTGTCGGCCCATAGTCTCTCAAGGAGTACTGGATCCTTCTAAGTCCCTATCCCACACAAGATAAATCTTGACTGAGGCAATGCTAACATTGGGAACACTCTTAAGGACACCACAATATTATGACAGTCTGGGTGACATCATCAAAAGGAGATTGTGGCAATTGGAAAATGGTGATATATAGAGAAGCAAAAGGAGAATCAACCATCAACAAAACAGTGTCTCCCTGTGCACTGAAAAAGAAGTTAACACGAAGACTCCTGAGTGGTCAAGAGGGGAGAACACAGGTCTGTGGAGTGATTGCACCTAGTAGGACAGGTACAACATCCCCCATGCCCAAGGCGCAGGAAATAGCACTGAAGAGAAAAATAACATAGAGGCCAGACATTGGAATGAGTGCTAAGTAAGAAACAGTATCTTCTGGACAAGCATGGCTGCTTAACTCAAGAACGCAGTGCAGCTGCTATGTCTACCTATGCCAAGACCCACACAGTATTAAGTGGAGATTTTATACTAGTCTTGTTTAAAAACTAAATTTCTAGTGAGCATACAAAATAATGGGTCTCATCGTGACAATTTCATACATGTATATAACATTGTACCTTGCTCGTAGTTCCTCCTCCACTACTTCCTCCTGCACATCTCATGGGCCCTCTTCCTTTCCTCAAATAGTCTCCCTTTGCTTTCATGTTTGTACATATATGATTAAACTCTGAGCATCTTAAGCTCCTGGAATCAATACTATATAAACAGAAGGGCTGTTCTATTCCCTTGAAAATTCCTCTCAAATATACCCAGGATCTTTTGGGGAAAATGGGTATATGTGGCAGCAACTTTTCCTGTTTTTCTTTCTGACTTGAAGGACCTCAGAGATATAGAAGCTACTGATAGGTAGTGAAATGACTAATGGCTGTGGAGATTTGGATAATATCCACTTCATACAGTCATTTGGATAGATTACTTCATAAAAAGTGCTTAGATAAGGTCTAGTGCACAGAGTAAGCACTGTATGTGTGCTTAGTGAATTTAAAGAGTAAAATTTCAGGATGCAGTGAGGTGTTTGGCTCAGACTTTCTTTTTCCTCACAGTTCTCTTTCCAGTCTGGGATCAAGCTTCAAAATGGCTTGTTACTCAGACCACCATGGCTAGTCTTCATCCTCACCTGGGTCAATTTCTGGATTTGAAAGTTGTATCATAAGAAGATACCTGGGTCCCTCAATGCCTTATAGGGATTTTCAGTTAAAGAGTAAAGAACTTTATGTCTTGATGTGCTCTTGCTCTTAATTGGAGACTTCTCTTTGTCCCTCCCTGTAAAGATGATTTAAATAACAGAGATGGGTCATCATTAAATTTGCACCTCTCCTCCTAGTAGGACATGTGCTCTACTTTTATCTGTCTGTGGGAAAGAGTTCCAGGTTATGTGTTTAGAATTTTCAGCCAGCTTCTGGGGTACTTTTGAAAGCCCCCAACCCTTAGGATCTAGAGGTGAACTTTGCCTTACTACATGTTCTCCCAACACTTATCTTTCCATAGGAAAGAGTTTGAAGTTATGTGTTTAGAATTTGCAGCCAGCTTCTCTGGTGTTTCTGGAAGCCCCCGTCCCAGGATCCAGTGGTGAACACTGCTTGGTGCCTCAGGCTAGCTCTTTGCCTTCGTACTTTAGGATTTTTTTGTTTTTCTCAACGAGCAGCCTCCTTCCATTCATTTATCTTAGTCATCCTCACAGACAGACTGTAGACATTCCTGGCTGGAGACAGTCATTATCCCCAGGGTAGCAGCTAGCTCTGTGAGTATTGCTAATTAAAGTAGAAAGAATCCTCAGTAAGGAACTAGAATATCTCTAGATCTCTAGTTTCTGTCAGATCCCTTCTTTCCATCTCTAAATCACAACCAACTACTACCAAGTCTTATTGCTTCATATCAATAGTTCTTGGAAGAGAGTATTGCTGTTGAAAAGTCCTTGAAGAATGCTCATTACTCAAGGAAGTTCCCACCCCCATTTCTGAGCAGTAAATATGGATTTTTCCCTTAGGTTTAATAAAATGATCATTGTAGCTTTTATTTTTCACTCTTTTGAGAATTTATTGATCATTTTTCCTTCAAGTATTAATATTTCATTTTTTGGCCATCACTAAAATGGAAGTATATAAATATGATATTTAATAATAAAGCTTTATTTACACAGTATTTCATATAAAGTGGCACCTATCCATAATGCTTTTGAAGAAATTGTATTTGTAACATTGAACATATGTACTTGCATCATTATCCTCATAAACTCAAGTAGCCATTTTAATTAAGACACTATCTCTGCTCTGTAAGAAGATAACTATTTCTTTTGGAGATGATGACACTGCCTAGCAGATTTAGCAACCTCTCAAGATCACATTGTTAGTAAATATCCAGCCTCTGGTTGGTATTGTCAGGTCCCAAGTCCTTGTGTCTCATTCTGACTAACTTGTCCTCTGAAGAGCACAAGGACATACTTGGTTTGACTCTTCATATAATCCACAGCCAGAATGGGTCTCTGTCTTGTCTCCATACATTATAAACTTTGTCAAACTTCAAGAAAAGTATCACAACATAATGTAATATGCCAGGTGATTGCTAAGGAAGAAAAACTAGTTTAGGGATTTGAAGAATGGATAGTGGATGGTACAATTTGACATGGATTAAGGAGTTTATCTAGAAGGTCCAGGAACTTTGCTTAGTGATGTTTTCTGACTTGAGTGATAGTTGTAGCAGATTCAATTTCAGCAACATTGAAAGTATTTGGAAGCTCTATGTGTGAGATGAAGACACAGGCACAGACTCTCTGGAGCAGGATAGTCCAAGGAACCTACACATTGGTAGAATTGCCAGTGGTGTAGGTCTTGGACAGGAAGGGAGTTTAGCTCTACTGAGACAGACATGGGGATTGTTATGCATTTACAGGAAAAGATATTAGGATTAGAACTTTCTCTAACTCAAATATCAGGAAGCCTCTTAGAAACCCTCTGAGATAGGTTTTTGAATAAAATTGTTTATAAACGCATTGCCTGCTTTAACCTGTGCCATCCTTGGGCCATTTGGATATTGCTCCTTTATACAGATCGTATATAGGGACAGAAAACAAATAATGGCTTTGACAATAGTGAAGGATTTCTAGAAGAGTTTGGTCTGTGTTGTTTCTTCCAATGATTAGTAATAAAAAAATCAATAATGGAAATTGATTATGACAGCTTGGAAAGCACAGGCAGAACATTTAATGGTCGCCACTGTTGACATTTCCCACAGACTCATGCAAGGGTATCCTTTTCCCCTTTTGTGGAACAGAATGTTTCAGGTGGACCACCGTCTTTGTCTACCATGGTCCCTTATACCATCTACATAAGACAGCCCTGTTTTTCTCTGATGGCTTTTGCCATGAGTCCACTTGATTAGGTTCAACTATGTTTCCAGAATTTGCTCTTCTCATAAATTTCCTATTCCTGTGGGCCACAGAGGGAGGTTCTCCTTTGAGGGTTGGGGGAGTGGAGGTGCGAAGGTATTTCATAGCATACACACACTGTTTCTAGGCGAGCGCTCTGTCACTGAGTTGGAGCCCCAGCTCTTACACATTGTCTCTGATCTATTGATCCACTGTCTTGGTATGAAACAACAACTAGATCTGTGAGGACACAGATCTTTCTCCTTGATTCTCCCTTGTTTTCTATGCCTCAGTCAGGTATATCTGTGGTTTCTAGCAGAGAATGAACCCTGGTTTCTGATTTTATATATATATATATATATATATATATATATATATATACTTTAATAAAGTCAGAGACGACAAGAACTGAAATGGGTTGGCCTGGCCTTTGTGGGGTTGTGAATTTCCATTCTGCTCATGCCCTAGGCTCCTGACTATCAGCATATGAGTTTGGGGGCTCCAGAGAGCTATGGAGACAGCTTTGCAGTAGAAGTAAGCAAGCCACTATGAATGCTTAAGCCTTTTCATAAATCTACATATATCTGACTCTTATTAGCTCCACCTCTTTGATTTAACCGGGATTGAAATATGCCTTTTGGTTCCATGAGCCTTTGCCATGGCTGGAATCCACGGGCCTGCCTACATCTACACCTCAAGTCTCCCCAGGCTGAGGACTCATCTCTCTCTCAGTAAGGTGCTACTCAGTTCAGTAAATTCTCTGCCACGGTAGGACCCATGACTTCTGACCATTTCTTAGCTAGAGAGAACTGTATGGGTTTGCTCTGTCATCTTTCCTTTTGGGTATCCAAGGCCATTACTTTAGTAGGTCTAGCATATCACAGAAGATCAGAAGGTGGTGTGACTTTGGGGCATTTCTTTCTTACAACGCTGTACTCCAGCACAGTGTAACATCAGAACTCCCAAGTTGGGACCAAGGAATCTGTTTTTAAGTAAACTTCTTTCAAGTGGTTCTTATGCACAGCTACGTTAAGAATGGCTGCTTTACACCATCTTCACAATATTGTATCTCAATTCTGAGTGGAGCCTTTGATGGTAGTGGTTAGTTAATAACCACTACCAAGATTTGGCATGATGGCTACTCCATATGGATAGCAATATATATAATATATATTATATATATTTACATGTGCTGGAAGTCAAAGCAAATAGAGATAAGATGAACATTCTATTGTGGAGTTTGAGAAATGTTCATTCACTATTCTGAAATTGAGAGACCACCTCATCTGTAGGAGAATGCAAACTATGGAGGTTATTGTCAAAAAGCAACAGAGTCAGGATCAGATGAGAAGTGGGACTGGCTATCTTCGCAGCTCACAGGTGGGGGTTATAGGGATCAGAGATAGATGCAGCTCCTACAAAGAAACAGGAGGTTGAAGACAGGAAAATCTCTTGCTTTAATTGAAATGCTGCCACATCTAGTTTTGCCTTCAAAAAGTTTTGGAGAAGGAATTTGATGATGTCTTTTCAAAGGAAGTAGTTGAGTGCATGAGCCTATCTTCCATGGAGGTTGCACCTTGGGAAACTCTCCCAGGATTTTTTATTTATTTACTTATTTATTTTTATTTTTATTTTTTTATTTTTTGGTAAGCTGTCGTCTAGCACTAAGGCATCAATGGGAAGAACCCGTTGAACATTTCTCTGCGTCGCTTTAACCTTAGTGCACATGGATGCTTTTCGGGGGATGGGGAGAGCCAGGCTTGCACAGAAGAGATGGAACTCAAGAAACTAGCTTTCAAGCTAACAGTGGCAGAGTTCAGATGGCTCCAGTGGCCCTAGGCCCACCAGCATGATACAAGGACTTGAACGTTTTATGAAATGGGTGTAATAGCTCTCCCTAGGATGTGGGGTGGAAAATCTTAATCTGCCTAGTCAATTTATTGAATTCAACTTCTTGCCAAAGGAAGTTTGAGTCAAAAGAAAAGTCCTTTTTCCTGAGGAAGGGGCTGGTATTAACAAGTTTAACCAGATAGATCACAGCCTCTACTGTAGCAGGTATAGGAACTGAATGGATGACTTCAACCACTTCCTCTTATCAAAAACATTAAAATTCACAGAGAATATTCTTTGGTATAAGAGGGCCCATGAGAAAGCAGGCTGCTTCAACTCTTCAGTGAGCTGGCTGCTGGGTTACAGCTTAGTTCCCAGTCGGGACCTCTGTTTTCATTGGTGACCATTAAACAAACTGGTGAGAAGGTAGGAAGAGTTTTTAGCCTACTGTTCAAGAGACTCAATGGTGACTCCAATGCTTGCATATTAGTTTAGTGATTAAAAATACAAGAGAATCATGGTTCATCTCTTCTGGTTAAAATACATGAAAAGCCCCCCCCCCCCCAACACACAAGGTTTATTTGCTTTATGCTGCTTTGGTTCCTTGCTTTTTCTTGTACAACTGATATACACCTGGCTATTCAGTGTGTTCTGAACTTAATGTCGAGGGATCTCTAACCAAGACAGATTCATGACTTATTAAATGGCCCAAGGGCAGACTGACTCTGAGAGCATGGAGAAACTGCTGTGAAAGTGGAGGGCGATACCAATTATTTCTGTAAGGGAACCAAAAATTATACCTCAACTAGCAGGTTAAGGAATTTTGTTTTGTTTTGTTTTTGAGGGTTAATTTGGACAATGGTGAATAAATTCTTTAATAATGCATTGGCAAGAGATATTTGTATGTACAGAAACTGACAAGTGCCTGGTGCTCAAGCGATTACATAGCAAGCCAAAACTTTAGCGACGTACTGAGTAGTTTCCAGCCAGGAAGGAATCGTCATGAGTGCCTGTACCCGGTTCAAAGGGCTCCTTCAAGGCATGCAGGACTGAAGTTTTTAATTTCTCAGGAAGAGTTCCTCTGAGTGGAAATAACTTGCAGCGAAAAGTGAAATGACAATTCCTTTGCTGCTATTTAATGCCCACTGCAACCTGCAAAGGCTCACAGCTGGCCCTTGTCTTACACAATAGGAAACGATTCCATTTTTTATACTTTTCCCCTTAATAAGAACATGCGCTTTCAGAAAGAAGTTTCCAGTCCTCTCTAGAAACTCAAGTTGGAATCTCTTCCCTTGTTGCAGATGGCATAGAAGAGGCCCAAGTCTGTTGAGTTTGGGTTTTTTTCCTTATTGTTCCTGCTCTATGTCTGCATGCTTAAGGAAAAATGTAGTGCTTATTATTTAAAAGAAATTTTTAATGTCCATACACTACAACTATTCAGATGTGATCAGTGTTGAAAATAGGCATGAACCAGCTAACATACCAACTGCACATTAAGGATGAAGGTAATGTTCTAGTCTGTCTTCCATTGCTGTGACAAAACACTCTGACTGACACCAACTTGGGGAGGAAAGGGTTTATTCAGCTTACATCTCCTGGGTCACAGTTCTCACTCAGGGAGCCCAAGGCAGGAACTCAGGGCAGGAACCTGGAGGCAGGAGCTGAAGCACAGGCCATGGAGGAATGCTGTTTACTGGCTTGCTCCTCTGGCTCATGCCCAGCCTGACTTCTTATAGGGTACACAACAACCTGCCTAGGGTGGCACCACTCATTGTGGGCTGGGCCCTCCCACACTGCTCGACCATCAAGACAATACTCCACAGATGTGGCCACAGGCCAATCCAATGGAGCCAATTCCCCAATTGAGGCTCCCTCAACCCAGCTGTGTCAAGTTGACACTAAAGCTATCCAGCACAGGTAAGCTGTTTGAAAAGCTAGGGTTTGGCCACAAACACAAGAAGAACATTTATTAACCGGGTAGGTTTGTTAGATGGGCTTTGAAACTTTTCTTTAAAAAATAGAGACAAGAATTGTGCAGTACTAGGACAGTCCTGGAGGACACTGTCAGTCTATAAAATAGAAATGTGATATCTGTATTTTTTTGATGAAACCTAAGTGAATGGGAAGGAATACTATTTTTTTTTATTTATTTTATTTATTTCTGTATGTGTATGAATGTACTGTCTGCATGCAGGTCTGTGCACCCGTGTCGTGCAATGCCGCAGAGGTCAGAAGAGGGTGTCGGATTCCCCTGGAGCTGGAGTTCTCCTGGAATTGGACTTACAGACAGCTCTTGGCCACCATGTGGGTGCCGGGGATAGAACCTGGGTCCTCTGTAAGAGCGGTCGGCGCTCTTAACCGCTAGGCCATCTCTCCAGCCCCCAGGAATACTATTTTTAATGACTATCAGTGCACACACACACACGCCCCAGGAATCCAGGAATAACTTTTCTTGGTCTAAGTTTAAGACCAAACAGCCCTCAAACAAGCAGCTTCAACAGTATCTCAATCACCACTTGTGCTTTTTCTCAAAGTGACACAGGGTTTTCTTTCTCTTCTGAAAGTTTACTGAGCACCAAGTATTGTTGACTTTTATATTTTATTTTCTGTGTTATTTAATTATATTTTTTGATGTTTGGAATGCCCCAGTTGTTTCTTTCTTTCTTTCTTTTTTTGACCAGTTGGATGCAGGATATTGTGTCCTTTTGTCAGGACCCTTTAGTATCTGCAGACTTCTGTGCTTTCTGGAATGAGGCTGACTTATTTCTTGTCCTATACCTAGAATCTGTCAGGTTTCATTTAGTGGCAGTAGGCTGGTGATCTGAAACTCAAGTTCTAGTGTAGATGGGATGTTTGATGACATGTCACCAATGACATTTTCAGTAAAATTTCAATTCAAATTTGATCAAGACTTTAGAACTTCATTTCATCTTACTGGAAATGCAGGGAGCAGAGGAACATGGGCAATCCAGGGATGAAATAAGCATGCACTCTGTGAGTCATGTCGCTTGCTTTCTTCAACCAGTCCTTCCACATACACACAAAAATTGTGGAGAGCACTGTTGTACATTTGAAAGACTTATGAATAACAAAAGCACAATGGAGCCATTACTTAGGTCCAGGATATTTTTAAGGTGACTACAAAATTCATGGACTGATTAGATGATATTTTGGGAAGTGATTTTTCAAGGTGTCACAATGGGATTTGTGGCAGCTTGAACACTTTTATTCATAGTACATGCTAAAGCATTCAAATGTAGTGTAATTATGTCTATGGTACATTTAAAATTACTTGATAATAAAACCTCAACTAAAACATTGTATAACTATGGAAATATGTGGTATGTATATAAGACACAGATATCACAAACTCAAGATTTATTGAGAGTTACTGAATCTGTGCAACAGGTATATTTTATGCAACTCCTTCTAGTCTACAATTTTCATTTTAAAAGAAAGCTACACCCAAACAAAAAGAAAGCTACAAAAAAGGGGAATGGGAGCTCCCTGACTTGGGGACAGAAGCAGCTTTCTAAGAGCCTGATGCCAGCATTTCTTCCCACATTTCCTGCCCAAGAGCTGGGACCACTCTTCCTTGACCTTCCAAGTTACAATTGTGGGAAACTTCCTTCTCTATTCTTTCTGGGTCAGCCTTTTATTTCAGCAAGCACATTTTACCAGTTCTTCTAAATAAGAACTTGTCCATATCTTTAGTGATTCTAGGACCATCTAGCATAAGTCAGTCAAAGATCAGAAGTTGAAGGCCAGCCTGCTAACTGATCTGCCTAGTCTGTGGTCATCTTCCCCACATCAATTTAGCCTCTAGAGCAATCTTTCTGAAGCGCAACTCCTATCTCACTGCTTTCCTGTAACTCCCCATTGCTTAGAAGATAAAGTCCAAGCCCTTAGCAGAGTGTGTGACCCTGTGGCCAACACCACCCAGCCCTGCTTCAGCAGTATGCATCTTCTCACTCCTGCCTCCTGGCTCTGCTCAGCTTTTTCTCCCTATTGATCCTTTCCTCCATTTCCCTGGCTTGGTCCTCATGGGCTCCAGGGAATTCCCCAACTCAGGAGTTCCCTCCTCTCTCTAAGTTCCTTGGTGATCTGACATCCTAACTAGGCAGCAAATCCCCATAGTAGCCTGTGGGCATGGTGGGAACTGCACCTGCTTCCATGGAGAGGCAGCAGAAGGTGGTAACTGGAGCCAAGTGCCTGGGTCTCCAACCAGGCGTTGTCTTTGATTCATTTATATAAGACTATGGGCTAGCGACTTAGTTCTTCCAAGCCTAGAGTTCTCATATATGGGGTCAAAATAATGGCAGAATAGAACTCAAAGTGTTAAGGATGAGGTGAGACTTTATGTGTAAATTTTAGAACAGTACCTGGCACATTATAAGAACTCAATAAATGTTAACTGTTACTGGAATTGTTCCCATTTCCTCAGGCTAGAGTGAGGTCTTTGAAGTGAACCTGCCATTGGACAGGTGTTTGAATTCCAGCCAATCCCCCCGAATAAAATAATGCACTTTCTCTCCCCTTTCATTTCTTCTTCTCTTCTTCCCTCTTTGTCTTTCTTCCATTCCATGTCTAGTTTAGTGCCAAGTGTGTACTATCATCTCCATTTTACAGATGAGAAACCCAAGTTGCAGTGTGTTTTGTTTGGATGCACATAGTTTGCTAAGCTGCAGTCCCTAAGATAGATTTCTAACAAGTGAAAAGTTGCATGGCTGTGCTCTACTGTTACCTGCAGCAGGTACCCTCCCTACTGCTATTAGTACACACCAAGTGTTGTGAACTGAATGAATGAATGAGTGTGAATACGTTCAATGTGTGGCATATGACAGAGGGCAGAATGAACTCGGGTTTGGTAAAGATATTATATATTCTCTAAATACCCAGGTAAGTGCTCTGCAGCAAAGGCATTTGGGCTGTAGGAGCTCATTATGAATGTGCTGAGTGGGTGAGGGGAGTCCCTAGGACACATGCACCAGGCTCTTTAAGTCAAATCTTGTGTTTTGCCAAGAATTCACATTAATTTTAGCAACCTGGACTGGAAACTTCTCTTTTTCTCTCCTGAGGAGAATAGTCAGCATATTTATTTGGGGCTCATTTTGTCCTCTATGATTCCTCAGAATCAGTGTCTAAGACCATGTCTCAAAATCCTTGTGGGATGTTAGCTCTTCTGAGCAAAGATTTGAAATAATTAGCTATATTTTTACTACTGCCAGAGTTGACTCTTATTTGCTACCTCTGTTTGGAGTTCCCAATTTGAAATGCATTCTCCTGGATCCTACTTCCAGGGGAAAGAAAGGCCCATGCCCCCATTTTATTAGGAGGTAGAAGGAAAAATCCCATTCCTCAGAGAAGTCTTCCTCCACTGTCATATCCGAAGTTCCCCAGCACTCATCACTGTCATATTAGCCTTGGGCTCTGAAGAATATGTACTTTCTTACAAAGTATTTTAAGCCACAGACCCACCATCATGCACTTTCAATCCCTTTCCATCAGAATGCAAGTTCTGTGAAGGCAGAGCCAATGCTACCTGTCCAGGACAGGGGTGCGCCATGCAGCTGCTCAATGTGTGCTTGTTGAATGAGTGAAATGGGGATGGCAAGAGGTAAAAGATGACAACATGGAAGAGGAATAAAGCAGGGAAGCACCTCCATGGCCTTCATGGTGCCAAACCTGCTGTTGCCAAAGTCTCTTCCTTCTCTTTCTCTTTTATTAAGTTTTCTGCTCTATTCTGTCTCCATTATTCACCTGTAGAATCTGAGAGTTTGGTAATGCTTTCTTACTTGTTCATTCCTTTAATTCACTCACAAAAATACTGAGCTTGTCTATAGGTAAAACAATGTTCTGGGAGCCAGGGTGTCCTTATGTGGTTGACAAGAGAAGAGGGACCAATTGTGGTAAAAGCCTCTTCAGGCTTCATAAAATTTGGGTTCTGGTTAACCCTGTAGCATCCAAGAATGCTTTTCCTTAGGTCCCAGGAAGGCTTTATTTATAAAGTGTTGGCTGCAGGAGAGGAATCTGCTCCCTGACACCGAACCTTAGTTCCCAAGGAACCATAAAATCAACTTGCTTATGGGTTGATCAAAAATTTTAGTTTAAACCACTTTAAAAGATATTACACACTGATGAGACTATTTTTAATGAAGCTAGTAGTTTATATTTCCTTGCATTATAAGTAGAATAATTTGTGTCTCAAATTTAAGGGAAACAGTCTAAATTATGACCCAAAAGTGATTTCATTTTTACTTAAAATATTTCATTTATTTTTTTAATTTAAAAGACTCTCCATGCTAAGAAATAATCAGTGATTGAAGGACATCAGGAGCTGACTTTGAAAATGATCTTCACATATGCTATTCAGAACGGCATGGAGGAAGTGTGTCTGGAGCAGTCATAGAACTTTTGAAGGGTGCTTACCTGCAAGTCTGCCGCCACCTCCATTGGCCCCCCACACTGCACTCTCACTACAGCCTCCTCACCCCTCGTGATCTCTCACTCTGTTGTAGCCTCCCCTTCTTTTGGAAGCTCATCCTTTATGAGCACTATCTTTCTTCCCATCGCTCTCCTTTCTCCTTGCCCCATCTCCTGAACCACCTCTTTTCCATCTCCTCATCTCCCCATCTCCACCCCCAGTTGCTTTCCTGGCCAGCATCCTAAGTGTTCTAGTAATTGCCACAAGGGACCTGAGGTGGGCAGCACAGTTGTCTCAGCTGTTGAAGTTCATGCTGGTGAATTCTTCCAAGTCAATGCTTTTGTCTTTGTTCTAGTGTAAAGGACTGTACCACAACACTCATTTGATTAACATATGAAAGTGGCATTTCTTTTCACTTACACCAAGAAGAAAACTGTTGATTTCTTCCACTTGATCTACCTATTCAGAGTTTAAAATTTTTTTGTGATTTTCCAAATTGGTGTTTCCAGACTTTTGAGAGATTGTTATCTTTGAGTCCACATAAGTTAGGATGAGAAGACTTTCAGAAATGGGTGACTTGAGTACCCCAAAGTAACAAATGATGAGAATACTTCTTGTTGCTTTGCATTTTTTCTCTAATTGGATTCTTTTGTTTCTAATTCCAAAGCATCTTCATAGATTAAAGCTTTGTTCTTATAAACTGCACAAGAACAAAACGTCACCCTTTAAAATTGTCTTTAATATGTCATTTGTTTTCACAAACTGCTGAGCCAAGCTCAGCTTGGAGCTTTAAACATGCTCTCCTCCAAGGGAAGTCATTCTCTCCTCCAGGGGAAGTGATTCCAAATTCCACCTCACATAATAGGTGTTTGAGAGGCTCGCAGACATGAAGCCTTGCCCCTTCCAGGGGAAACAATCACCCTCTGCTGTTTTTCTGGGGATTTGCTCCTTTACAGAGATTCCTTCCATGCAGCTCCTGTCCATCATGACTTGTCCATAAGAGGGCCAGCATCAGGCCCTGCCACCATGTCCTAATCATTTGAGGAGGTAATGTTTTCAGTGGGAAGGGGCTGAGTCAGGAAAAGAAGTCCCAACACCACCACAAACATTCAAAAGTCCCCTCACCACTGGGCACAACTGGAATTCAAGCTGAATGGAGATTTCTTGGGTCAGTGGCAGATGGATTATTTGAGATCTGAGTCTAAGTAAAAAATCAATTTCAAGGTGAGAAATTAAGGACTCTATAGGTTTTAGTAATGGTGGTATGCAGAGGGTTTTATTAAGTGAGCCGTACACACATTTCAAAATGGAGTGCAGGCATTAAGGAACATACTATAGAACTTGTGCCTTCTTCAATCAAGAGAAATGAAGCACGGTCCTTTTCATTTCAAGTTTAGGTATCCAAATCCCATTCCTTTCTCCAAGTGCAAATAAATTCCTTTTGGGAGAGCGACGCTAAATCTGTCCCAAAGACATGCTAGGCTCCTCCTTCCAAGGTATCTCCTCTCTGCCCTTGCCTCTATGTTTGTGCCTTGCAAGGTCTTTCTAAAACAAATCCACTTCTTGTTACTCCTTCTAGTAGCATTGTCTTCCCCACAATTTCTTGTTGCTTACTGTGTAAAGACTGTGCTCCATTTCTTGATGGCCAGGGCTTTCACCGTTCACCTCACTCATGTATCTGAGTCCATGAAGACCCAGAATTGGGCTCCTTTAAAGGACATAATAAGCACTTTCTAGATGGAGTGCATGTTTCTGGATAATACCATTCCCTGTTTCCACAATACTACTATTTTTCTTTTTCAAGACATTATTGAGGTATAATTGATCCCCAATAAATTACTCATTTCAAGTGTACTGTGTAATTCAGTATGACACATGTATACTCATGAAACCATCACTAAAACCAGAACCAGAAACTTACCTACAATTTCTCCAAATTTCTTTGGGCCACAAGATAAGCAGTCCTACCCTCATGGTTCGTGGCCCCCAACTCAAGGAGACTGCTGATTAACTTGCTTATTCTAGGGCTTTTTGAAACTGTAATTGTTTTGCTTTGTCTTTCATTCAGCATATCGTTATTGACTTGTGTTAACTCTACAAGGTAATGGGATTCACCATATTTTCACCCATACCTCGTGCTTCTACCCTTTTACCCTTTTTCTATAACCCTCCCCTCCTCTCTTTCCCCCTCCTCTTCCCAGCCTCCTCCTCTATTCCCTACTAAGCTTTGTGATGCTTTCATTTTTTAATGTTAGTTTCTATGAATGAGATGACACATGGGGTACTTGTTTCAGATTTATTTTCCTTAACATGGTGTTCTCCAGTTCCACTTTTCTGCAAATTTCAAATTTCCTTCTTTCACTTTTCAGTTTGGGTATATACTTCGGGAATTCTTTCTCTGCCTCCCATGTTAGGTTTGACCACATTTCTTACCATAACATGGCATTGCATTTTCCTATGATTCTGTCTATTCTCACATCTGTCCGCATCATGAGGGTCTAAACCCCACAAGGGCAAGGGCTATGTTTTACTCATGTCAGAATCTGGCATAAAGTATTTGTTGAATGGATAAAGTGCTAGATGCTCTGAAGGAGGAATGTACTGGGTTCAGTGGTTCCTGAAAATCTCCAGAAGATAAAGGTGATGGCTATGAATAAGTATGGGCATGGAGCTAGGGAACTCTTATGTGTTTGGCTGGTAAACTATAGTACAGCCAGACAAGCCCTGTGGTTCCATGAGCATCCTAGAACACACTGGAGATATACCAAGTACGGTGTTCGCAGGAGGTAAGGCAGCTAGGACTAGCCCAGGGCTGAGCTTTCAGTGTGGAGTCTTCAGTGCCTGCATCTGTGTTGAGCTGAGGACACGATCAGGACTGAGGCCTTAGAAGACTGTTCAAATACACAGCTCCTATGGAGGATTGCATGGAGGAGAGTCTGGTAATTTTTTTTCCCTACTTGTGACTAAAGAACAGTGATTCAACATACTCCAAGTGGTCCATGTAGTGGAGTCAATTTAAATAGGCATAGAATCTAAAATGAGGTTAGTACTGAGAGATGAGTCCTAAGGACATGTGTGGCTATGAAATCTTTTGAAAACAATTCAAAGAACACGAATCTATAAGGAAAGTGTTTATAAGAGCCTAGCAGAGCCCCACAGTAGATGGAGTTCTAGTACAATTCTCAGTTTTCTGTGACCTGCTTCCACACCTAGTAAGTGTTTCTCCAGAGCATTTTGGGGACACGTAAGAGATCCCAGCATCTGTGTTCAGGGGAGTTTCTGTAAAGACAAAGCCCTCCCGGAGTGGTGGGACTAAGCTCCGCTCAGAAGGCCGGGGCGGCCCTCATTTGCCCCTTGCAATTTTGTTGTCTCTTTTGGTAGGAAAAATGTCCTTGATTTTAGGTAATTCAGGTGAGTTGTATAAGGTTAACAAAAGTAAAATCTTTTGCTCATTTGTCCAGTCAGGCTGTCTACAGCCACCTGGAGCTCTATTAAGACTCACTCAACCCTAAAAGAGAGAAGAAGTGCAGAAATGCTGCCACCTGGAGCCATGGACTCCAGCTGCCAGCTGCAAGGGCTCCTTTGGGGATGGAAATCAATGTTCAGTTCTTGAGACCATTCGTTTCCCAGACCTTTATATCTCCTGGTCCATTTCCCAGCCCCTGGCTGCTCATCCTCTTCCGTCATTAAAGGCTCTGTGCTCTGCTCGGTGTCTGTCCTCCCAAACAGCTGCTGGCCTTACATCTTTATCAAAATGTGTGTTAGCCTATTGGAAATCTCATGCCTAGCATGACTTCAGCAACCATCTGTATGTTGGTGGCTCCCAAATGCTCTTTTCTAGATGTCTGCTTTGGATTCCTGGCTAGCTGAAGTATCTCGAGTGCCCCCACGTGCCTTGTATTCAGCATGTCCCTCACTTCCTCACCACCAGCCCACTGGCCTGTTTAGCCTTGCCTTTCCTGTGAGTGGGCTTGTCTGAAGCTGGCAGCAGGCTCCCCTGAACCTTTCGCTCTCCTTTTAGTCAAGTATTAAACAAAAACTTCTCTTGCTTTTGCCTCCTAAATTTTTCTGAAATCCATTTCTTCTGACTTGGGGATTCCTATGTCCTGGATAGGTAAGCAGTTTTGTGACTTTTCTGACTCAAATATCATCATCTCTGAACTGTCTTTAATGCTATTTTTGTGAATTTTCAAGTGTGAAACTGCATCCATTAGATACCTGTTGGCTCTGTAGTGTTCTGCCATAGACCACTCTTGCACCTTCAGGCAAATGCACTCCTAAGACCGTACTTCTGGTTTCTTCACAGTTTCTTCCCCTACACTGTTCCTACAATACTACATTGCTATTATTTCCCTTGACAAGTATTAAAAATCAAGCCAAATGAACTAAAAGTGTTAGCAAATGAGATTAATTTCAAATACTGACTCAACTCAGCCTTTCCCACTATGATATATTGGCATCTAGTCTGGCATTTTCTTTTCAATCTTACCTAATGCTATTTTCTCAATTGCTGTCAAATTCAAAGTGCATTGTAGTGGGGTTTAAAAATCCTGCTTTTCTTCTTGGAGTTGACATCAATGCTGGGTGATGAGAAAGTAGAGACTACTGTTATTTCCCAGCACTCACAAGGAAGTGTCTGAATACCAGTGGACCTTTCATTACTCAGTCCTGCTAAGCCTCTGGGCATGACGCTGTTCTTTCAGCACCAGCTGCACGGTGAGCTGCTGGGCTGAGCATCAGTTAATTCAAAGCAGGGGTCCACCAGCAGGTGACGCTCCTCTCACTTGATGACCAAAGTCCCTGCCTTGTCCCCTGAGCTGCAGACCCAATACATGGCTCTTCCTGTCATAACTTCAAACTACCCTCCACCATTGGAATGCGGTGGGGGGGAAAAGCTTAGAGGGGTCCCTGTCAGCTTTCCTTTAGCTGTGACATCTCGTCTATTATGCTGTGAGCAGTGACACACTAAATAGAGAATAAGCCTTCAGAAAAATCAATTCTCAACTAATTTTACTTATTTTCCACAGTTTTACCAACCTTCTGTTTGAAGAGCTGTCTGCAGCAGGGATATTCCTGGCTCAATGGTTTGCATAACAGTATGTGCTTCTGTAAGATACAGGCCTCTCAGGCCACAGATCCCAGGAATCTTTTTCAAATGCAAAGCTCACTTTATCCTGTAAACTGTCAAGTATGGTGATAGAAAAATCCCAACCAAATCATGAATTCTTATTATCCTCTTCTTCAGTGTCTTTGCTAAGATTTAGGGACTCAGAGAATAGAGAAGGTCCAGGAATGCCCACCCGTTGCCGTATCACACATCTGGTACAGTGCCCACTGTGATGCCCATTGCAGGAATGCCCACCCGTTGCCGTATCACACATCTGGTACAGTGCCCACTGTGATGCCCATTGCAGGAATGCCCACCCGTTGCCATATCACACACCTGGTACAGTGCCCACTGTGATGCCCATTGTTGCATTGGTTCACAGTTGATGACACAGGTACTTCAGGCATGCCACTAGGTCCCATCTCTCAGTGCCCTTTTGGTTTCATTGATAGGCACATAGCACAAGAATCAACTTCTTGGGGCTCATCTGAACTGTGTGGAAGTTTCTGAGGGCTGCGTGATGACACTTCTTTGTGGGTACTTGTTATCCATCAATTTTTAAAGTCTTCTACTTTTCTATGGATTTCCCTAAGAAATGAGAGTTTCCTATGGTTCCTCACTAACCTCACTGGATTTGATCTGAAATGTTTGGATATCTTCCAGTGATTTGTAGATCAACCCTCATTGTCTCTTCCTTGTCCTTCCAACCCCAACAGGAGGGCCCTTGCTATAGGTGGAGGTGCAGGGATGGAGCTGGGTACCTGCCTCCACCTTACAAGTTTACTCCCAAATCTTTTAAGCTCAAGTTTGTTCTAGTTCTGAAATGTCTACAGGCTTTTGAAACTCAAAAGGCAGAGCAGTATTCTTTTTTCCTTTACTAGCCATCTTTCATCACATGCTTGGCACAGTGCTTTGGGTCAGGTTTAAATGGTGCAGCTAGAAAATCAGAGCTGGCTAGTGGTACCCAGCATACCAGCCCTTTCCTGTGTTTGCATATCTGCACTAATGTGTTAAGTGAGGAGGCTAGACAATGATACTTGTATGTTGACCTTCAATGGCTAGTCAATACTGAGTCAGGTAGTTCTGACTACCTGACCTGAATCTGAGGAGAACCTGTCAGGATCCAATGAAAGAGCTGGGTTTGAATTTTTAAATTATTCTCTTTTAAACATGGGATAACCCCTGAGGTGTCATCCTCTGCTGAACGAAACATAGAATAGTGGAGGGTGGTAGCAATAGCATGTGGTCATCAGAGGGACAGGTGTGCTCCTTTCAGCCTTATGTCTGCTTTGTTCATGTGGGATAGGTGAATATGGAATGCACATACCTCTAGGAGAAGGAAAAGAGAAAAGTTGTAACATTACTTGGCCCAGGGGAGTAAGTCACTGTTTATTTCAAGAAGTTCATGCAATATTTTCATAAATTCAGACATGATGGTAAGGCTAAAAACAAGCCACAGATCAAAGAAGAGAAAATACGGCAAGATATTTGCTTCCCCCAAGAGCCAGGCTAGGATTCTGCAGAAGATCCATTTTCCTCAGGAACATCCTTCTTCCTCCTCTTCCTACTTCTGTTCTTCCTCCTCCCCCATCTGTCCTGCTGCTGGTCCGCATTCACTGACTGCACACTCTATACCAGGTACTTCCCAGGGGCTTCCCATGAGTTAACCCATTTAATCTTCACAACAACTCTATGAGGTAGATCTAGTTATCAAATCTATGCTCATTTTATTCCACACAATTTTCCCAAGGTATGATTGGTCCAACAGTTGACAGATCTGGGACATAACCCCAGGAAGAATGAACCTGCTAGTACCTCTATGGCTTGTTCCTGAGATTTGGACTTGGGGACTGTGAGCTTTAACTGTTATCACCAATACTTTAGACAATAGTGAATTTACATTATTTCTGTCTTCCTGATACCTAGGAAGCCCCAAGTATTTACTTCATTTTTGAAACCTCATTATTTTATTGTAAAACTTCAGGGATTTTTGTTAACTTATTCCATAGTATATCTATGTTTGTATTTCCACTAAATTGACAGGTGGCAATGGTAGGTCCAGGCCTATCCATAACATCTACTTCTATGAAAGATAAAGAAGAGTTCTGGGCAAATAGAGCAGATGGAACCAAGAACATTTATATCCTCCAGAGAAAGATGGGGGCCTGACATCCAGGGCCCCATTGTAAGCTTCTGACAGTAAATTCATAGCCCTTGAACACTATTCCCCCTCAAACCTAGCCTTAAGAGGCTTGGGTATGGGCAATGTTTCCATGCTGGGGGTTTTTCCCTGAGCTGGTATCATGATCATTACAATCGGTTATACTAGATACAGCATGAGGGGGAGCAGCACGCAGAGGCGTGAGCATTCCCCTAATTGAACTTCTCAGCCTTCTTAGCACTGCTCAGAATTCTTCCTGATCCTGTGAATTCCAACAAGGATGGGACACACTCAAGTTTCCCCTAGAACCACGTTTTGGGGACAATTTTGCGATTTGTTAAACAAGTAATTGAATACTTTCAGGAAATATGTATGCTTATCTTGTGGCTCAGCTATGCCTGACCATCCTTCTACCTCTTATTTCCAGGCCCGAGCATCCATTTTTCCAGATGCATGAAGACCGCCTGATAGTACCAGGGTTATGAACATAGGGACAGTGTGGGGTAATGAGTTCCATAGTACCTATGGGCTTGGCTCAAGAATGCAGTCATCTATGTCATATGTGGTCTTTGTGACCTAGACCCCTACCACGCTACACATAGCTTAGTGCTTACTCTCACCAGTAGAATAGAATGGCTCAGATTCTTCAAGTCCATGTGCATGAACAGAACCAAATTCCCAAACTTGGAGAAATTGGATTTCATCAACTGTTATTTTCCAAGGCCTTCAGACTCATGGTCTGTCCAAGTTACTGCTTCTTACTGACAGAGGGATAACCACACAGGGACTTCAGAGTATCGGTAGATATATCTCACATGGAGACAGAAGACCACCTAGGAAAGAAAGTCAGCCCCATATCCATGTTGTGATAGGCCCTTCAACTAAAAAGCCACAGCAAGCCCTACATATACTAGTCTACCAGTCAAATGTACTTTAGATAGCAAACCTAACATGTGCTTTCCTCTATACGATTCTGTAGAAACAATTATCTATACGATTCTGTAGAAACAATTATGTGAACTTAAAGGTCACTTTTGCATGCTTTTATGGTCATTACGAGTAGGCAGATTTTGTCATTGCATTCTTTCAAGCATGGCTTCAAGGCCACATCTTACAATCACATGAGATCATTCTTCCTGGGACCTAAGCCAGGAAGGAATGGTTGCCTCTTGGCATCCCGGGAGCTGGCCTCAGAGGGCCTGATAAGCGTTGCTGCAGGAAGGCACATTTGTGTCCTTTCAGGACTTAAGGTCTTAGACCTTAAGTCCCACCCCTCAAGGCTTCATGGCACATGTCAGCTGCCTCTGCCTGATGACACATTTTTTTTCATCTGTGGATTAAACACAGCAATATCTCACTCATAGGACTGTTGCAGAATGCAAATTTAGGACAAGGACATAGCATTCAGTAACCTTTATTCTTACTTCTACAATCCGAAGTCTACACTCTTATGTTCTTATTGTTAACATTTTAAGATGTAGAATAGACTGGAATACAGAAGAAAGTGTCTGAATCCATGGAGTATATTGACTTTTTGTAAAGTCAACATTTGTGTGACAGTTGCTGAGGTCGGGAAAGGAAATTAGTGATACCGAAGGCAGGAGTTTGTGAGTTCCACCCCTCTGCCTCTCCCTTTCCATCCCTGTACCTGCCTCGCAAGAGAGTCTAAGAACGGAGCTTGCCTTTCTTCCACACAGCTTAGAAATGACCTGGTACGGCTCTTTGAAAATGACCTCTGTCTGGCAGTGTGCAACTTTCTAGTAGCACAATAAACCTAGAATTGGAGGTTGTGAAGGTGCTCACATCCAAGCCCACCTGCTTCCCCACACCCCATCTTTCACCAGGGGTCCAGGAGTTGGAAGTTCCAGTGGCTGCTGCCCCTTCCCAAGACAGAGGGACAGCTCTATATATGAAGACTCACCTCCCAATGCCAGGTCTCTATGCTTCCCAACTACGTTTTTCTAATTTGTTGATTCTTTTTCCCCTGCCACCTTGAGGATCTCTCCCATACTTCCTTACACTGCAGTTGCAGAGATGTTCTGGTCATCTGTCCCTAGGTAGACTGCATATGTTTTCGATATTAGATCCAAGGACTCTAGTCTCTTAATTACTAATGCTTGAATTTGGCTTAACTTCATTTCAACCTGTTCTCAAGTCATTATAAAATGGCTGGTTTGGTTATTTAGGATAAACTTGCTTGAAAATTTTCCCACTTTGTTTGTGAATTCAGTATTAATGGAGCTCCTCTGGGAATCCCAGTGGAGCGTTAAGAAGCATTTTGGAATGAGATTTTCCAGGTGGGTAGGGGCCTTGGGTTGATCTATTTTGGCCGTTCAAGCCCTCTGCCTAGTTATCCTTCCATCATCACTTCACCAATATTCTCACTGAATCAGCTCTACAAGGTCTTGGGCAGTCCGAAACTGGGAATGCTGGGTAAGCTCAGGCTGGATCATAACCTTAGTCATACCTGTCTTGCTGGGAGAATTCCATAAGAAGTAGTCATGTGGACTCCATACTCCAAGTCCCCTATTCTTTTGTCCTATCCACATAGCATTTCTACAAGTGCATGATGAGACAAGTGATATCACCCCTACTGTTTGTCAAGAAATCTGGAAATCATTAAATAGAAGAGCCAATCCTGTCTAGTGAAAATTTCACTTGGAAAGATGAGACACATAAAAGTTAAACCAAAAGAGGCAGTATATAAAAATGAAAAATTAATTTCAGTTCTGGGGTTGGAGGAGAGCAGGAGCCTTTGGAGGAAGAATGAAGTAGGAGGCACCACAAGTGAGTACCGGGAAGAGATTCAGCTCACATCGAGAAATGGAAGGCTTGAAGAGAGCTCACCTTGCTGTGACCTGAGTACCCCTAGTAATGGCCTAGAGCACTCCACATACATGAGGGTGTTTGTAAGGAACTGTAGTCCATATCTCACGGATTGAATGTGAGTTACATGAACCTTTGTGTGCATGTGTGTGTGTGTGTGTGTGTGTGTGTGTGTATTAATGCACCTTAAAACTGAATCCAGATCATTAACCAGGTATTTTGAAATAACTAGTAGCCAGTGAAACTTTTGAATTCTGACTGCACATGTAGGTCAGCATTTTAACTTTAGAAACATAAGCTATGGGGTAGAGAGATGCAATGTCAGAATGCAAAATTATTTTCCTGATCAATGACAGAAAGCACCATGATGCTTTTTAAAGGGGCCATGGAAACTGTCAAATCTACTAAAAATTGGTAGGTGAATTTCAGTTTTTCCCACATTGTCTTCTTACCAATTTAGAAAAATAAGACAGCTAAATGACCTCTTTGATGAATTACGTATCTTGTCAGTTTGACTGTATCCAATCAAGACCAAGCCAAAGTAGACAGATGGAGAGACCATACTTTTTACTGACCACAGAGCAGTCTCTACAGGGAGAGTTGGCCTTTAATTTGAAATAGATTTTTCTGTCACGAAGTCAAATACTCAGACTTGGTGGGGACGGGGAAGTGGCAGGCAAGACAAAAATGACAGTGTCCACTGAAGTATGGAACAGTAAGAGTTCAATCTTATTGAGTCCACTCAGTGCCCTCATTCATACATGTGTTTATGCAAACACACACACATGTTTATACACTTAGTCTAAAGGAGTATGTGGGAGCAGAGAATGAGGACCGAAATGATGAAGACATAGAGACAACAGAGCATACAGGATGACTACACTGATCTCTAATATGACTGCAAAACAGAAGATGTAGGTGGTAGTGGTAGGTAATGACAAGGAAGAACTAAATTAGAGAGGTACTTGAGCCAGGATTAGATCCTGAAGAGACTTGTAAGCCAAAATGAGGAATTTGGACTTCATCCTGGAAGCAATGGGGGACCTTTGTGTGATTTAAGCTGGGAAGTGACATGGTCAGGTTGCTGTTACAGAGATATTTGATCTGCTCTGTGGAGGATAGAGGGACAAGAGAGGGAGCCAGGGTAGAATTAGGGCATCAAGACAGCTGAAGAGAATGTCTGGCAATCATATACCAAAATGCACACAATGGAATTGATAAATTGAAAGCCTTCTTGATAACTTCAGCCTTGTCCAACAGATTTTGACTTTAACATTAAAGCCCTCCAGCTTAGACTCTTTCTAGAAGACCTGGTATTTGTTTAGGACAGAAGAGTTCTAGGATGAAATTATCATAGGCATGTCTGTTGATTGTTAGGCTCCAGTTAGGTTACAGAAAGCAAACCCTGATATCTATTAATATTTGTGGCAAATGAATAAAAGTTGAACCCTTAGGAACCACCAACAATCCTTAGCTCTGCATGAGTGCTTGAATTCTGACTTATTTTTGCTTTGGAAAAATTTGCTTTGGTTAGCAGGATGAACTTACCCTAAGTAGGATGGCTTTATATGTTTTTGTCCAATCTTAGAAGATTGGCATTGTAACAGAGAATATGAAAAAAGACCATCCCAGTACAATTTTATTGTCTTAGAATTTTGTAGTTGGGTTTTTTCAGACAAGAAGAGATCAGCCTTCATTTGAAAATTATTTCCTCCTAGTTTCACAGCACACTGACAGTGTGCACTGTGTGTTTGTGTTCTGAGGTACTCTACCCCTTTTGATATATAACTTATGCCCTGGGAATAGCTGGTAAGAGTGATCTAAAATGCTATCAGCAGCTCCTCCATTTTCTAAAGATCCGTCTGCTTTTAATTCTCAATTACCCATAATAAATCCTTATGTATTTATTCCCCGGGAAAATCACAAGAGACTCCGACTTCTTTTTCAGAAGGTAGATTAGCCAAGATTTTTATTACATAATTTGGCACCTAGAAGATATGAAGAAAAATAAAAGGTGCATCGAGCTATCTATTCTGTCAATTCTTCTAAAATCTCTGTTTTAGGAGTTTGAAAAATACAGTTTGTCTAAAATAAGAGGTAATGAATAGATTGCAACTCTTGACCTCTCTATGTATGACCCCAGGCCATTACTTTCTCTTCCAACCTTTCAGCCTATGTCAATATGTTATGATTTAGGCATCTGGAATGGAGTTCTCCTCTCTTTTGGTTTATGCCTTCAGCTGCTTCCTGCCTAAAAGTTGGCTGTGTGGAAACACACTTGTTATTTGCCAATTCACCTGCATGCAAAGGGCAATTCAGAACACAAAGAAATAAAAGGGCTTGTCCAAGAGATAGATATGGCAGGGTTAGCAAAACTCAAGGCTGGCACCTCTTCAAAGGGTCTGGTTTGTCTGCTATCTCTGCTTACGCTTCATTCAACATTTATTGTATAACTTCTTGTGTGTGCAGCATCAGGCAACACATACAATATGAACTATAAAGAGCCGTCCCTCATCACTGTTCAAAGCTATAAGAGTTGCGAAGATGAAAGTTAAACAATAAGAGGCAGTATGCAAACCTCAAGGTATATGGTGGGCTGGGGGAAAGGTGCCTTTAGAGAAAGAGTAGGGTGGGAGGACCACAAAGTAATATTGGATGGTTATGGGAGGGGTCTGCTTTACAGGCAGAGGGTTAATGGCCAGAAGAGAGAAAGAACTGCAACACAATCCAAAGCACAGAGGCTTGGCATTGTTTAATCGGAGAGCCTTGAATTACTAGTTAATATGTTAGGAGAAAGTGACAGGAGATGAGGTTAGAGAGTGAGGGCTTGAGCTAGCCAGACTGTGAAGAATCAAAAATTTAATTTTTTGACAGTAGAGCATCATATAAAGTTATGAGCAGAGGAAATACACATCTTATAATAAATGAAATTTAAAGCAATTTAAAATAATCAAAAGAAGACAAAAATGAGGCTGCTCATTCAGTGCCCTCATTTACCACTGAAGGTTTGCTGTTCAACAATCTAGGGGTTACAATGATAAAGCAAACAGATGTGGAGAGAAGGCCTTCACTATGCGCTCTTTTGGGGGGGGGGGGATCTTGGCTGTCTTGGAAGCAAATGGCTTAGAGAGCTTCCAAAATTAGGAGACACAGGAAGACATCACTGCTAAGAGCTTTTTTAGGCACAGAGAAGGCCAGGACTCCAAAACAGAGCATAGAGCCAGTACCTCCCAAGCAGGCCATGCTCAGAGCTTCCTGCTGGTCCTGGATCCCTAACTCCTCTACCATCTAAATCTACAGAGATTCCCCAGACTCACCTCCCTCACCCATTAGGCATCCCAAATATGGATAAAGAACTAAGGTCAGAAAGACAGTGGCCTGCCCAAGCTCATCCAACTTGGTGTCAGGGATCGTTTGTCAAAAGAGTTTATTCTGCCCCAGGGGACTCTGAATTTCCAAGCTTTCATCCTGTTATCCCAGCGTAACATTTCTTTTTCATTTCAACCAGCTTAACATCCACACCCTACACTTTCTAGAGATTTTTCCTCCTGTTAACTCCTTTTATCAGGGTCCTGCTGAAGAAGAGGATAAGGGCTAAGAACAGCAAGAGAGGTCACAGCAACAGGGTAAGCATCAAGATGCTGCCTGGGATGTTAAGAAGCAAAGAAGCAAAATGATGGGCTGTGGCTGAGGATGTCTCAGGACTGCTTGAGGACTTACTCTACATGCATCATCACATGTATCAAGATGATCAAAAATGCTTTCCACTGACTATTATGACAGGGATATGGAAAAGGTAGGGTCCCAAAGAGAAAAATGCAGTTGCCAAAGCAAACACAAACCAGTTTAGCAGGCTGGGCCAGACAGAGGGTCACCAGTCAGGGCCTGGCAAATGTCAATATCACAAAGGTGAAAGGAGGGCTCCATAAAGTAAACTGCAGAGACACTAGCCTAGAGTCTGTTCTTCCAGCAACTGCCTGAGCAAAGCCTGGATCCTTGAAAGGGCCCGAGGAAATAAGAAGAGTCCCCGTGAAGAGCGGATCCATGAGACAGGAGGGAGGGGAGCCAGCCTGGGATAGAATAATTCCTTTGTCTATCCTAGCAATGGCACTATCAATACATCAGAATAATTCACACCAGTCACCTGTAGATACCATCTACTGCACAGCTCTTTTCATTTACCAGCCAGCTCAAACAGTCTGCTTCCAGGACCACTTGTAAGTTTGGAATGGGGCCTTATAAAAGCAAAGTCCATGAACTTCACAGGCTCTAGATTTCTCCATAACTCTAAGCCCTGCATCCCTCACAGACCCCGTTGTCCCCTTCTGCTCCAGTACATAACCACTCTGGGTATGGGGCATATGTGGCCCAGTTTGCACCATTATTCCCCAACCCTCTCCTTTCTGAACACACATCTCCTGAGGAGGCAGCAAGGAGAGCTGCAGTAGCTATGTACAACCCAGCTTCCCCCAAGGTACACAGTCCTACTGCTTGGCAGACAGGCATTGATGCTCCATCACATTCAACTGGCTGAATTTCTTTATTTACAAACATTTGTTCATAGCATTCCTATATTTCCCCACTTCTGTCTGGTTTCCTTCAGGATCACATGGTCCAGAGGAATGTCTGAATGTACAATGGTTTCAAAAAGCCCCTCCAGGCTCTTTCTCCTTCAGGTTCAAAAAGAGATCTGGCTGGATGTGCTGTTAGTGCCAGTTAAGAACATTCCCAGTGTTCTGTGACAGTTAAGGAGTGGGTCTCTCCGAACCCATGAAACTGACTTCTGGGCCAGAGGTCATATGGTTTCTTGGTTCTAGCCTGGAAAATGTGTGTGTGTGTGAGGAAATTTTAAGTAGGAAAGCAAATTAGGTATTTTTCCCCTTGGTGCTAGCCTGGAAAAAAGGGGGATTGATTTTAAGTGGGTAGGCAAATTTGGTATTTTTGTTTCAAAGTATGTGTTCATTCACTTTTAATATGTTTTTGTTATTATTTTTCTCCTATAAGGTCCTAACAGAACTCTTAGCATTTCCCAATGTTCACAGTTAATTAGTTGGATTTAAGACTAGATTTTCACTTTACCAAGTTGCTATTCAAATTTAGGAATGAATTCTTGTGAAAATGGGGCCCATTTCTGCATGGGGTGCATTTTGTGACATGGGATCAGGTGAGCAAGTATAAGCAAGAGGAGTTCATCATCTCCTCATAGCATAGTTTTATCATTTTTACTTTTTAAAGATATAATATGGAAGAATACATAAACTACCTAAGGAATATATAATACTATTTAAGAAATACTTATTGCAGGCCTGGAGAGATGGCTCAGCAGTTAAGAGTGCTGGTTGCTCTTACAAAGGACCTGGGTTCAGTTTCCAGAATCCACATGGCAGCTATCAACCTTCTGTAACTCCAGTTCTGGGTAAATCCATCACCCTCTTCTGATCTCCTTGAGTACTGCATGACACAGGTACACTTACACGCATGCAGGCAATATACTCATACACATAAAGTAAAAATAAATAAAATATTTTTTAAAAAAGAAATAATTATTGAGTACACAACTGTGATGGCCTGAAAATGTTATTCTACAAAGATTCTATCCTTGGGGGCTGGAGAGATGGCCTAGAGGTTAAGAGCGCTGACTGCTCTTGCAGAGGACCCGGGTTTGATCCCCAGCATCCACATGGTGGCTGAGAACCATCTGAAACTCCAATTCCAGGAGAACTCCAGTTCCAGGGGAATCTGACACCTTCTTCTGACCTCCGCGGCATTGCATCGCGGCATTGCATGACACGGGTGCACAGACCTGCATGCACACAGTACATTCATACACATAGAGAAAAATAAATAAAAAATTAAAAAACAAAAACAAAAACAAAAAAAACCCACAAAGATTCTATCCTTGAGCAATGTGGAGCTACTAAGGTAGCTAGTAGGAAGGGCTCTGGAATGTAAGTGTACAGTGGTTTGGATTTGGTGTTATGGAGTTCAGGATCACCAGAAAAGACCACTCAGACTCGATAAAGATCAATCAGCCAAATTTTATTAAAGCTGTCCAGTTGACTATAGTCTCAAGATTTGGAGAAGAAACTGCAGTCTTGGCCAAAAGGGGGAGGGAGCTTTTAAGTAAAAAACCCACAATTACTTCATTCTTGTAAAATTTCTAGCTGTCTGTGTATATAATATATCCGTTCCTCTTACCAGCAGATGGAGGTGAAGTTACAGAAGTCAGAGCAAGCAGTTGTCAGGGATTAACATACTTCACAAGGAAAGGATTATTTTTGGAGTTAGAATTTCCTGAAATTGTTTATCAGGTTGAAGCTGCTGACAGAACAGGTCTCTAAGATGGCTATCTTAAACAAAATGGGTTTACTCTGGTGACCATATTGGGCCAAGCAGAGAAGTGGTGTATCTGCTATGTGATTGCTCTGGGCTGCAGACATGCACCAGCTAGGAAAAATGAGGTCTGTGCTCTGGGAACAGGCTTGAGCCCCTGTCCCCATCCTGTGTCTGGATAAAGGCAAGCCATCCCAAAGTAAATCTTTCTCTCTCTCTCTCACTCTCTCTCCTCTTTTAGAAGTTCTGAGAATTTCATACAGTATGTTTTGATTATATTCAGATCCCTTTCCCTATTGCACCCCAGTTTATGCTCCCTGGATTTAATGTAGTGATATCTATCTATCTATCTATCTATCTATCTATCTATCTATCTATGTATCTATCACTATCAAGTATAATTTGTGTCTGAAAATGCCTTTCAGTAGCCGGGCATGGTGGCACGTGCCTTTAATTCCAGCACTCAGGAGGTAGAGGTGGGTGGATCTCTGTGAGTTCAAGGCCAGTCTGGTCTACAGAGTGAGCTCCAGGACAGCTGGTACTAAAAGGGAGACCCTGCCTCAAAAATACCAAAAAAAAAAAAAATGCCCTTCAGTGTAAGTCCATCTCCTAGAGTCTGGTTAACCTACCCAGCAACACACTCTTAAAGAAAACTGACTGTCCCCCTTATAGCTCTATCAGTTGCCAATAGTGAGTGACTCAGCTAGGGTTGGGATTTTTTGGGGAGGATTTTTAAAATCTGTTTCTCCATTTCTTTTTTTTTTTTTTGTCTTTTTCGAGACAGGGTCTCCCTGTAACCCCAGCTGTCCTGGAACTCACTCTGTAGACCAGGCTGGCTTTGAACTCACAAAGATCCACCTGCCTCTGCCTCCCAAGTGCTAGGATTAAAGGTGTGCACCACCACGCCCAGCTGATGTTTCTCCATTTCTATGCTAGGATTTTGTATGGCTTGAGTTTATGTAGGTCTTATGCATGCTGTCATCATTGCTATGAGTTCATGTAAGTAACTTCCCATATCAATTTTTGCCCCTTTTCTGCAATAATCTCTGAGCCTTAGAAGGCAGAGGTTTGATGTCCTATTCAGAGCAAAGCACTCTGTAGCCTTTTTGTATGTTGAGCAGTTAGAGCACCATTTTCTTCATCTCTGAAACAAGGCAATAGGACTATCTCGTGAATGGGAGAACAATTTATTTCAACTCTTTGAAAATTGATCAGCTACCACATTTAAACTCTATTGTTTACTCCTGTTTTCTAATCATGTAATGTGCTGTATAATATTATATGAAAGTGACTTTTAGAATCTGACAATAGATTTTATTTATCTTGGGTATTTAGGAAAGATTCAGGAAAGTCTGATCATCTCTCAAAACATCTGGTGAGGATCAGCTGAAAAGTGGCTCTGAGAATTAGAACAGCTGTTAGGATAGAAATCTGACTTTGAGCCTTCCCACCTACTGCAAACATATTTCCCACCCATGAAAAGGCATATTTACTCTTTACTATTAGGATTAATTCCATTTTTCCCCTTGTAAACACAGATCAGGAGATCCTTCTTGATTGGAGCTGCTTATTTGTAGTCTACCAGGGTATGTTAAACTCAAATTTCCAGTCTTTTCCTTAGTCTGAAAGGATCATGATCCCAGCTTACAACTTTATCATATATTTTTAAATATCATATATTTAATATTTCTCCTTAGTTTTATTAGAAATTCCATAATTAAACAGGGTGTATCTGTAAAGGAAAAGGAGACATTGCAATTGTAGTGGTTGAGATGTGTAGTTTTAATGTGAGCTATTGGGGCTGAAGTGGAAGTTGATTCTCCATTCTAGTTTCCCTGTTGCCATGATATGACCAAAATCAGCTTGGGGGTGGGGAGTTATTTCATCTGAGGGGAAGCCAGGGCAGGCACTCAAGGCAGAACTCTGAGGCAGGAACTGAAGCTTCCTGGCTTGGTTCCCTTGGTTTCCTCAGCTACCTTTTCCATGCTGCTCCAGGCCCACCTACCCAGGGATGACACTGCCCATGGTGGGCTGGACCCTCCTACATCAATTAGCAATCAAGAATACCCACAGGCATATCCACAGGCCAGTTTGATGGAGGAGATTCCTCAGTTGAGATTCCCTCTTCCTAGGTATGTTAGGTTTGTGTCAACAAAAACTATAGTACTAACTCATTCCAGCATTAAGCAATGCATCTAGTTAGTTAAGCACGATAATGAACACCCTGGGCTTTGACAACAAACTAGGGTTAAGTGTTGGTTTATATCATATATATCCTTCTGATTATTTTTCAGATTAAAAAATAACCCACAGGGACAAAAATGAATCACTTTTTTATTTTGTAAAAGTAAGACTATATTATGTTTCAGAATCTACATTTCCACTTGATGTATAATAAATATCTAAGTCACTACTTATGCACCTGTACCTTATAGTGAATATATATTTTTATTAGTGATATAGTTTCAGTTGTTGGTTTTTATAAATTTGTAATTTGTAGCCTCTTAGATGCTACTTAGTGATTATTTCATTGGTATTAAGGATAGAAGTAGGAAAACGGAGGTGATATAAGTTTATAGGGTGATGACAGGAGTCAGAAATTCTCTTCTGATTTTAATTCTTATTGAAGTAGGAAACAAGATTATGTGTCTGAGAGGGAGGGTATGGCAGAGGTTGAAACTTTGAGGTAAAATACAGTCAGTTTTCATTATTTATAAATTTCAGCTATGTATTTAATAGCCTACATGTGAGAATTAAGTTAGAGGTCTGCAAACAGAACTTGTAGTGATTTCTTGTGCAGGTCAGATCTGTAAAACATTTCAGTCTTTCCAGTGTTCATGTTCCCAGCCAGGCCAGACCACGCCCTGCCTTCTCACTGAAGCTCTTATGCAATAAAAAGTGCTGTGTTTGTGGTCTATTTGATGCCATCTTAAAAAATGCTTTGAGGATTATGGTCATGATTTTGCTGTTTAAAATGCTGAAGTGTTATCTAGGTGCAAGAAAGACTATGATGTGCCTTACAGAGAAAATATATGTGTAGAAAAGCTTCATTCTGGAATGAGTTGTACTGATGTTGGCCTGAGTTCAATGTTAATAATATATATTGAATAAAGTGTCTGTAATAGACACATACATAAAACAAGTATATATGTATTGGTTGGTGAAAACATGGGAGCCAGAGTATCACAGAGTAACTCAGTATTTCCCCTAGGTATGGTGATTCACTGTCTATTAATTCAAAATTCATAAAAGCTGTCTAGAAATAACTGCTTTGAATAACAACAATTAATTGTTTGTATAGGAGAGCAATAGAGTCACGGGATAAACTAGGGAACTGTAGGATTGATAAGTGCCATCCAGGCCCACTTGACTTTAAAGCTCACTTTAAAATATTTAATTTATGGGGCTGGAGAGATGGCCTAGCGGTTAAGAGTACAGACTGCTCTTGCAGAGGACCCGGGTTTGATCCCCAGCATCCACATGGTGGCTGAAAAACTGTCTTTAACTCCAGTTCCAGGGGAATACGACACCCTCTTCTGACCTCTACAGCATTGCAGGACATGGGTGCACAAACCTACATGCAGACAGTATATTCATACACATATGAGAATAAATAAAAAAATAAAAAATAAATGGAAATCCTTCCTTTAAAAAATATTTCATTTATAGCTGGGCATGGTGGTGCATGCCTTTAATCCTAGCACTCAGGAGGCAGAGGCAGGAGGATCTTTGTGAGTTCAAGGCCAATCTGGTCTACAGAGTGAGTTCCAGGACAGCTGGGGCTACAGGGAGACCCTGTCTTGAAAAGACCAAAAATATTTAAAATATTTCATTTATTATTTTTATTTTGTGTGTATGAGTGTTTTGCTTGCATGTGGGTAGGTACACTGATGTTGTGGAGTGACAGAGGTCAGAAGAAGGTCTTGGATCCCCTGGAACTGGAGTTTGGGATTGTTGTTAGCCACCGTGAATCAAACCCTGTTTTACCAAATACTTTGTAACATGATAATTTATTTAAACCCAAGTCTTCTTATCTGAAATTGATTGCATTGTATACACCTAAATGATAACTGTAAAGTGCTTTGAATAGAGTAGCAAACGTAGTATATGTCCACAAGATAAGAACATCTGAGAGTATTAAGATACTGGGAAGTTGTTCAATAATTGAATATAGGAAGTCTGGCTGATAGTTTTTGTTTCATACAATAGCGACTATATACTTGACTAGATGTGCTGGATAGCTTTAGTGTCAACTTGACACACCTGGGTTGAGGGAGCCTCAACTGGGGAATTGGCTCCATTGGACTGGCCTGCGGCCACATCTGTGGAGTATTGTCTTTATTGTTGAGCAGTGTGGGAGGGCCCAGCCCACAATGAGAGGTGCCACCCTGGGCAGGTTTTTGCTTACCATATAAGAAGGCAGGCTGGGCATGAGCCAGAGGAGCAAGCCAGTGAACAGCATTCCTCCATGGCCTGTGCTGAAGCTCCTGCCTCCAGGTTCCTGCCCTGAGTTCCTGCCTTGGGCTCCCTAAGTGATGAACTGTGACCCAGGAGATGTAAGCTGAATAAACCCTTTCCTCCCCAAGTTGGTGTCAGTCAGAATGTTTTGTCACAGCAATGGAAGACAAACTAGAACACTAGAGAAAACTAAATTTTAGCCCAGACATTGGAAAATGTGTTACCAGTTTCACAATCTGCCTACTTGGTATCATAATATCTTAAAAGAAGATGCTAGAAAGAAGGATGTCCTAAGAACATATGCATGAGACTGTTGGCCTGGAATACTAGGCCTAGCCTCAGGCAATCTGTGAAGAGACAGATACTGAGAAAGAAAAGAAAGCCTTTATGATTAGGGAGGGACACTGGCCCTTGAAATAGCTGTGCTTGGAGATCTTTTGCCAAAGGGAGACAATCTGTCATGAATTAAGATATACCAAAAGCTTGGTACAAGTTAACTGTGCAGCACACAGTGATAAACCAGGGGAGCTTCTGTGGAGGAAGAATTTGCTTCCTCTCATGTGGGATTTAGACTCTAGGCAGGTGGTTAAAATGCAGAGATCTGGTTTGATGCCAGTAAGTACCTGTCTGAGATATTAGGGAACAGCATCCATCTAAGAGGAACATCTCCTGAGTAGATTGATAAATTCTGTTACCCCAAACTAGCACTTTTGATATACCTTTGGGACTGTTAGAAAAGTGAAGGGCAGAACGTCATTTGGCCTTTGCAGAAATCTCTTTATTGTAGAGTTAAGGAATATCCACTAAGACAGTAAATCAGCATCTGGATGGGTATCATGGGAAAGGTAAAAAAAAAAAATGCCCCCCCCAAAAAAGTGCACAAATAACTGAAATTACTTCAGAACAAAGTTATGGCCCTGCTTTTCAGAATTTTGTTCTCGTTTCCTCTATTTTTGTTGTGACTTTAAAGTTATTTGGAAGTAAAAGTAAGAATGACCCAGTTTCCTGCTTTTATTTTCATTTCATTAATTGTTTTGAGAAACAAATTCGAAGCACCGGGCACTCAATCCGTTCCCTTGCTGCTCACGCTCACTCAAAGTTCCATAAAAGGCCTGTGTAAAGAAGCACTGCTCGCCTAGCTCTTTCCCAAACCTTGCTCTACAGAATTTGGTCTCTATGATGGTAAGCATTGTATTAATGGGCATTGGCTACAAAAACAGCTCAAGAAAGTTGCCCACAGGTCTTTGCCAACTATCTTAACACTAAGTAGATTAAAGTTGTGAGGGCGGGTGGTGTCATCTATGGGGTGATCCTCAGTGACCTTCTTAATGATGAAATTATGTTAACTTATCCACAGAAGGAGCACTATGGCAGCACATAAATCCCTCTGTAAGCCTTGCGTTCTTAGGTTTCTAATGCTAAGGTAAAATCACTTTGATTCATAGGGCACTATCACTTTGTAGTTCTATTTCCAGTTCTTGGAGTTTCAAAGATCACACTGTGCTCTAACTTAATAGTCCTGTTGTTACCAGGTATAGCAGCCTATTAGCAAATGACTAGAGGGAACTTTTTGGTCACTTGTCCTGCTAGTGTCACATTAAATGTGCTCAGACTGACATGTGACCCTTGGCTTGTCATTTTAATGGATCACTGGGCAGCTGCTATTAAAGGGGTCTGGGCAGGAAGCAGCATGATTGGAGACCACATTCAAGAGAATCTCAAAATAACCTAATTAATAAGAAGTGTTTAGCTTTTAGTGAATGTCACTCTATTTAAAGTAGATCACCAAAGGCTTTGAAGATGAGCCACCTTGTAAAATCATACAAGCTCATATAACCTGGATTTTTTTTGGAGGGATTAAGGGTCCAATTATTTTTAATGCAGTATGTTAGAAAATGAATAGTTCAAAGCAATCATGATACTGTCCATAATAAAAGTGGATTTCTAGCATTCACCAGTGAAAATGACAGAAATATCTTCATACACTTCATAATTTTTTTATACTGCCATTGTTCTTTATGGATATCTTGGGTAGATTGGCATTGTCTTTAACCATTCATCTGTTAATGGACATTTAGGATGCTCCCTTGTCTTTGTTCTGTGGATAATGCTGCATTGAAAATGTGTCTGTAGGTTGGCATTCTTTGGAGTGGGACTGAGGGGCTGGAAAAATGGCTCAGCAGTTAAGAGCACTAGCTGCTCTTGCAGGGGACCCAGGTTTGGTTCCCAGCCCTTACAAGATGGGTAACAAGTGTCCCTAACTCTAGTTCCAGGGGATCTGATACCCTTTTCTAGCTTCCGTGGGCATTGAATGACTCATTGTATGAGTATTTTCTCTGGACATGTGTAATAAGTTGGATCGTATAGTAGTTACATTTTTAATTTTTTGAGGAATGTTCATAGAGTTTTTTAATTTAATTTTTATTGAGTGCATTTCATATAACATTTCTTAAACAAATTTAGACTCCCCCATCTATGCCCACACCTTACATTCCCCTGCCCCCCCACCAGAGCTCATGGATTCTGTCATACATGTTAAGTCCTGTCTTGCATCTTTTTCTCAGTCTTTTAGAACCTTTTCGATGCACAAGTTTTTTGTTTTGGTCAGTTCTTTGAATAGGTTTTTCTCTCTCTTTTTTTTTGTTTCCTATAATTTTATATTATTCCAAAATATGCATATATACATTTCACACATAAATCAAAATTATAAATTCTGAAAATAAACCATAGGTTATTAACAGTAAATTTGCATGCAGGTAAAAAGATGTGTAACTTTACATTCTTTTTTTCTAGACTATGAATACATATCTTTCACCCATACATGGTAATTACAATGTGTGAATACGAGTGGCAAGACAGACATTTTGGGGTGGACTGTCTCTGGGGCTGCAGGAAGGGGGTTGTGACTCTGAGCCCTCTTGTGGGGGGTGGCCGTCTGGGCGGGACACCCTTTGCCTTTGCAGTGTGACGAAAGGGTCGGGTTTGGTTTTGGTTTGGTGCCTCTGCAGCTTTGTGTGGGCCGGCTCCAGAGGCGCAAGAGGCCAGAAGTCACTCAGGCAGGTACCCGGGCGCAGGCTAGGTCAAGCATATCACCCCCACCCCCGCCCACCAAAGGGAATTGGTGAGAATCCAAGTGGACTTTCTTTTGGAGAACCTTCAGTACAGAAAAAGAAGAGTGATTTAGGCTTCCAATATCCAATATATAAACAAAATTGAAAGCCTGAAACCTAGAGAAGTCAATACTCCATAAATAGGAGGAGGAAAGAAAAAAAAAAAGCATTAGAAGGAGGCAAACAAAACCATACGCTAACATAGTGAAAAGGCATTTGTGATTTGAACCACAAAAGGGAAACCCACATGCCAGGGACACGATGAAGGGACAAAATGGGAAAGGCACATGATAATCCCGCACCAGGCTCTACCAAACCTGTAGGAGATAGCTACAATGGGATCCCCTTGGAGGAGACCCAAGGAACAGATCTTAGAGGAATAATTGCAGACCTACACAGAGAAATTAAAGAAAATAAAGAAGAATTCAGAGAACTAAAGAGAGAGAATGAAAAACTCAAAAAGGACCTAGAGGGATACAATGACAAACTTCAGAAAGAACTAAAGGAACAGATTGACAAACTCCAGAAAGAACTAGAGGGAGAAAAAAAACAACTCTGAAAGGAAGTAGAAACACTGAAAAAGCAGCCAACCAACGAAGTAAGGAACACAGAAGAGATTGAGAAGTTCAAAAGGAATGGAAATACTAAAGAAAACACAGGATGAAAGAAAAAGGATTTAGAACACTCTCCAATCAAGAAGAAAGGAAAGGAAAAGCCTGAACAGTAAGAGAGAGAGAAGCAGAACAAAGAATATCAGATCTGGAAGATAACACAGAGCAACTAAAAAGCTCAAATAGCCAGGCATGGTGGTGCATGCCTTTAATCCTAGCACTTGGGAGGCAGAGGCAGGCGGATCTTTGTGAGTTCAAGGCCAGCCTGGTCTACAGAGTGAGTTCCAGGCCAGCTGGGGCTACAGGGAGACCCTGTCTCGAAAAGACAAAAAAAAAAAAAAGCTCAAATAAAGATTATGAAAAATTTAAAAATACACAAAAGTGGAACAACCAGGAAATATGGCACACTATGAAAAGATCAAATCTCTGCATCATAGGAATAGAGGAATGAGAAGAATCTCAAGAGAATAGTATTGATCAGATCTTCAACAGAATAATAGATGGAAATTTCCCCAAACTAAAAATAGAAAAACCCATACAAATACAAGAAGCACATAAGACTCCAAATAGATAAGATCAGAAAAGAAACTCCCCACGCCATATCATAGTTAAAATGCTAGATGCCCAAAACAAAGACAAAATTCTGAAGGCTACAAAAGAAAAACAAGTCACATACAAAGGGAAACCCATCAGAATTACAACTGACTTCTCAGTGCAAACCGTGAAAGCAAGAAGAACATGGAGCAAAGCATTCCCAGTGTTAAAGGACTATGGATGCCAACCCAGAATATTTTACCCAGCAAAAATGTCAACTATAGTTGAAGGAGAAGAGAGGAGCAACAATCCTCAAACACCTAGGAAAAGAAACTAATAAAAGCATAAGCAAATCAGAGGCTAGAAGTTCAAATGGATAATAAAGTGAAAGGAAGCAACATCCATCTTTCAATAATAACCTTAAATATTAATGGGCTAAACTCCCCAATCAAAAGGCATAGACTGGGAGAATGGATTAGGAAACAAAACCCATCTATATGCTGTCTACAGGAAACCCATCTCAATTTCAAGTATAGGCACCAACTTAAGGTGAAGGGATGGAAGAAAGTATTCCAAGCAAATGGTACCAAAGAGAAAGCAGGTGTGGCTATTCGAATATCAGACAAAATAGACTTGAAAGCAAAAGAAATCAAAAGAGACAAAGAAGGCCATTACATCTTTATTAAAGGAACAATTGATGATAAAGATCTCACAATCATGAATATATATGCACCAAACACCAGTGCACCAAATTTTATAAAGACAATTCTTCAGGATCTCAAGGCACAGATGAACCCCAACACACTTATAGTAGGGGACTTCAATACCCCATTAAGTCCCCAAGACAGATCAACAGGACAAAGGATAAACAGAGAGACATTTGAACTAAATGATACAATACACCAAATGGACCTCACGGACATCTATCGAATATTTCACCCAAACACCAGAGAATACACTTTCTACTCAGCACCTCACAGAACATTCTTCAAAATAGACCATATCCTGGGACACAGGAAAAATCTCAACAAATACAAAAAGATTGAAATAATCTCATGCATTCTATCAGACCACAGTGCAATAAAAATATCAACACCAGGAGAAACCCTACAACCTACTAAACAATATTCTCCTGAATAATGAATGGGTCAAGGAAGAAATAAAGTAAGAAATAAAACATTTCTGGAACTGAATGACAATGATAAAACAACACAGCAAAACCTATGCGACACTTTAAAAGCAGTCCTAAGAGGGAAGTTTATAGCTCTAACTGCCTACATTAAAAAAACAGAAAGAGCACAAGTGAACGATCTAACACTGCAGTTAAAAATACTTGAGAGACAAACAACAAGTGAACCCTAAACGCAGCAGACAAGAAGAAATAACAAAAATCAGATCAGAGATCAATGACATAGAAACAAAGAAAACCATACAAAAAGATCAATGAATCCAAAAGTTGGTTCTTTGAGAGAATACACAAGATAGACAGACCTCTAGCCCAGTTAACTAAAAGAAATAGGGAAAAACTCCAAATCAATAGAATCTGTGCTGAAAGGGGAAATATCAAAACAGACAATGAAAAGATCCAGACAATCATATGGGACTACTTCAAAAACCTATATACAACTAAGTTTGAAAATCAAGAAGAAATGGAAAAATATCTGAAATCCTGGGAATCACTGAATCTCAACCAAGAAGAGATTGACAGCCTAAATAGACCAATAATACAGGAAGAAATTGAAGATGTAATAAGAATCCTCCCAACCAAAATATGCCCAGGCCCAGATGGTTTCACGGCAGAATTCTATAAAATATTTCCAAAAGACTTACAACCATTACTACTCAAGTTGTTTAGAAGGATACAAACAGAGGGAGTTCTCCCAGATTCCTTTTATGAAGCCAGCATCACGCTAGTACCAAAACCAGGTAAAGATACAACCAAAAAGGAGAGCTATAGACCCATCTCCCTAATGAACACAGATGCCAAAATTCTAAACAGAATACTGGCAAATCGCATACAGACCCACATCAAGAAGATCAACCACCATGACCAAGTTGGATTCATACCAGAGATGCAGAGATGGTTCAACATACAAAAATCAATAAATATCATCAAACATATAAATGGACTGAAAGACAAAAACCACACCATCATCTCAATTGTCATGGAGAAAGTCTTTCACAAAATCCAGCATCCATTCATGTTTAAAGTCCTAGAGGGAATTGGACTGGAGGGATCATTCCTCAATTTAATCAAAGCCATACATAGGAAACCCACAGACAATATCATCCTAAATGGGGAAATGACAGAAGCATTCCCCTTAAAGGTAGGAACTCGGCAAGGCTGCCCCCTGTCACCACTCCTTTTCGATATAGTGCTTGAAACCCTTGCTAGGCCAATAAGGCAAGAAAAGGAAATTAAAGGAGTTCTAATTGGAAAAGAGGAAGCGAAGCTATCCCTTTTTGCTGATGATATGATTGTCTACCTAAGGGATGCTAAGAACTCCACCCCAAAACTCCTAGAAATGATTAAGAGCTTCAGTAAAGTGGCAGGATAAAAAATAAATCTAGAAAAATCAGTAGACTTTCTTTCCAACAACAAGCAATTGAAGAAGGCTACAAGGAGAGCTTTCCACTCACAATAGCCTCAAAAACAATAAAATACCTAGGAACAAACCTAACCAAAGACACCAAGGATCTCTACAACAAAAATTTTAAACCCCTGAGATTGAGGAAGACATCAGAAGATGGACAAACCTCCCATGCTCATGGATTGGGAAAATAAATATAGTAAAAACGTCCATCCTACCCTGTACCAAACTTGTGTACAGACTTAATGCAATCCCAATCAAAATCCCCAAGAGTTTCTTCACAGGCTTGGAAAAAAATCCTCAATTTCAGGGCTGGAGAGATGGCCTAGCGGTTAAGAGCACTGACTGTGGAGATCTCCTGAGGCCAGCTGAAGGTACCAGGGCACGGGCTGAAGAGCCAACCCCCCCCCCATCAACTGGGATTACGAAGGCAACTGAAGGAGGCAAATAAAGCAAGCCTTCAACACAGTGAAGAGGTATGTAGTACTCACATTGGAATACAGGCAAGGAGAAGCCCATATGCCAGGAACACAAAGAAGAGACAACACAGGAAAGGGGCAGGATAATCCCACACCAAGCTCTACCAACCCTATGGAAGACCCCTGCAGTGAGATCCCTCTGGGGATGCCCCAGGAGACAGATATCAGGAAAACAATTGGGAACATATTTAAAGAACTACAAGATTATAAAGAACAAATCAAAGAACTAAGAAAAGAGAATGAAGAACTCAAGAAGGACCTAGAGAGAGAGAATGACAAACTCCGGAAGGAAGTAGAAACACTGAAAAGATCCTATGCTGAAAAAGATAAGGAAACCAACCAGCGAAGCAAAGAGCTACAAGAAGAGATTGAGGAGCTCCAAAAAGAAGTAGAAATACTAAAGAAATCAGAAGATGAAATAAAAAAGGAAATCAAACACTCATCCAATCAAGAGGAAAGGAGTGGAAAAAGACTCAGAAGCAGAATTGAGGAAGCAGAACAAAGAATATCAGACCTGGAAGATAACACAGAACAACTAAAAACCTCAAGGAACAATTATGAAAAATTTAAAAATACACAAAACTGGAATGACCAGGAACTATGGGACACTATGAAAAGATCAAACCTCCACATCATAGGAATAGAGGAAGGAGAAGAATCCCAAGAGAATGGTATTGATCAGATCTTCAACAGAATAATAGATGAAAACTTCCCCAAACTAAAAAAGGAAAAACCAATACAAATACAAGAAGCACATAGAACTCCAAGCAGACAAGATCAGAAAAGAAATTCTCCATGCCACATCATAGTTAATATGCTAGACACCCAAAACNTAATTTCTTTGAGTGCAAAATAGAGATGAGTGTACCTATAGTGATTCAATTAGAGTTTATAGTAAACTAGTTTCCCATGTTAACATACATTAAGAAGAGACTCTTTTGCATAATTTATAAGCTCTGGCATAATGCTATTTGCTAGCCATTGCTCTAAACAATTTACATATGTGAACTCATTTAATATTAATTGCCATCATAGTTTACAGATGTTTCTTTCTCTTATTTTAAAAGTTAATCAGTTAAGAGATTTACCCAATGTCACGAAGCCACATTAAGGCACAGACAGCATTTGAATCCAAGGTCAGAGTCTGGCTTCTTAATCACTATGCTCTGATTGGAATTTAATGTAAAATTCTAGTGGAAAAATAAATATGAAACTCACTAAAAATGCAATCACTGGCATTTGAGAAATAAATTGACATCAAATAATGTGTTTAGTTTTAATATCTATCAAGGTTTCTAGTGCACAATACAAATTTCCTGTCGTAGCACACAGCAAATTCCCAATTAGCCATGTAGACATGAAGTAGTAACAGCAAATCTTTTATACTTGGCCCTGAATATACACTTTGCTCAGCAGGATAGAGAGGAATTTTGCCTGTACTTCTCCCTCCTAAATGTCATTTTCCTGGAGTACTTAAAAAAACTGTCCCTTCGAACATCCCACAAGCGAACAGTAAATCTTTCAAACTTTCATTAACATGACTGGTAGCATTAAGTTTCAACGTCTGTCCCTGAAATTCCCAGAGTTGGCGCGTAAATAGACAAGAGGCTCATCAGTTTGAGCCCAAACTCATCTGTTTCGAGTCAACCTGGGCTATTATATATTGAGTCCTAACTCCTTTAAAATAGTTTTGTGCCTTAATATTAAATTGAAGGGAAAAATGTGGAACTCCTAAACATATTTGGAAATGCTTATGTTCATTTTCGTGAGGTCATAATTTTGTTTTTTTTATACTATTAGTTGAACAATATAAGCATATTTGGAGCCAACGATATGGGAAGGAAAAAACAAAACAGGACGGGTCAAAGAACTGGAAACACGTAACTTTCTGTCCCAAAGGATAAAACCTATGCAGAGAAAACCTGTAAAAATACTGGAAAAAGATACAACTACAGGTATGGCAGACTACCATGAAAGCTGCGGTGGGTGGGGTGAGGGGCCTGGAAAAGGGAATGTGTCTTAAATTGGACTGAGAAATGATGTTATGAACTCCACAAAACATCATAAAATATTTTATAAAAAATTTCTTTTCTATAGATCTGTAGTTATTTTGCTTTTGACCATCGTGAGCCTGTAACTCATCTCTTTCTCTTTTTCAAGAAGCTTTGTTGTGTGTGCATAACCAGAGATGAGAGGACAAGATGTAGGAATCCTTCCAACATGTGCTTCCCAGGGCTCAAACTCAGTTCACCGGGCTTGTGTTTCCATGACATAGCTTTATACTCTGAGCCATCTCCAGATATAACACAGGTAGAATTTTCTCTAGGATTCTATGTCCTCTCCAGCCATTGTGTTTACAGTGCCGCCACATGAGTCCCCTCCGACTGAGAGGGCTTGAAGTCCATTCGCTACTCTGTTGATTAAACCCCAAGATTCAAGTGCCACTTCTACATGCCTAGTTTGTTGGCTGGTCTATTTGTGGTTATTGGGTTTTAAAGCTGGGATTGGGCCATTAATTGACGGTCTCCTTTAATAGATTGCATAGTATCCTCCAGAACTATGGAAGCTAGTCCTCAGGCAGGAGGCTTTTCAGGTCAAGTTCCAGCTCCATTGCTCCAAGTCTGTGTCCAAAGTATGCCCTATCTACCTTAAGTTCTGGGAAGTAATCAACGGCTGTGGCAATAGCCGGTGTGATTTTGGGAGTCTCGTGGACTTCCCTGGCCAACAAATCAAAGGGAGCGGGGCTCCGGGCTCGCCGTGTGTGTCGTATGATACAGCCTTCAGGGTAGGTACCAGGCACTGCCGGTGCTGGGACTGGATGTGTAGGGGTTAAGAGGTTTTGAGCTAATACATTGCCCTCGGGGGGTTGCCACACACCTCAAGCTTCGCTTTGGCTAACCTTCCGTCGTCCACCCAAGGTAAAAAGACCCCCATGTATTGGGAGAGGACCGGCAGCCGAGGGCCCCGCGCGGAAGTGCCGGCGTTGCCGTTGTCCCATGGGTCCTGAGAAACTCCGTGCCCGGTGCCCTTGGAGTGCCTCAGATTTTCTCCCGGTTCCGCGGGCGGTAGCAGCGGGGCCTACCATCGCCAGCGCGCCGGCCGCGTTCCGTCCCTGGACCGCCCTGGTGCGGGGCCACTTCCTGGCTCCTGGCTGGGACATGAAATAAAAAAAAATACAGAGATATATAATTATTATATTATATAGATATATATATATTCTCTATCACATCTACGGATTGGACCGCTAATATCTACCTGTGGGAGAGGAACATATGTCACTTGTGTTTCTGTATTTGTTTTACTTCGCTTAGTATAACAACCCCCTACAATTTGTCTTCATCCAGTAAGTTATTTGAAACCAAAATGTGTCTCCCATAAGTTCTATAGATGTTCAAGTAAGTTCAAGGATGGCCAATGAGTTTCATCTAGAGGACCAACGTGTGGACAATGGGTGGGGTTTTGGGGGGAAAAAAGATATGATATTATATGATGCCTGAATTCTCTATATAATATATATATATATATATTGTTGTGTGTGTGTATATCATCATATATATATTATATATATTATGCACTGAAATCAGCCATATAAAGGCTCAGTCATATAAAGTGCCATCTAGAGGTCACTGGAGACACTAGGGTGTTTGACATTCTATCACTTTAGCCCAGCCAGAGTAGTGCTATGTTCAACCAAACCACAATCACTGTACATTCAAATACTATTATCAGATTTTCTTCAAATGCTTTGCAAGTCATCCTCAGTTACTAAACTGAAGTGTAGCAAAGAACCAGAAATATTGATTTTTTGCTTGTCAGTCAAGGAAGTCTGCTTCTAATTTTTTCGGAGGCCTCTGTTTAGGCCTCATAATCAAAAAGAAAGGCATGGGGAAAGTCACTAGAGAGCTTCTTAAGTTCAAAGCACAGAGGCTGAGATGACACCCATAGACACAAGCCTGCAGTGAACCTGAGAGTGCAGGGATTTGGCACTTAAAGACAGTGAGCTATGAAAACTGATTTATTTATCCATAAATCATCACTCGTTTTTCAGTGGTGAATCAATATAAGAAGATATTTGCAGGATCAAGAGGGAATATTTGTTCAACAATCCATAATCATAATCATATGGAAAACCAAATCTAAAACCACAAAGAAATTCTACTCTACCACTTGCCAGAACAGTTGATTTATTATAAAGTTTAAAACAAACGAATGTTAGTGAAACAACTATGGAGAGTGAAAAACAGACCTCTAGTCTTTGCTTTCCGAAACACTCCAAATTGTAGTCCTTTTCAAAAAAAACTCTCTGAACCCACTCCGGTTTACCTAGGTTGCCCAGGTGGGTTTCTGTGGTTTACTGTGGTGGGAGGATCCAGCCGTGTCAGTGATTCTAGGCTGCCTAGCACAAAACTGAAGAATGAATAGAAGAAGAAAACAGCAGGAAGCAAATGGAGTGACCAACCAGTCCTCTACATTAAAATTTGAGATTAGCAACAAAGCCACACAACCAAACAAAGGGGGGAGAATGACAACAAACAAAACAATTACACAACAGAAAAATAACAATATGGGAACAGCTCATAATAACGTCCTCACCAAACTCAACCAATCCTGTGGAAGATCCCAACAACAAGACCTCCCTGGAAGGAAACCAAGACACGACATGGACCTTAGAAGAACAAACTTAGACATATTCAAGGAAATCAAAAAATATAAAGAAAAAAAAAAAAAAAAAAAAAAAAAAAAAAAAAAAAACTCATGAAGGAACTACAAGGAAAAAATGATAAACTCCAGAAAGAAACTAAAAGGATAGATTGATAAACTCAGAAAAAAAAAAAAAAAAAAAAAAAAAAAAAAAAAAAAAAAAAAAAAAAAGAAACTGACCAGCGAAGCAAGGAGCTACATGAAGAGAATGAAGAGATCCAAAAGGAAATGGAAATACTTTAGAAAAATTCACCGGATGAAATGAAAAAGGAAAAATTGAACATTCATCCACTCATTAGGAAAGGATGGGAAGAAAAAGCCTCAGAAGAGAATGGATGAAGCAGAAAAAAGAATATCAGACCTACAAGATAAAACAAAGAAAAACAAAAAAAAAAAAAAAAAAAATTTATTAAAAAAATTTTAAAACAACAACGTGGAACAACCAGGAAATGTGGGACACTATGAAAAGGGACCAAACCTCCACATCATGGGATAGAGGAAGGAGAAGAAACCCAAGAGAATCTGATATAGACAGATCTTCAAAAGAATAATGAAAATTTAGTAAATATACCAAAAAACAAAAAAAAAAAAGGCCAAACCCACAACAAATACAGCAGCAGAGAAGAAGTACGTAGAACACCAAATAGGACCAGACCAGAAACAGAAATCCCCACATCATATCATAGTTTAAAACACTAGATGCCAAAACAAGACAAAATTCCGAAAGCTGCAAGAGAAAAACCAAACAAGTTAATTAGGGAAAACCATCAGCATCACAGCTTGGACTGTCTTCAGTTGCCAAATCTATGAAACCCAGAAAGAAGGAAAAAATGGGCCCCAGTATTCCTAGTGCTCAATGACTTTAGATGCCAACCTAGGTTAACTTATACCCAGACAAAAAAATGTCAATAAGTTGAAGGAGAAAGAAAAAAGCTTTCATTGAATAAACAGTAAATGAAAGACACACATGGTTCACGAAAAACACTTCAGAGAATACTTGAAGCAAATCCAAAAACAAGAAGGAGCAACTATCCTGCAAGCAACCAGGAGAGTTAAATTACATAAACCTACAGGTAAATAATTGCCTAGACCAAGGAATGCAACAAGCAAAAAATAAGTCAAAAAACAACCACATTCTCAATAATTAATCTTAAATATAATGGTCTGAAAATCCCTATCAAAAGACATAGGCTGGGAGAAGGATTAGGAAACACAATCCATCTATATTGCTGCTACAAGAAACTCCATCTCACCCTCAGGACAGACACCACCTTAGATGTGAAAGATGGAAAAAAAATATTCCAAGCCAAATGGTACCAAAAAGCAGCAGGAGTGCTATTCTAATATCAGACAAAATAGACCTCAAGTAAAAAATCAGAAAAAAACAAAGAGGGCATTATATCCTTATCAATGAAAATTATCCCAGGAAGATTTCACAATCTTAAATTTATGCAATCCAAACTCATGTGCACTAACTTTATAAAACAAAATTTGTCACAGACCTCACGCCACAGATTATTCTAGACACTAATAGTGGGGATTTCATACCCCCAGATGCCATTAGCTAGTCACAGAGGACAAAAAAAATAACAGAGAGACATCAGACTGATAAATACAATACACCAAAGCGGACCTCACTAGATATCTAAAGAATCTTCCACCCAAACCCAGAGAATATACTTTCTACTCAGTGCCCATGGAACATTCTCCAAAACACCACATACTGGGACACAAAGAAATGTCAACAATATCAAAAGGATTGAAATATTTCCATATTTCTATCAGACCACATGCATTAAAGCTCCAAATTAACATCAAGATAAGCCCTACTAACCATAGAAGAACTGGAGACTAACACAACAAAATCCTTGACTAATGAGTGGGTCAGGGAATAGTGAAATAAAAGCATTTCCCTGGAACTAAGACCAAAAATGACAAACAACAAAAAAAAAAAACCTGTGGGATACACTAAAGTCAGTCATAAGAGGGAATTTATAGCCCTAGGTGCCCACATTTAAAAAAAAAAAAACAGAAGAGAACTTAAATAAAATGCATAACAACTCAGTCTCTGAAAGAAAAAAATACGTAAAAGACAACAAAAAATGAACCCTAAAACCCAATAGACAGGACGAAAATAATCACAAAATCAGAGCAGCAATCAACAAAAATAGATTACAAAGAAAACATAATAAAAAAAATCCAAAAGTGGTTCTTTGAAAAGATAAACAAAATAGACAGAACCTCTAGCCCAGATTAACCAAAAAAGAGCAAATCCATATCCAACTAGCCATCTTGTGATCGAAAGGGAAAACATCACAACAGATTTAAAAAAAGATATCCAGCACAATCATTGAGAATACTTCAAAAACATATACTCTACTAAATTTGAAAACCTAAGCAGAAATGGATGAATATCTGAAATCCTGACGATTCACCAAAGCTTAACCAAGAAGAATTGACAGTTTAAACAGATCCTATAATATTTGAGGAAATTGAAGATGTAATAAAGAGCCTCCCAACTAAAGAAAAGCCCAGGCCCAGATGAGTTCACAGCAGAAATTCTATAAAAACAACTTTGAAAGAGGTAACTTACAACCCGATTACTACTCAACTTTTCGAAAAGAAGGAAATATCCCAAATTCCTTCTTGAAGCAAGCAATCACTCTTAATATCAAAACTCGGGCAATAGACACAAACAAGAAGAAGACTCGGAGACGACTATCCATGTAAATGACTCAGGTGCAAAACAATTCTCAAATAAGATACTTGCAAAATCCAACCCAAAACTGAATCTGATCAAAAGAAAATCATCCTGATCATGACAGTTGGATTCATACCAGAGATGGCAGGGATGTTCAACATCAAAAAACACAATGATCAATAAAACACATAAAATGTGACTGAAAAAGACAAAAACCGCAGCAAGTCATCCTCAATGGTTGATGGCAGAAAAAGCTTTTGACAAAAATCCAGAATCCTTTCATGCTTAAAGTCCTAGAGGGATTGGAGAGGGATCATTCCTCAATGTAATTGCAAATCCATCATACAAATAAACCCCAACAGCCTAACAGCATTATAATGGAGAAACGTGGAAAGGCATTCGCCACCTTAAAGGACAGAGGAAACAAGTGGCTAAGGCTGCCCACTATCCACACTGTCCACTGTCAATATAGTGCTTGAAATGCGGGGGGTTTTGGTGCTAGGGCAATAAAGTGAGAAAGCAAAATTAAAGGAGCTAACTAATTCAAAAAGCGAAGTATAAACTATCGCTTTTTTGGCTGGTGGATATATGATATGTTTACTTAAGGGATGCTAAAACTCCACAGAAAACTCTTTTTTTTTTTTTCAAATGAAGGAATGCTAAAAGGCTGACTTGTCTTAACCTAGTTCATCTCCATGGTAGAACGTATAGGATTTTCAAATCCAGAGATTCCATAATTTAGAATAATCTTGGTCAAACTTGGATTTTCTTTTTAAAATTTTATTTTTTTAATTTATTGGTTTCTATTTTTTTTTAATCAATCAGACCCTGTGTCCCCCCCATTCCCCACCCACCACGAGCTCATGCATTCGCCAAAACTGCTTTTATCTCTTTTCCTCAGTCTTTCTCAATATTCTCCATGAGGCAAGTTGACTGTTTTGAGAAGAGTTCACTGTTTCATCAGTTCTTCGATTGCAGTCCTTTCCATGTTGTGTTGTTGTTTCATATGTCATCACTCCCAATCTGCTTTGGACAAAAGCTCAAGGGGCCATGCAGGCAGAGAGAAGAAGCTTCAACAACTAGAGTTAATCTGAAGTGAGCATTCCACAGATGAGGATACCATTCGTCTTTGTTTGCTTTTCTGGGCTGTGTTCATTCACTCAGCATGATGTCCTTCTAGTTCCAACCTTTACCCTGCAAATCTCAGCCTGTCGTCTTTCTTTACTGCTGCAATAGAACTCCATTGTGTGCATGTACCACATTTTCTCTATCCACTCATAAGTTGAGGGGCAATTGGTGGTTCCGCAGCTCCTTGTTCTTGTGACAGAGAGCTGAAATAAACATGGCTTTGCATGTGTCTCTGTGGTATGCGCTTTCGTGGAGTCTTGAGGGTACTATGCCAGGAGTGGATGGCTGGGTGGGTTGGACAAGTCTATCCTTAAGTCTTTCCAAGGGTTCTCCAGAAAACTCTTAAGAAACAATAAAGTTATTCGGAGTAACAAGTAGGCAGGACTACTAAAATACAACCTAGAGATAAAAGTCAGTAGCCTTTCTTTACAGGAACAATAATAACTGAAGAAGTATATAAGGAGACCTTCCCAAATCACACTAGCATCAAAAAAAAAATACCTAGGAATAAACCTAACCACTGACACCAAGAGACTACAACCAAAAATTTTAAACCCCTGAAGAAAGAGATTGAAAAATGACATCAAAACATGGAAAAGACCTTCTATGCTCATTGGATTGGAAATAATATAGTAAAAATGTCCCTTCTGACCTTAAATTTAATATACAAACTCAATGCAATCCCAGTCGAAATCCCATAAGCATTTTCACAGATCTGGGGGGAAAAATCCTCTAAATTCATATAGGAAAAACAAAGACCCAATGGTAAGCGAACCCTGAGTGAAAAGTAACAATACTGGGAGGAATTCCCAATTACCCAGAAACTTCAAGCAATATTACAGGCTATAGTCACAAAAGACAGCCTGCGTACTGCAAAAAACAAACAACAACAACAACCCAAAAAAAACAAAAAAAAAACAGAAACGATTGGCTATGGAACCAAACCGAAGATCCAAACCTTTGAGCTCAATAACTTCAGCACCGTATCTTGACAAGGGGCCAAAAAAAAGCTCAATGAAGGAAAAGTAGCAATCTTTTTTGCAAATGGTGTTGGCAAAACTGGATCACGCCATTGTAGAAGAGGAAAATTAAAACCCCTACCCTCTTGCCCTGTACAAAAATAAACTCCAAAGTTAGATCAAAGATCTCAACCGTGAACCTGAAAGCCTAATAGGTGATAGAAAAAAGGTCGGCAGCAACCTACAAGTCATAGGCCATTTAAAAAGACTTTCTAAATCAAAAAGACAGACCATGTCAAAAATGTCAGAACAACACTAGACAAGCTGACACTTCATAAAATAAAAGTAGTGTATTAAAAAAAACAAACAAAGAACAATCAAGGAAGTGAAGAGAAAAACCACAGAGTGGGAGGAAACTTCACCGCTGATACATCTGACCAGGTCTAATATTCAACAAAAAAATATATAAACTACTTATAAACAAAGAAGAAAAACAAATGACCTCCTTAAAAATGGAGTAAAGAGCTGAACAGAAACTTCACCAGTAACGAGAGTAAAGATGGCTGAGAAACATCTTAACAAGTGTTCAACATCCGTTAATAATTAGAGAAATGCAAAATTAAAACCACCACTAAAGTTATCTTCTCACTCCTATAAGACTAGCCAAGATCGAAAACAAAGACACCAAATGTCTGGCGAGGTTTGGGAAAGGGGAACACTCATCTACTGCTGGTGGGAATGTAAACTGTACAACCACCATGAAAGCAATGTGGTGAACCCTTAAAAAAGTCAAAATGAGGCCACCACCTGACCCAGCCATACTCCTGGTTATAATCCCACAGATGCATCCTACCCACAAAGATATACGCACTTGCTATGTTATTGCAGCTCTCTTCACAATAGCGAAGACCTGGAGCAACCAAATTGCCCCACTGATGACTGGATAACAAAAATCTGGGTACTATACACAATGGAGTTCTATGCAGTGGTAAAGACTTGAACAATCATGAACTTGCTGGGTAAATGGATGGAACTTGAAGCCATTATGCTAAGTGAAGTAACATAGTCCCAGGAAAAAAAAAAAGGTGAATGGTTTCCCTCATTTGTGGATGCTAACACCAAATCAGTTGCCAGGCAAAACTGAACAACTTTATTATTATATTTCAATGTATCTGAAAGCAACTGTGCAATATAATATGAACTCTTAATGGGCTCTAGAATTGTCTTGCCACTTTTTTTATACTTCTTTATTTTTTTCATTTTTTAACAATAAGTAATAATTTATGAGTAAAGCAATCTTTCATGTAAAACCGAATTTGCAAGCAGTTGTGCCCAAACCCACACAGCCCATGGGTCCCACCATCCAGCGGGGGGGGGGGCTTTTATACAAAGTTCAATCAAGTTGATCCAATGAGTGCCCAGATAATATTGTTGTTAGTTTCACGATTCACCCCAATCGCAGCCCTTACATTCTACCATGCCCCCTCTTCTGCAGATTGTTCCCTAGGCTTAGAAAAGGGCACAGAGGATGAGAAGCAAAAAAAAGTCTACTTTCTTCTGAAACTGTTGTCTTGGATTCTGGTCAAATCTGGCTGTTTCCTTTCATGGGCTGACAGTTTGTCCAGAGAATAACCTTTCAATCCTACTTAATGAAGCACAAGCAATTAGAACATAGGTATTTAAACAGTACTAATTGTTATGTAGTGTTACTTTTGGTATAGACAAAGGTGTTTGGTATGGTATGTTAATATAGATTATGTTTTTTTCTGTAAATATGGCCGGGCTTACTGTGGCTGTAACACTCTCCTAACCACTAGAGGATGTAAGCTTGTGGCATCAGCCATGGGTTTATTCCTCCAAGGAGAGAGTAATAGCCAATTAGATTTGGAGATTATATACAGGCCATATGGCTGCCACATGCTGCACCGATTTTCCAGGCAGAGTAGGTGTATCTGGTTGCTGATGGAGGAGTCTGCTTGACTCAAGGCGACCTATATTGCTTAATTAGTTTAGTGGCCTTTGGTACCACTCTCTGGTATTCAGAAGACCAACTGTACACTTGCAAGTGCTGTCTCAATGCATCTTTTCCCATTGCTTACATCGGTCTTTGACAGCAGGGCCTTACTGCCTCTCTTCTGTGCGGTTAGCCCAGTTTACAGGCAAAAAGCATTTACTTTTTGGGGGGGGTGCTTTGATTCCCTATGCCAACATCTCACTAGGAGAATAATCCATTGCTGATATCAGAGCTCTCCTGTATTATTGTATTTTGCTTCGATGCATAGCTTAAGGAGACTTTAGTATTCTATTTGGATCTGAATGAGAATAATCCGTTTCACAGTTCCTATGTCTATTATTTCCAATTTAGAGAGCAGTTTTACCGGTTTTATAAGAAATTACCTCTATAACAGTTTGGCCCAATTTACAATTAAGAACACCTCATCATTATCATATTTTCTCCTTATTCTATGGGGGGGGTTAAGAAAGTCTCTCATTAAAGCATTGTGGCAGGGCTGGAGAGGATGGCCTAGCGTTACAGAGCCCGACCGCTCTTACAGAGGACCCGGGTTCGATCCCCAGCACCCACAATGGCGGCCGAGAACCCTTTGAAATTTGAAACTCCACATTCCAGGAGAACTCCAGTTCCAGGGGTGAATCCGACGCCTCTTCTTACCTCCGCGGCATTGCACGACACGGTTCGCAAGATCCTGCATGCAGACAGTAATCATACACATACGGCAAATAAATAAAAAAAATAAACAATTAAAAAAAAAAAAACATTGTGGCACCTAGACAGGTACAGTTTCCTAGGACTCATTATAAATAGTGTTACAATAGGCATGCACCGAGGGTTTTGATGTCTGTAGCAATTGAGAGCTTTCTTCCTTTCAATGTTCAGACAGACGCCAACCTTCTGCTGGTCATTCTCTGGTACAATCTACACAATGCAAAGCTGTATATTTTCTTTCTCAGCCATTAAGTTGGTGACAATTTTGACTGTTGGAAACTGGCAAATCTTTTCCTATAGTTAGTTTTATTAATTGAATTGCAGGTAATTGACAAAAATGTTTCATATCTATCTGTTCCCCCTGTTTTATGTTTTGTTTTTTTTACCCATGAGTCTCAAAAAAGGCAGTTGTTCTACACGTTACCTATAGGCTGAATCAAGGCACAGATTTCATCACATTCATCCATGCTGTTTTGGGTGACGTTATGTGGTTAACTTGGGAAGCACGCTTAATTTTTTTACGTACATCATCCTACAGGTAAAGGAGAATGCTACAAGGTGATACCTTACAACAGACAAATTACAAAGAAACATTTGTATGTGCCAATTCCCCAACGTTACTGTTATACAGATTTTTTTTTTTTTTTTTTTTTTTGGACAACAACAATTTATATTCCAATTAACTAAGGCGCATTACAGTTTTTATCAGGACCTTTAAACCAATGGTGCTTAATATACACAAATTTACTTTTATTTAGTCCTAAAACACCATGTAACCTATAGACAGGTTCTGGGCAAAATTGGACACTTATTGAACTCACGTCAATTAAATATACCATAATCAAAGATAGACCGTGTCCCTCTCCCGCCCTCCCCACCCCTCCTGATTACCATTTCAGTCAGTTTTCAGGTCCTTTCTGTTTGTTGTTCTTTTAATATGAATCCCTCTCCACAAGAAAATGTACAAACTGGGTTATTGGTACTCGCATCCACATATGAGGCGATACCATTCGTCATTTGTTTTTCGGGGACTGTTTTACTCACTTAATATAATGTCTTCTAGATCCATCCATTTACTGCACAGTTCATGCTGCTGTCTTTTCTTTACTGTGCATAGGGAACTCCATTGTGTACATGTACCACATTTTTTCTATCCCCTCGTCAGTTGAAGGGGATTTGGGGTGGTTCCAGCTTTTCGCTATGGTGAACTGAGCTGCAATAAATATAAGCGGTGTTGTGTATGTATTTCTGCAGTTAGATGAGTCTGTGGGTATATGCCCAGGCGTGGTATGACTGTGTCAAATGTCAAGCTCATTGAGTCTTCTACGGGTACTCCACACTGCTTTCATCGTGGCTGCACTAGTTTACATTACCACCAGCACTGGATATGCGTATTCCCCTTTACCCACAACCTCTCCAGCATTTTTTTTTTTTTTGTCTTTTGTTTTCTTGATTTGGCCAGTCTCATTGGAGTAAGACGATATCTTAAAGTGAGTCCTTATTTGCATTTCCTTTAATTACTAGTGATGTTAAATAGTTTTTTGAAGATGGTTCTCAGCCCATCTCTAATTCCTCTCTGTTTTGAAGCTTTATTCTGTTCTTTGGTCCATCTTTTTGAGTGATTCATTTTTGTTTTCTTTTTTTTTCGTCTTTGTTTTTGAGTAGCTCTGTATCCTCTGGAAATTAATTGCTTTGTCAGATGTTTCTGTGGCGAAGGTTTCCTTCCACTCTGTGTGGTTTTCTCTTTCTCTTCCTTTATTGTTTCTTTGATTTACAGACGCTCTTGTGCTTTTAATTTGGTCCCATTTTTCAATTGTCAATCTTATTTTTGTGCAGCTGCGACTATTTAGGATAGTTCTTTTTCCTATGCCTCTTTTCTCTTTATTTCTATCTTTATAGTCTGCTGCCAAAGGTTCTCATTTTTATCACCTCCAGAGTTTGGGGTTTCACATGAGGTCTTTGTCCACTTGGAATTGACTTTTGTACAGGATGAGAGGTAGGGCTTTAAATTCATCTTCTACAGGGGGTGTTGATCCAGTTTTCCAACACCACTTACTGACGATGCTGTCTTACTCCATTGTGTCCTTTGGCCCCCTTTGTCAAATATGAGGTGGCTTGAAATTGTATGTGCTCACGTTTTTGATCTTAGTTTTTTTTGTTTTGTTTTTTGTCTTTTCGCGGACAGGGTCTCCTGTAGCCCCAGCTGGTCCCATGGACATTATCACTCTTGTATAAAACCCAGGCTGGCTTTGAACTCTCAAAGATCTGCTGCGCCTCTGTCTCCTAAGTGCTCGGATTAACGGCGTGTGCCACCCCACCGGCGGCTCTTCAGTTTTATTCCATTGGTCAACTGGTATGTTTTTTTGCCAGTACCGGCTGTTTTTCTGACTATCGCCCTGTAGTATAATTTGATTTTTCTGGTATGGCAATCCGCCCTGTATTGCTCTTTCCACTCAGGGTCCTGCTTTTGGCTATTTGGAGTCTTTTGTAAAAACAAAGTGAAATTGAGAATTTTTTTTTTTTTTTTCTTAGATTTTTTAAAATTTTTGTTTTCTTTTTTGTATGTGTATGAATGTACTGTTCTGCACGTAGGTTTGTGCACCCCATGTCGTCAATGCTCAGAGGTCAGAAGAGCGGTCTGATTTCCCTGGAACTGGAGTTCTCCTGTAATTGGACTTTTAAAGACGGTCTCAACTGCCATGTGGGTGCTGGGATCCCGGGCCTCTGTAAGAGCAGTCTGCGCTCTTTTTTTTTTTCTTTTTTTTTTAAAATTTATTTATTTATTACATTTTTTAATCAAATCTAGAACACCTCCTCCATCCATGTACCCCCTCACTTCACCGCTGCCAGACCTCATACATTCTGCCAAACATGCTACTCATCTCTTTCTGAGTCTTTTCTCAATATTATCCATGGGAAAGTTGACTGTTTTTTTGAGCCGATCGTCACTGTTTTTCAGTCAGTTCTTTGGTGCAGTCCTTTCTGTTGTTGTTGTGATTGCCGTTGTTGTTGTTGTTTCCACATCTGCATCACTCCCAATTGCTTTGGACAAAAGCTCAGGGGGGCCTCCACAAGAAATACTTACAACTAGGTAATTGCACACTAGCATCCACAGATGAGGATACCCATTCATTCGCTTGTTTTTCTGGGACTGTGTTACTTCACCAGCCAAGATTGCCTCTAGCTCCAGCCATTTCCGACAAAGCTCATGATGCATCTTTTTTACTGCTGCATAGAACCTCCATTGTGTACATGTACCACATTTTCTCTATGCACTCATAAGTTGAGGGGCATTGGGTTTGGTTCAGGCTACTTGCTCTTGTGAACGAGAGCTTGAAATTAAACATGGCTGTGCATGTATCTCTGCAAGTGGGGTGAGTATGGAGGGTACATGCCTCAGGAGTTGGTATGGCTGGGTCGGGGGTCAAGTTTCATGCCAAGTCTTCAAGGCGTGTTCTCTATACTGTTTTCCATAGTGGCGGTACGAGTTTGACATTCCCACCAGCAGTGGATGAGTGTTCCCCTTTCCCCACAACCCTCTCCAGCACTTGCGTATCCTGTGTTTTCTGATCCTAGCCAGTCTTATTGGTGTAAGATGATAACTTAACCGTGGTTTGATTTGTTTTCCTTAATGATTAGTGATTTTTGAACACTTCTTAAGGTGCTTCTCAGGCACCATCTCTAATTCCTTCACTTGTGAAGTCTCTGCTTACCGTTCTTTGCTTCATCTATGGAGTGGGTCATTTGTTTTCTTTCTTCTTTGTTTCTTGGTTAGTTTATAACTCTGGAAATCAATGCTTTGTCAGATGTATCTGCAGTGAAGGTTTCCCTCCCACTCTGTAGGATTTCTCTTCACTTCTTTGTGTCTTTTGATGTACAGAAGCTTTGAATTTAATGAGGTCCCATTTGTCAATTTCGACCTTAATTCTGCGAAGCTGATAGTGTCTGATTTAGGAAGTTTTTTCCTACGCCTATGTCTTGTAGTCTGCTGCCAACTTTTTCTTCTATCGCCTTCAGGCTTGGGGTGGTTTCACGTTGAGGTCTTTGATTCAACTGGAGTTGAACTTTGTACAGGGCAAGAGGTAGGGGTTTAATTTATTTCTTCTACAAGTGGTGATCCTTCCCCAGTTTTGCCAACACACTTGCTGACGCTGCTGTTTCTCTATTGTGGCTTCTGGGCCCCCTTGTCAAAATGAGATTGGCTGAAATTGTATGTGCTCAGGTTGGGATCCTTCAGTTTTGTTCCATTGGTCACAGGGTTGTTTTTGGCCAGTACCCGGCTGTTTTATGACTCTAAGCCCTGTAGTATAGTTTGGAAGTCTGGTATAGAGATCCTCTCTATATTGCTCTTTTCACACAGGGCTGTTTGGGCTATTTTATTCGGGGTCTTTTGTTTTTTCCAAATTGAATTTAAGTGCTTGGTCCAAGCCTGTGAAGAAAACTCTGGCGATTTTGATTGGAATTGTGTAAAATCTATACAAGAGTTTTGATAAAATGGACATATTTACATTTTAATTTTCCCAATCCATGAGCATGGAGGTTTTTCCATCTTTCTATGTTCTTCTTCAATTTCTTTCTTTAAATGTTTAAAATTTTTGTTGTCGAGATCCTTGAGTCTTGGTTAGTTTTTTCCTAGGTATTTTATTGTTTGAGGCTACTGTGAGTGGGAAGTCTCTTTGGATTTTTCTCCAGTTGTTTGTTTTGTGTGTTGTTTTTTTTTTTTTTTTTTTTTTTTTTTTAGGTTAATTTGTTATCCTGCCACTTTGCTGAAGCTGTTAATCATTTTTAAGAGTTTTCTGGTGCAGTTTTCCAGTCATCCCTTAAGTAAACAAATCATATCATCAACAAATAGGGGACAGCTTTGAGATCTTCCTTTCCAATTAGTACGTACTCCTTTAATTTCCTTTTTTCTTGCCTTATTGCACTAGGGAATATTTCAAGCACTCTAATTGAAGCGGAGTGGTTTATGGGGGCAGCCTCTCTTGCGTATTTCCTACCTTTAAAGGGGTGGATGTTCCTGCATTTCCCCAATTTATAGGATTGATATTGGCTGTAGGTTTCCTGTTTATAGCTTTGATTACTTGAGGAATGATCCTCCAATCCAATTCTTTAGGACTTTACGCATGAAGGATGCTGGATTTTGTCAAAAGCTTTTTCAGCATAATTGAGATGATGGTGTTGGTTTTTGTCTTTTTTTCCGTTTATGTGTTTAATGATGGTGATTTTTTATTGATTTACTTATGTTGTACCATCCTTGCATCTCTGGTTGAATCCAAACCTTGGTCATGATGGATGATCTACTTGATGTGAGTTGTATGTGATTTGCCAGTATCCGTTTAGAATTTTGGCATCTGTTTTTTTTTTTTTTTTTTTTTATTTTATTTCTACTTTTTGGTTGTATCTTTGTCCTGGTTTTGGTAATAGAGTGATCTGCCCTGCTTCTAGAAGGAATTTGGGCGAACTTCCCTCTGATTTGTATCCTTTAAACAGTTTCAGTAATAATGGTGTAGGTCCTCTTTAAATGTTTTTATTAGAAATTCTGCCGTTGAAAACTTCTGGCCTGGCGGCTTTTTCTAGTTGTGGAGTTCTTTACAACTGTCTATATTTCGCATTTCTTTCATGTCTATTATGGGTCTGGTTATAAACGCCGATATCTTCTGGTCGAGTTTGTGATTCCCAGGATTTCAGATGTTCTGTCCATTTCGTTCTAGGTTTTCAAACTTTGTAGAAGTACGGTCTTGAAATATTCACCTGCTTTTGATTTTCTGATCTTTTCCTTTCTTGTCGTGATATTTCCCCTTTCACACAGATTCTATTGATTTGGAGTTGTTCCTTCGTTCTTTTTGTTACTGGGCTAGACGTCTGTCTATACTTGTTTTTTCTTTCAAGACCAAGTTTTCATGTCATTATTTTTTGTTTTTTTGTTTCTATTTCATTGAATTCTGCTGCTCTGATTTTTGTTATTATTCCTGTCTGTTGCGTTTATGGTTCATCTTTGTTGCCTCATCTCAAGTGCTTTTAGCTGTAATGTTAGTATTCACTTGGTGCTCCTTTTTCTGTTTTGTCAATTGTAGGCCTCAAGGCTTAGAACTTCCATCTTAGGACTTCTTATAAGGTATCCAAGAGGTTTTGTTGTGTTGGTATTTTCATTGTCATTCAGCTTTCCAGGAATGCTTTTATTTCTTTATCGCTTCTTACCCATTCATTACGTCAAGAGTGTGATGGTTAGTCTCCATGTGTTGCTTGCAGGCAGTAGGGCTTATCCTAGTGTTGGTGTTTAGCTTTAGTGCCTGTGGTCTGATATAATGCATGGAAAAACTCATTGCTCTTCAATCTTTTTATTTGGCATGTTTCTTCTGTGTCCCAGTATGTGTTCGATTTTGGAGAATGTTCCATGGAGTGGCTGAGTAGACAGTTTATTCTCTGGTATAGGGGTGGAAATTCGGTAGAAGTCTATGAGGTTCCATTGGTGTATCATTATCATTTCAGTTCAGAGTTCTCTGTTTATTTCTTTTCCTCTTGATTTATCCAAAGGACTCAGTGGGTATTGACAGTCGCTCTACTATGCAGTGTTACTGTGGTTAGGTGTGTGAAACTGTGTAGTCTGGAGAATGGTCTTTATAAAGTTTGATGCCCCAGAGTTGTTTGTCGGGCTCTAGTATATTCATAATCTGTGAAATTATATGGTTGAATTTTCCTTTGATTAAAAATGTAATGGCCTGTTCTTTTTTTCTCTTGTGATTTCTTTTACTTTTGAAGTCATATTTTGTCTGATAATTAAAAAGCAAACCTGCTTTCGGTTTTGGGACCATTTGCTTGGAATATTTTTGTTCCATGCCTTTCAATTAAGGTGGTGGTCTGTCCTTGAGGTTAAATTGTGTTTCTTTAGACCGCATATGGATGGATTCTGTCTCCTAATCTTCTCCAAGTCTATGTTTTTGATTTGGGAAATTTGTCCATTACTATTGTAAGGTTATCGTGACGGTTAAGTGCCTGTGTTGTTTCCTTTTGCCTGTTATGCATTGTGGTTTGGGTTAGGTTTCTGATGTTTGTATTTATTGATTTTTTTCTAGGTGCCGAGGTGGTTGCTCCTTCTCTCTGTTTCTTTGAATTGCTGTCAAGTATATTCTCTGAAGGCGGGTTTTCTGTACATGTATTCTTTGCAATCTTGCTTATGTCTCATGGAAGGTGTTTCTCTTTCCGCTTTCAACGATAATTGACATTTTTGCTGGCTATAATAACCTGGGTTGGCGATTTATTGTCCTTAACACTGGGAATGCTTTGCTCACCAGGTTCTTCTTGCTTTCATAGGGGGGGGGTTGTTGTTGAGAAGTATTTTCTGCGAGGGTTCTCCCTTTATGCCACTTGTTCTATTTTCTCTTGTGGGCTTTAAGATGTTATCTTTGTTTTGGGTGTCTATGCAATATTACTATGATGTGGGCTGGAGAATTTTTTCTGATCTTGTCTGCTTGGAGTTCTATGTGCTTCTTGTATTGTGTTATGGTTTTTCCTTTTTTAGTTTGGGGAAATTTTCCATCTCTTATTCTGTTGATGAAAGATACTGATCCAATTTACCATTCTCTTGGATCTTCTCCTTCCTCTATGTCCTATGATGTGGAGGTTTGATCATTTTCATAATGTCCCATATTCCTGGTCCTTCCAGTTTTTGTTATTTTAAATTTTTCATTAATGTTTCCTTGAGGTTTTTAGTTGTCTAGTGTTATCTTTCCAAGGTCTAATATTCAGTTGTTTCTGCTTCCTCAAATAAAGCAAATATAGGTCTCCTTGAGTCAAGCAAGACTCCTCCATCAGCACCAGCTACACCTCACCTGCCTGGAAATACTGTGCAGCAGTGGCAGCCATATGCCTGTATATCCCAAATCTAATTGGCTATTAGCTCTCTCCTTGGAGGAATAACCCATGGCTGACTCCACAAGCTTACATCCTCTAGTGGTTAGGAGATGTTATAAGCCACAGTAAGGCCCTGGCATATTTTACAGAAAAAACATAATTCATGGATTAACATACCATACAAACATCTGTGTCTATACCATAACAATTAGTACTGTTTAAATACCTATGTATCTAATTGCTTGTGCTTCATTAGTAGGATTGAAAGGTTATTCCTGGACAAACTGTCAGCCCATGAAAGGAAACAGCCAGAATTGACCAGAATCCAAGACAACAGTTCCAGAGAAAGTAGACTTTTTTTTGCTTCTCATCCATCTGTGCCCCTTTTCTAAGCCTAGGGAACAATCTGCAGAAGAGGGGGCATGGTAGAATGTAAGGGCTGCGATTGGGGTGAATGGTGAAACTACAACAATATTATCTGGACACTCATTGGATCAACTTGATTGAACTTGTATAAAAGCCCCCCCCCCCGCTGGATGGTGGGACCCATGGGCTGTGTGGGTTTGGGCACAACTGCTTGCAAATTGGTTTTACATGAAAGATGCTTGTACTCATAAATTATTACTTATTGTTAAAAAATGAAAAAAATAAAGAAGTATAAAAAAAGTGGCAAGACAATTCTAGAGCCCATTAAGAGCTTCATATTATAATTGCACAGTTGCTTTCAGATACATTGAAATATAATAATAAAGTTGTTCAGTTTGCCTGGCAACTGGGGATTTGGTGTTAGCATCCACAAATGAGGGAAACCATTCACCTTTTTTTTTTTCCTGGGACTATGTTACTTCACTTAGCATAATGGCTTCAAGTTCCATCCATTTACCAGCAAAGTTCATGATGTCATGTTTCTTTACCACTGCATAGAACTCCATTGTGTAGATGTACCAGATTTTTGTTATCCAGTCATCAGTTGAGGGGCATTTGGGTTGGCTCCAGGTCTTCGCTATTGTGAAGAGAGCTGCAATAAACATAGCAGTGCGTATATCTTTGTGGTAGGATGCATCTGTGGGTATATACCCAGGAGTGGTATGGCTGGGTCAGGTGGTGGCCTCATTTTGACTTTTTTAAGGGTTCACCACATTGCTTTCCATGGTGGTTGTACTAGTTTACATTCCCACCAGCATTAGATGAGTGTTCCCCTTTCCCCACAACCTCTCCAGCATTTGGTGTCTTTTGTTTTCTTGATCTTGGCTAGTCTTATTGGAGTGAGATGATACTTTAGTGTGGTTTTAATTTGCATTTCCTTAATTATTAATGATGTTGAACACTTTTTAAGATGTTTCTCAGCCATCTTTACTTCTTTACTGGTGAAGTTTCTGTTCAGCTCTTTACTCCATCTTTTAAGTAGGTCATTTGTTTTCTTCTTTGTTTTATAAGTAGTTTATATATTTTGAATATTAGTACACTGTCAGATGTATCAGCGGTGAAGGTTTCCTCCCACTCTGTGGGTTTTCTCTTCACTTCCTTGATTGTTTCTTTAGGTGCACAAAAGCTTTTGAGTTTGATGAGGTCTCACTTGTCAGCTGTTGTTCTTATTTCCTGTGCAGCTGCTGTTTGATTTAGAAAGTCTTTTACTATGCCTATGACTTGTAGGTTGCTGCCGACTTTTTATTCTATCACCTTTAGGATTTCAGGTTTCAGGTTGAGATCTTTGATCTACTTGGAGTTTATTTTTGTACAGGGCAAGAGGTAGGGGTTTAATTTTGCTCTTCTACAAATGGTGATCCAGTTTTGCCAACACCATTTGCTAAAGATGCTATCTTTCTTCCATTGAGCTTTTTTTGGCCCCTTTGTCAAGTATGAGGTGGCTGAAGTTATATGAGCTCAAGTTTGGATCTTCGGTTTTGTTCCATTAGCCAATCGTTCTGTTTTTTTTGTTTTTTTTTTTGGTTGTTGTTGTTGTTGTTTTTTGCCAGTACCAGGCTGTCTTTGTGACTATAGCCCTGTAATATTGCTTGAAGTCTGGTAATGTAATCCTCCCAGTATTGTACTTTTCACTCAGGGTTCCTTTACCTATTTGGGGTCTTTTTTTTCCATATGAATTTAAGGATTTTTCCCCCAGATCTGTGAAAATGCTTATGGGATTTCGACTGGGATTGCATTGAATCTGTATATTAATTTAGGTAGAAGGGACATTTTTACTATATTAATTTTTCCAATCCATGAGCATGGAAGGTCTTTCCATCTTTTGATGTCATTTTCAATCTCTTTCTTCAGGGTTTAAAAATTTTTGTTGTAGATGTCTTTGGTGTCATTGGTTAGGTTTATTCCTAGGTATTTTTTTTTTGAGGCTATTGTGATTGGGAAGGTCTCCTTATATTCCTTCTCCAGTTATTTATTGTTGCTGTAAAGAAAGGCTACTGATTTTTCTAGGTTTATTTTGTATCCTGCTACTTTCTTGAAACTTTTGTTTCTAAGAGTTTTCTGGAGAACCCTTGGAAGACTTGGAATGAACTTGTCACCCGACCCAGCCATACCACTCCTGGGCAAGTACCCTCAAGACTCACCCCACCACAGAGGTACATGCAGGGCCATGTTTATTTCAGCTCTCTTCACAATAACAAGGAGCTGGAACCAACCCAAATGCCCCTCAACTTATGAGTGGATAGAGAAAATGTGGTACATCTACACAATGGAGTTCTATGCAGCAGTAAAGAAAGACGACAGCATGAGCTTTGCAGGAAAATGGTTGGAACTAGAGGACATCATGCTGAGTGAAGTAACACAGTCCCAGAAAAACCAAAGACGAATGGTATCCCTCATCTGTGGATGCTAATGCCAATTACCTAGTTGAAAGTATTTCTTGTGCATGGCCCCTTGAGCTTTTGTCCAAAGCAGTTGGGAGTGATGCATATTGGAAACAACAACAACAACAGAAAGGACTGCATCGAAGAACTGACTGAAACAGTGAACTTCTTCTCAAAACAGTCAACTTCCTCATGGAGAATATTGAGAAAGACTGAGAAAGAGATGAAAAGCATGTTTGGCAGAATGCATGAGCTCTGGTGGGGTGGGGGAATGGGGGGGACACGGGTCTAGATTTGATAAAAAAATAAAAATAAATTAAAAAAAATAAAATTTTAAAAAAGAAAGATCAAAGTTTTGACCCAAGATTTTCTAAATTATGGAATCTCTGGATTGAAAAATCCTATTTCTACCATGGAGATGACTAGGTTAAGACAATGGTTTAGCATGTATTCACTTGAAAAAAAAAAAAAGAGTTTTTTGGTGGAGTTTTTAGCATCCCTTAAGTAAACTATCATATCACCTGCAAAAAGGGATAGTTTTACTTCCTCTTTTTTGATTAGTGCTCCTTTAATTTTGCTTTCTCACTTTATTGCCCTAGCACGCATTTCAAGCACTATATTGAGGAGGAGTGGTGATAGTGGGCAGCATTACCATGTTCCTGCCTTTAAGGGGAATGCTTCCATCTTTTCTCCATTTATAATGCTGTTGGCTGTGGGTTTCTTGTATATGGATTTGATTACATTGAGGAATGATCCCTCCAGTCCAATTCCCTCTAGGACTTTAAGCATGAAAGGATTCTGGATTTTGTCAAAAGCTTTTTCTGCATCAATTGAGATGATCGTGTGGTTTTTCTTTCAGTTCACTTATGTGTTTTATATTTATTCATTTATGTATGTTGAATCATCCCTGCATCTCTGGTATGAATCCAACCTGGTCATGATGGATGATCTTTTTGATGCGGGACTGTATGTGATTTGCAAGTATTTTTTGAGAATTTTTGCACCTGAGTTCATTAATGATATGGGTCTCTAGTTTTCTTTCTTGTTTGTGTCTTTGCCCAGTTTTGATATTAGAGTGATGCTGGCTTCATAGAAGGAATTTGGGATATTTCCTTCTGAAAAGTTTGAGTAGTAATGGTTGTAAGACCTCTTCAAATGTTTTATAGAATTCTGCTGTGAAACCATCTGGGCCTGGGCTTTTCTTAGTTGGGAGGCTCTTTATTACATCTTCAATTTCCTCAAATATTATGGATCTGTTTAAACTGTCAATCTCTTCTTGGTTAAGCTTTGGTGAATCTCAGGATTTCAGATATTCATCCATTTCTCTTAGGTTTTCAAATTTAGTAGAGTATAGGTTTTTGAAGTATTCTCAAATGATTGTGTGGATCTTTTTTTAATCTGTTGTGATGTTTTCCCTTTCATCACAAATGCTATTGATTTGGAGTTGCTCTTTATTTTGGTTAACTGGGCTAGAGGTCTGTCTATTTTGTGTTTATCTTTTCAAAGAACCAGCTTTTGGATTTTTTTTTTGTATTGTTTTCTTTGTTTCTATTTTGTTGATTTCTGCTCTGATTTTTGTTATTTCTTCCTGTCTATTGGGTTTAGGGTTCATTTGTTGTTGTCTTTTAAGTATTTTTAGCTGCAGTGTTAGATCATTTGTTCTCTTTCTGTTTTTTTTTTTTTTAATGTGGGCACCTAGGGCTATAAATTTCCCTCTTATGACTGACTTTAGTGTATCCCACAGGTTTTGTTGTGTTGTATTGTCATTTTTGTTTAGTTCCAGGAATGCTTTTATTTCACTATTTCTTCCCTGACCCACTCATTAGTCAGGATTGTGTTGTTTAGTCTCCATGTGTTCTTATGGTTAGTAGGGCTTATCTTGATGTTAATATTGAGCTTTAGTGCATTGTGGTCTGATAGAATGTATGGAATAATTTCAATCCTTTTGTATTTGTTGACATTTCTTTTGTGTCCCAGTATGTGGTTGATTTTGGAGAATGTTCCATGGGGCACTGAGTAGAAAGTATATTCTCTGGTGTTTGGGTGGAATATTCTTTAGATATCTGTGAGGTCCATTTGGTGTATTGTATTATTCAGTTCTGATGTCTCTCTGTTTATTTTTTTGTCCAGTTGACCTATCTAATGGGCTCAGTGGGGTTTTGAAATCCCCCACTATTAGTGTGCTGGGATCAATCTGTGGCTTGAGGTCCTGTAGAAATTTTGTTTATAAAGTTTGATGCACTGGAGTTTGGTGCATAAACATTTAAGATTGTGAAATCTTCCTGGGTAATTGTTCCATTGATAAGGATATAAGACCCTCTTTGTTTTTTCTGATTAATTTTACTCTGAGGTCTATTTTGTCTGATATTAGAATAGCCACTCCTGCTTGCTTTTTGGTACCATTTGCTTGGAATATTTTTTTCATCCTTTCACTCTAAGGTGGTGTCTGTCCTTGAGGGTGAGATGGGTTTCTTGTAGGCAGCATATAGATGGATTTTGTTTCCTAATCCATTCTCCCAGCCTATGTCTTTTGATAGGGGATTTTCAGACCATTAATATTTAAGATTATTATTGAGAGATGTGTGTTGTTTCCTTTTGACTTATTTTTTCGTTTGCATTCTTGGTCTAGGCAATTATTTACTCTGTTATGGTTTTGGTAATTTCTCTCCTGGGTTGCTTAAGGATAGTTGCTCCTTCTGTTTTTGGATTTGCTTCAAGTATTTTCTGAAGTATTGTTTTTGTTTTGACATGTGTTCTTTCATTTTGTTTATGTCATGAAAGATTTTTCTTTCTCCTTCAACTATGATTGACATTTTTGCTGGGTATATTAATCTAGGTTGGCATCTAAAGTCATTTAGCACTGGAAGACTTTGGCCCATGTTCTTCTGGGTTTCATGATTTGCACTGAGAAGTCAGCTGTGATTCTGATGGGTTTCCCCTTATATGTAACTTGTTGTTTTTCTCTTGCAGCTTTCGGTATTTTGTCCTTGTTTTGAGTATCTAGTGTTTTAACTATGATATAATGTGGGGAATTTCTTTTCTGGTCTGGTCTATTTGGTGTTCTACGTGCTTCTGCTTCTTGTATTTGTGTGGGTTTGTCTTTTTTCAGTTTGGGGAAATTTTCTTCCATTATTCTGTTGAAGATCTGATCTATATCATTCTCTTGGGTTTCTTCTCCTTCCTCTATCCCTATGATGGGAAGGTTTGGTCTTTTCATAGTGTCCCACATTTCCTGGTTGTTCCACTCTTGTGTTTTTAAAATTTTTTATAATCTTTATTTGAGGACTCTAGCTGCGCTGTGTTATCTTGTAGGTCTGATATTCTTTTTTCTGCTTCATCCATTCTGCTTCTGAGGCTTTTTCCCATCCTTTCCTAATGAGTGGATGAATGTTCAATTTCCTTTTTCATTTCATCCTCTGATTTCTAAAGTATTTCCATTTCCTTTTGGATCTCTTCATTCTCTTCATGTAGCTCCTTGCTTCGCTGGTCAGTTTCTTTTATCCTTCCAGCCTGAGATCTTTTCTGTTTCCACTTCCCTCTGGAGTTTGTCAATCTCTCCCTTTAGTTCTTTCTGGAGTTTATCATTTTTTCCTTGTAGTTCCTTCATGAGTTTTTCATTCTCTCCCTTTAGTTCTCTGATTTGTTCTTTATAGTTTTGAATATGTCTATAATTGTTCTTCTAAGGTCAGTGTCTTGGTTTCCTTCCAGGGAGGTCTTGTTGTTGGGATCTTCCACAGGATTGGTTGAGTTTGGTGGGGACTTATTATGAGCTTTTCCCATATTGTTATTTTTCTGTTGTGTATTTGTTTTGTTGTTGTCATTTTCCCCCTTTGTTTGTTTGTTTGGCTTCTGTTGCTAATCTCAAATGTTAATGTAGAGGACTGGTTGGTCACTCAGTTTGCTTCCTGCTGGTTTCTTCTTCAGTTTTGGCTATGCAGCCTTGAATCACTGACACTGCTGGATCCTCCCAACCACAGTAAACCACAGAAACCCACCTGGGCAACTGGTAAACGAGTGTGTTCATAGAGTTTTTTGAAATGACTACTAATTTGGAGTGTTTCTGAAAGCATACTAGAGGTCTGTTTTCTCCATAGTTTCACTAACATTCTTTTGTTTAAACTTTATAATAAACAACTGTTCTGGCAAGTGTAGAGTGACATTTCTTTGTGGTTTAGATTTGTATTCCATAATGATTATGATTATGGATTGTTGAACAAATATTCCCTCTTGATCCTGCAAATATCTTCTTATATTGATTCACCACTGAAAAACGAGTGATGATTTATGGATAAATAAATCAGTTTTCATAGCTCACTGTCTTTAAGTGCCAAATCCCTGCACTCTCAGGTTCACTGCAGGCTTGTGTCTATGGGTGTCATCTCAGCCTCTGTGCTTTGAACTTAAGAAGCTCTCTAGTGACTTTCCCCATGCCTTTCTTTTTGATGAGGCTAAACAGAGGCTCCGAAAAATAGAAGCAGAATTCCTGACTGACAAGCAAAAATCAATATTTCTGGTTCTTTGCTACACTTCAGTTTAGTAACTGAGGATGACTTGCAAAGCATTTGAAGAAAATCTGATAATAGTATTTGAATGTACAGTGATTGTGGTTTGGTTGAACATAGCACTACTCTGGCTGGGCTAAAGTGATAGAATGTCAAACACCCTAGTGTCTCCAGTGACCTCTAGATGGCACTTTATATGACTGAGCCTTTATATGGCTGATTCAGGCATATATATATATATATATATATATATATATACACACACACACACATATATATATATATATATATATATATATTCAGGCATATATATATATATAATTTTCCCCCCAAACCCCACAATTGTCCAAAGTTGGTCCTCTAGATGAAACTCATTGGCCATCCTTGAACTTACTTGAACATCTATAGAACTTATGGGAGACACATTTTGGTTTCAAATAACTTACTGGATGAAGACAAATTGTAGGGGGTTGTTATACTAAGCGAAGTAACACAGATACAGAAAAATAAGAGATATATGTTCTCTCTCACATGTAGATATTAGCTCCAAATCCTTAGATGTGAATATATATATATATATATATATATATATATATATATATATGTTTTTTTTTTTTCATGTAACTGCAGGAGCCAGGAAAGTGGAAAAGAACCAGGGAGGTAAAGGGAAGGAAAGAGCCTGAGAGATGGAGATGGTAGGAAACAGATGCTACCAAAGAGGAAAGGGAGAAATCTGAGGCACTAAGAAGGGAAAAGGGAAGGATTTATAAGGAACCATGGGACAAAGGCAAAGAAGGAACTTAAGAGAGGGGGATCATAGGATGCAGGTACTATCAAAAGAAATGGGGGTATTTTAACTTGGGTGGAAGAAGGAAGGTTAGACAAAGAGAGCTTAGGTGGTGTGAAAAACCAGAGGGAAATGTATTAGCTCAAAAACCTACTTAACAATACACATACAGTACCAGAACAGGAGTGCATGGTACCTACCTGAAGGCTGTATAATAAGAAACAAAATGCTAGACAGGAGAAACCTCCCTTTGAGTTGTTGGTCAGGAAAGTCCAAGAGACTCCCAAAATAACACAGGCTATTGCCACAGCCTTTGATTACTTCTTAGAACTTGTAGATAGGACATACTTTGGACACAGGACTTGGAGCAATGGAGCTGGAACTGACCTGAAAGCCTCCTGCCTGAGGACTAGCTTCCATAGTTCTGGAGGATACTATGCAATCTATTAAAGGAGACCGTCAATTAATGGCCCAATCCCAGCTTTAAAGCCCAACAACCAGAATAATGACCAGCACAACAAACTATAGCAGTGTAGAAGTGGCACTTTTATCTTGGGGTTAATCAACAGGTATCGAATTAGACTTCAAGCCCTCTCAGTAGGAGGGAACTCATGTGCGGCACTGTAAACACATGGCTGGAGAGGACATAGATCCTAGAGAAAATTCTACCTGTGTTATATCTGGAGATGGCTCAGAGTATAAAGCTATGTCATGGAAACACAAGCCCGGTGAACTGAGTTTGAGCCCTGGGAAGCACATGTTGGAAGGATTCCTACATCTTGTCCTCTCATCTCTGGTTATGCACACACAACAAAGCTTCTTGAAAAAGAGAAAGAGATGAGTTACAGGCTCACGATGGTCAAAAGCAAAATAACTACAGATCTATAGAAAAGAAATTTTTAATAAAATATTTTAGTGATGTTTTGTGTATTTCATACATCATTTCTCAGTCCAATTTAGACACATTCCCTTTTCCATGCCCCTCACCCCACCCCAGCTCATGTATTCTGCCATACATGTTTTGTATCTTTTTCTCAGTATTTTTAAAGTTTTTCTCTGCAGAGGTTTATCATTTGGGCAGAAGTTAAGTGTTTCAGTTCTTTGACCCAGTCTTTTTGTTGTTGTTCCTTCCCATTTGTATTGCTCCAAAATATGCCTTTATATATGTCAACTATATACAAAAATTATGACCTCAGAAAATGAACTATAAATTCCAAAATATGTTTAGGAGTTCACATTTTTTCCCTTTAATTTTATATTAAGGAAAAAAAACTATTTTAAAGGAGTTAGGACTCAATATATAATAGCCCAGGTTGACTCGAAACAGATGATTTTGGTCTCAAACTGATGATCCTCTTGTCTATGTACCCCAAGTCCTGGGATTCAGGTACAGACTTTGAAACTTAATTCTACCATCATTGTTAATGAAAGTTTAAGTTTACTGTTCTCTTGTGGGATTTCTAAGGGACAGTTTTTAAGTACTCCAGGAAAATGACATTTAGGAGGGAGAAGTACAGGCAAAATTCCTCTCTATCCTGCTGAGCAAAGTGTATATTCAGGGCCAAGTATAAAAGATTTGCTGTTACTACTTCATGTCTACATGGCTAATTGGGAATTTGCTGTGTGCTACGACAGGAAATTTGTATTGTGCACTAGAAACCTTGATAGATATTAAAACTAAACACATTATTTGATGTCAATTTATTTCTCAAATGCCAGTGATTGCATTTTTAGTGAGTTTCATATTTATTTTTCCACTAGAATTTTACATTAAATTCCAATCAGAGCATAGTGATTAAGAAGCCAGACTCTGACCTTGGATTCAAATGCTGTCTGTGCCTTAATGTGGCTTCGTGACATTGGGTAAATCTCTTAACTTTTAAATAAGAGAAATAACATCTGTAAACTATGATGGCAATTAATATTAAATGAGTTCACATATGTAAATTGTTTAGAGCAATGGCTAGCAAATAGCATTATGCCAGAGCTTATAAATTATGCAAAAGAGTCTCTTCTTAATGTATGTTAACATGGGAAACTAGTTTACTATAAACTCTAATTGAATCACTATAGGTACACTCATCTCTATTTTGCACTCAAAGAAATTAAGACCCAGAAATATAATGGTACATAAGTCCATTTACATAAAGAACTGTTTATGAGAAGATGTAAAACAATAAAAACTATTATTCAAATAATGTTTTAGTCTATAGCTCAGTGGCTTTAAGCACATTCACAATGCTTTGAGTCTGCAACTACCGTCTTCCAAAACTGAAACTCTCTTCTCCTTACTGAGTTAACTCCCCATTCAGTCTTTACTCTAGACCTTGATAATCACCATTTTGTTTTTTGGTTCTTTTCTGTGCATATATGTACTTGTTTGTGTATACATATGTGTGTGAAGATACTGCACATAGTTCAGTTCTGATGTGTCACCATTGACTTTCTATCCATTGCTGAAAGTAGGGTATTGTAGTCCCTTCTGACTACCTTACAGTTTATTCCCCACTATGCCTTAGTATTTACTGGCTGTATTTGGTGCTTTAAAGTTGGGTACTTACAGATTTATAGTCAATATAGTCCTTTGAAAACATGGTTTCTTTTTTAATGAACTGATTATTTTTCTTCTAGTGTTTTTGACTTGAGTTTATTATAACATTTGCTTTCTGTGGTCTTCCATTTGAGTGAAATATGTTTGTCAATCCCTTTACATTCAGTCTATGTATGTCCTTAATGGTGATCAGAGTATCTTGTCAGTAGCATTTGAATAGGTCAGGTCTTGTTTGTGTTTTGTTGTTTTGTCCTCTCAAGAATTTAAGCCATTTATAATGCTATGCTTTGAATGTTTTTAGCTTTAGTGTATCAACTCTAAGTTTTTACTTTATCGCTGCCATGAGTCTTACATATAATTTCTCATACTTAAAATAAGCTGCTTGCATTGGTAACAACTTAGCAGCAATTGCATACATAAATTCTACATTTTTGCTCTCCTTTACACATTTTATCTATTTCATGTCACATTTACAGCTTTTTGTAATTTGTACTCTTTAACAATTTATTGCAGCAATAGCAGTTATAAGTAGTTCTTCTAAACTTTATACTAAGGAAACAGTTGATTTATACACTATCATGACAATATTATTTTAAATTTAACTGTGTAGTTACTTTTACCTGTGATTTTATAGTTTGTTTTTGTTACTAAAATTATTATTCTTTCCTTTCAGATTGAACTCCCTTTCATGTTTCTTACAAGGCATGCTTAGTAGTGATCTACTCTGTCATTTTTCTGCATCTGATCTTATGAAATTTTTAGGTCCTTTGATTTTGAAAGTATAAGATTTCTGAGAATGGTATTTGGGGTTGGTCAGGATTTTCTTTCAATTTTTTAAATATGTTACTCACTCCTTTCTCTTTTGCAAAATTTCTGCATAAAAGCCCATTTAAAGACTGATGAGCATTCCCTTACATAAAACACGTAACCTTCTCATTCCTGCTTTCAAAATTCTCTGTAATATTTGATTTGCTTATAATGTGTCTTGATGTGCTTCTTTTTGGGGTCATTCTGTTTGATAGCCACTAGACTTCCCGGATCTGAATTTCTATTTCCTTTTCTAGCCTTGAGAATTTTTATGCATTATTTCTTTGAATATTTTTTTAGTCTACATAACTCCCTCCATTCCCAAATGTATTGATTGCTTTTATTGACAGTGCCATGTAAGTCCCTTAAAATGTCTTTATCCGTTTTCATATTTTTGAAACTTCTGTGTTTCATGTGCATTTGATGAAGCAGTAATGTCTCCATGTCTTCTTTTTTAAAATTTTTTTATTTATTTCTGTATGTGTATGAATGTACTGTCTAAATGCAGGTTTGTGCACCCGTGTCGTGCAATGCCGCGGAGGTCAGAAGAGGGCGTTGGATTCCCCTGGAACTGAAGTTCTCCTGGAATTGGAGTTTTGGAGGTTCTCGGCCACCACGTGGGTGCTGGGGATCGAACCCGGGTCCTCTGCAAGAGCGGTTGGCGCTCTTAACCTCTAGGCCATCTCTCCAGCCCCATCCATGTCTTCTTAGTCCGGCCTCTTCTTATAAGAAATAATCCTCACCAATTAGCTCAACTAGAAATTCTAGGCACTTGTTAACTTTATTTTCTTTTTCAACAAGCTGTCTTTGTTCTTTGTGGACCCCAGTTTAGGGTGTGTCAAGTAATGTTAAAACCTTGAATCAAGGGAGATAAAGGCTAGTTAGTTCCTTGGGATACAGCTTGAATATGCGCCTCATTAGATGTATTCTAGTTTCTCCCTTTCCACATGAGAAGCTGAGAGCCAGAGTTTATCTCCCACTTGTTCTGCCCTACATCCTGGAAAGTGTCTATGGCAGATGCCTGAACTCTCATTAAAATGACATCTTCTGACTCTAGAGAGATACCTGTTGATGATACAAGTTCTAAAGCATCATTTTTTTGATGCTGTGCTATATAGGGAGACTTAGGAATGTGAAAGAACATCTAGTCCTGGAAGTAGGTTGATTTAGCAGCCATCTCTTCCAGTGGGAACTGTAAAAGCTGCAGCAGTTGTTGTATGTACATATTTCTTCTGAGGAGAGTCTGAATCCCTAGATTCACTGTAGAGGCAGGGCAAGGAAAAAGATCCTATGGCTTTGCACTCTACATTCAAGCTCACAGAGCACACTCTAACTTTTAAGGAAAATACGAAGACTTCTACATATTGCTGGGATGAGCTAGAGAAAAAAAGTGCAGAGAGCCCATCTTTGTTCAGGCTTTGTAAAAATGTAATTTTGATAACATTTTACTCTTTTCCGTTTTTTGTCCTCTTACAGTTTCGTACATAAATACAAAATAAATCTCAGCCGTCTTCACTCCATTCCCCTTCTCTTACCCCTTCCTTGTCTTGCTGAAGCTTTTCTTCCCCCAAGACTCCCTCCTGCTTTTAGGTCTTTTGAGTGTGTGTGCTCCACTGAGTTTAATTAGAGTTGCTTGCGTGAGTGCAGATTGGGAGGTTGTTTACTGGATCAGGGGCAACTTATCATTAGCTAAACCAGTGAAAGTGGTGTGACACCCTTGTCTCCTAGCAACCATTAACTAAATCCAAGCCTGCTTTGTAGTTCCCAGGCAGGCAAGTCAGAGGCCACAACCTTAGGCAGCTGCCTGAGTATGCAGATAAAGCCCCTCTTGGAAGATGCTGGAAGCTGAACTGAACCTGAAGTTTTCAACTCCTGGTAGTGCTTGCATGGTTCAAAACCACCTCTTTTTCTTTGTGTTTCACAGAAGTTCTCTAGTACCAAGTCCATTGGCCCCTTAAGCAAGGTGAGTGAAGTGTCAAACTCTTGGTTGGGGACAGTGGAGGACTCTGTGTGTAACAAGCCTTTTACTCCTTGAGGGGGGAAGGGAAATGGGAGCTGAAGATGATTCCCGCCTGACTGTAGGACGTTGTTCTCAGAGTGGCATTCCTGTGTGAGTGTCTCTCAGTGCTCCTCAGTTGTTTCCATATAAACATGTTTCCAGTTATGTGGCATGAAGAACTCTTTCCACTGGTTTCTGTTGGTGGAAATTGATCCATTTGTAGATGTTCGTATGGTGGTTTTGTGTAGTGATAAGTAGGGACTTCCTATTTCTTTACACTGTTAACACTTAACATTATTTGATTTGTATGAGTGTTTTGCCTGCATGTATGTAAGTGTACTACATGTGTGCAATGCCTGTGGAGGCCAGAGAGGGTGCCAGATCTCCCTGAACTAGAATTACAGATGGTTGTTAGCTGCCATGTGGGTTCTAGGAACTGAAAACTGGGTCATCTGTAAGAGCAGCCATCTCTCCAGGCCCCTATCATCACTTTTCAAAACTATGGTTTTGTAGTAAATATTTTTAAATAGCAGGAAATAATGAATACCTCCTAAGGTCTTGATATCCTTAAGCTAAGGATATTATTCTAGAAAAATATGTTTTGTGCTATTTATAGCAGTACACATAGGTGGAGTTACTAACCAGGAGGATATTCTTGAAATGTAACTGGTAAAGGTTTGATCTAGATAAGTTATTATCGAAATCAAACCTAAGGAGTAAGTTTACATATAACATGTTCATGTTTTCCTCCAAATGGGATTTTTTTCATACCGAAGATAGCACATATCTTTTATTATTTCATATAACTGAATATAAGCTAAACATTTTGGTAGCATCTGGGAAAACCACTTTTGTTGAAGCATGCTGCACATGCTGTGGTGGTAGTCTCATTTCCACGATACTTTCTTTGTACATTAAAATGACTAAATTCTCCAAGCAGAAAATGAAAACCCTGAAACAGAGGCAGAATAACATGTATTACTTCTGTTCAATCAGATATAGAATTTAAATATACAATTAAACCAGCTCTGTTTTGTGCTTTAACATTCAAATCTTATCCCACACAATAATTGGAACTATCCTATGGGAAATAGCCAGTTTGAGACCTAAGAAAATGAGGCTGGTGGTCTCGGGGACAAGCGGATTTCATCAAGCATTGCCCAACAATTCCAATTTTATGTATAATTTTGAGAGAAAGTCATTAGTGCCCTATATTTGTGCTTGGGCTGACAGTTAAAATAATGTTGCCCACAAAACAGTGAAAATAAGATGCCCTTACTGTTTCTAACTTCAGCCTCATTGGATTGATCATTTCTCTTATGTTGCTAAAAAAAAATTAAGGTATTTTCAGGAGGCAAATGTTCCCAGGGACAAAGTAATCCTCAAACATTTCAAAAGACAAGGTTCTTGCTTGTCAAAGTGCAGGCCCATGGGGCCAACAGCAGTGCCGTGTCCCGGGAGCTTGTTCCATGCTTAACATTTCAGCCCCCCCCCTAGGCCTGCCCAGTCAGAAAGCTCTTGTTTGTTCATTTTTGCCCCAAGGTGATTCCTATTAAGATTCTGGATCTGTCAGATCTTGTTTTAAGCTCTTTTAAACAGGTTTTTTTGGGGGGTGGTTCAAGTGTGAAAGAATTCCATATTTCAAGAGTTTCACTGAGAGGAGATTTTGCACTCCGGGCAAAATGTGGAGAAAGAAAAGGCTCTGCTGGAGGATGCTCAGAGAACCAGCCCATAAAGTGGCACAGGCAGTCCCTGGAGGCATCCTGAATGTTTACCATGATCAAGGCAAGAATTTCCCTATTGAGGAGGGAGGGTCGTATGTAGTAATTCTTTGTCTATAAATAAATCTACCTGCTTTGTAGTTATATATGCATGGATTAGTGACCATCTTCAAGTGGGCTGTTTCACCACTTTGTTTGACCAAGAGTAAATGATTAGTCCAACTAACAGTCTAACTTTTTAACTGCATGAGCCAATATCCCTCCTTCCACAGGAGGGACACAGAGTGAAAAGCTTCACTGCATAATCTGGGAACTGGAGAGGTGGTAATCGAGAGGAATAACAGAGTCCAAATTCAGTTTTTCTCCAACTTTCCAAAATGGGATCTGGGTCCAAACCTCTGCAATTTATCAACCCCTGCCAGTTACACTTTGTGAAGTACAAGGAAATCTTTCCCATGTCAGTGGCTGGCCAGCAGGGACCTTTTCCTTTGATTCAAAATTAATTTTCTAGCTCAAATTTGGTACATGTTGTTCTCAAAGATCTTTATGGAGAACAGAGTGATCTGGATGATTCAGAGAAGCCCAGGTGGTCAAGTGATCTCATACTGTGTACAGAGCACCCAGGTGGGCTTTGGGTGAGGTTCATCTCACCAGCTCTGGTCTCTTTGTCTCTTTTATGCTTTCAGACTTGCTAAAGTGATTTTCATGACCTCTAGGTGACTCAGCAATATGATTCCACTCAGAGATAACTACATAATGTGATGAATAAATGACAAATAATAAAGGCAGCTTGGCCATCTACTTTAGTTATTTGTTCACTCTGCTGTCTTAGGACATTCAGACCAGGCTCTTCTTGGGTTTTTAAAGTGTTCATGAGTATCCCAAAGTTTCTGAAAATTCAGTCATTTGGGGACATCATGGACTCCCAGAGATCCAATGATGAATATTAAGAAGCCTGGATCACCACTCGTAGAAGAATGAAATTAAACCCCTACCTCTTGCCCTGTACAAAAGTCAACTCCAGATGGATTAAAGACTTCAATGTGAAACCCCCAACTCTGAAGGCGATAGAAGAAAAAGTGGGCAGCAGACTACAAGACATAGGCGTAGGAAAAGACTTCCTAAATCAGACAACAGCTGCACAAGAATTAAGGTCGACAATTGACAAATGGGACCTCATTAAATTCAAAAGCTTCTGTACATCAAAAGAAACAATCAAGAAAGTGAAGAGAAATCCCAGAGTGGGAGGAAACCTTCACCACAGATACATCTGACAAAGCATTGATCTCTAGAATATATAAACTACTCAAAAAACAAAGAAGAAAGAAAACAAATGACCCATTCAATAGATGGAGCAAAGAGCTGAACAGAGACTTCACAAGTGAGGAATTAGAGATGGCTGAGAAACACCTTAAGAAGTGTTCAACATCACTAATCATTAAGAAAATGCAAATCAAAACCACTTTAAGATATCATCTTACTCCAATAAGACTGGCTAGGATCAAGAAAACAAATGATACCAAGTGCTGGAGAGGTTGTGTTCCAGGAAAGAGGAACACTCATCTACTGCTGGTGGGAATGCAAACTCATAAAGCCACTATGGAAAGCAGTGTGATGAACCCTTGGAAGACTTGGAATGAACTTGCCACCTGACTCAGCCATACTACTCCTGGGCATGTGCCCACAAGACTCACCCCACTGCAGAGATACATACAGGGCCATGTTTATTTCAGCTCTCTTCACAATAGCAAGGAGCTGGAACCAACCGAAATGCCCCTCAACTGATGAGTGGATAGAGAAAATGTGATACATCTACACAATGGAGTTCTTTGCAGCGGTAAAGAAAGATGACATCATGAGGTTTGCAGGAGAATGGCTGGAGCTAGAGGACATCATGCTGAGTGAAGTAACACAGTCCCAGAAAAACCAAAGACGAATGGTATCCCTCATCTGTGGATGCTAGTGCCAATTACCTAGTTGTATTTCTTGTGCATGGCCCCTTGAACTTTTGTCCAAGTAGTTGGGAGTGATGCATATTGGGAACAATGACAACAACAACAACAACAACAGAAAGGACTGCGTCAAAGAACTGACTGAAACAGTGATCTTCTGCTCAAAACAGTCAACTTCCACATGGAGAATTTTGAGAAAGACTGAGAAAGAGATGAAAAGCATGTTTGGCAGAATGCATGAGCTCTGGTGGGGTGGGGGGATAGGGTGGGGGACACCGGTCTAGATTTGATAATCTTTTTTTTTAATTTTTTAAAATTTATTTTTGTGTATGAATGTATTGTCTGCAGGTAGATTTGTGCATCCGTGTTGTGCAATGCCACAGAGGTCAGAAGAGGATCTTGGATTCCCCTGGAACTGGAGTTCTCCTGGAATTGGAGTTACAGACGGTTCTTAGCCGCCATGTGGGTGCTGGGGACTGAGCCCGGGTCCTCTGAAAGAGCAGTTGGTGCTCTTAACCGCTAGGCTATCTCTCCAGCCCCTAGATTTGATAATCTTATACAAAAAAATATATATAATGAAAAAATTAAATGCTAAAAAAGAAGCATATGTCTTTGAAACAAGACACATAAGTTAGCATCTTAGCTATATCCTTCTTAGTTGTAGCATCTTAAATGTTTCTACATCTAAAAATATTTTATCATTTTTTAAATTTTATGAGTGCTTGCATGTAGGTAGGCGTACCCATGTCATGCAATGCCCACAGAGGTCAGAAGAGGGTGTTGGAGTCCCAGACCTAGACTGTTTTCATAAATTATTCATGCTTATTTATAAATTCATATCTTAAAAATATTTCAAGTAATAAACAGTTTTCAACATTTATCACAATGTTAGCTTCCATGTGGGTGCTGGAATTTGAACCTGGGTCCTCTGCAAGAGTATCTAGTGGTCTTAACCACTGAGCCATCTCTCCAATCCAGTCCTGTCTTTCAACCACGTGGGTTCCTGAGGCTGAACTCAGGTCTTCGAAGAGGCTTGACATCAAGCACTTTTACCACGGAGCCATCTTGGCTTCTAGCTTTAGTATCTTGGGTAAATTATTTTAAGGTTTTCTGAGTCTCAGCTTCTCACAGCAATTGGGAGAAGATAATACCAGTTGCATAGTTTGCTGTGAGGACTGAGATAGTAAATGTAAGTCACTTAGCGAAGCCACTGAACTCAGCAGGGAATAAAGAGGACACATTCCCTTTTTCCTTTCTTAGTGATTTTGCTATGCTGGTTTATTTGGAAATTGGAGTCCAAGTCAGAATTTTTCATGATACAACTGTTAAGGGGCACAATATAGGGAAACCAATGTGAAAGAACCAGCAAAGTAAAGGCAGGAAAGACAGCAACTGAGGGCCAAGCAGGTGTTAGGAAAGTGTTCCAAGGTGACTGGAACATAGACAGAACTTTCAGTCACAGGGGACATCTCCAGACATGACAGATGGAACAAAGCAGAAGGTCTTGACAGCATTTATTATGGAAGATTAGGGGCGAGAACTTACCTTTTGGCTTCTTTCTGTATCCTTTTGTTGATTGGTTGAAGGCATACCCTTCCAGTTCTGGAGTGAAGGACATGAACCAGAGGCATTTTATATCTACCTCTGGGCAACCTGTGGCTTTGCAGACTTGTCCTGGAAAGCCCATGAGATGGGAATGTAGGAAGTACCTAGGACTTGGACCTTGACTGACAGCAAAATTCAAAAGCAGAAGGTAAGAGCTCTCCAGCATGAATCGGAAGCAAGGAGATGTCCAAGTTGGTCTTTCCTTGAATACCACGGGCATCAACAGGGTCTGCTTGTTACAGTATGACCAACTGCTGGGCAGTCTGAGCCCTCTCAGTAAAGATGGACATCCCTGTGTATTCACAAGGGTGCTGTTTGTGCCAAATGATCATCCTGGAGGGTCATTTTTGTAGTGCTAAACAGAAAACTATAGTTGAGCAAACCCAAGAAGCTTATAACTGAGTCTGCTATTGTAAGAAAAGGATAAGGACTCTGAGCAATTTATGGGTGTGGGAGAATGCAGAACTGTCTCTTGACACTGCTGTCACCTAGGCTAGGTCTTATTTTTAATGTACCTCTGATTAATGTTCAGGAGAAAGGGTATATTTAGGGTTCTTGATTGGCAGACTTGGATTGTTATCTCTGTGACTTCAAAGTCTATGCTCAAGCAGATCTCTGTCCCTCCTGCCTTAGCATAAAGCTGATGCTGAAGCTATGAAGCTGCACAGCATCACCAGCAGGTACAGAGACGAGGACACTGGATGCAGCGGACCAGAAAGGAGAACACAAGAGGCACAGAAAAGATTGGCAAATAAGGCTGTAGCAACAAGATGAGAACTGTGAGAGAAATCAAGAAAATAAAACCTTTCACTGGAGAGCCAGGTCTGATGTTATCGCCCACATTCCTAGCACTTGAGAGATGGGGAGGGGGAAATCAGGAGTTCAGGACCATCTTCAGCTGAGGTCAGGCTGGGTTACATGAAACCCTGTCCCATAAAACCAAAATCAACCAACCAGAAAACTCTAAAACTATCCCCTGAAATATATGTAATGAAAATAAATAAAATAAAAACTTTACTTGGTACCATTACACACAAAAAATTACGAAGAGTTTTTCAAGTTTCAAGTTCTGTGTTGGAGATGCAGAGAGGCCAGTCAAGTAGAACAAGAATTTGAAAAACAATGGGGTCTGGAGAGATGGCCCAGAAGTTAAGAAGGTTGACTGCTCTTGCAGAAGACTCTGGTTTGGTTGATAGCTAACAACTTAACAACTGCCTTGTAACTCCAGTTCCAAGGGGTCCAACACCCTCTTCTGGTCTCTGCAGGTGTGATGCATTCACAGGCAAAACATTGTTTAAATTAAATAAATTAAAACATTGTTTAAAAGTTGTAAAACATAATACGTATATACCAACAAGCACAGTGCCTAACTTGCCTGAATAATTTGCTGAGGGAAATTACTATGAATAATGAGGTTACTGAATAAGTTGTTCAAATGTATATCTGGAATTCTAGATGCTCAGTTGTCCAAGAAATGGATTCCATCCATATTATTGGCCTTTGTGCTGTGGTTATGTAAATAAGTCATTTTGCAGTAATAAAACTGTAGAAATAAGGTGTCTGAGAAGACCGAGTTTCCTCCTGGAAACTGGCCATGTCCTGTTTTCTTTTGGCCACTTAGAAAACAAGAATTGTTGACCAGGTGTGAGCCATGGACCTCTGAGAAATCCCACCCTATAGAACACGAGCCATCAGCGGAGGCGAATAACTAACAGGACAAAATGTACCTGTGCTCCACTGATTTTGTTTTAGGATCACACACCTTACTGTGTGCTATTATGGAGGTCAACAGATCACCTTAAGTCGTCCAGGTTCAAGATGAAGGACTCTTCTTGTTTCTGCTCTAACTCCTTTGTCACTCCTATATATGATTCATCTTTGACAAATGCTTGTGATAGCTGAAGCATCACAAGCTGAATGACCAATGGCTATGATACTGGTTAATTCACTAAGCTCAAGCAAAAGATCTCTTGACTTGCATAAGCACGCTACCCCCTTGCCCTGAAACCATCTGTGCATTTTGTCAGCCAGGAGTTAAAATTGATTGTATTTTGCTTCTTCTTCTCTCACAAAGCTATCTAACATTTTAGAATCTGGCAGTAGGTGATCACACAAAAGTCCCCCAGCTTCTTTGAATGTGGTATCTACAAGAGTTCAGAGAAGCTCTGAGCATCTTTATCGCTTATTTTCAAAAGAATTCCTGGAGGAAGCTTGGAATCTCGACGCTGCATGATTTTCCTCGCTGTTCTGAAAACTGCATTCAATTTCACCCCGGAGCTACTGAACTTGCATCAAAGACTTCAATGTAAGAGGAGAGAAATTGCCTTTTCAATAAAAGTGATGAAAATAACTTAAATTCCCAGGGCACCTTTCTTCTGAAGAAGTGATAAAGCCCTTACACAACTTTGTATAAAGTCCCCTTGCCCAGAAATCTTTCTTTCGCTGGATAGCTTTTGATTGATAAAGTTCCTCAAAGTTTAAATATATTTCTCAATATCTTTTTCATCTTTTGTTATTGCATTTTCAGGTTGAACACAGTTCAATTTAACTTACAGACATCTATTCTTTTTAAAGAAAAAACTCCATGTAAGAGTTGATTTGCTCTTCCTAGTTCGCATAGGGTTTAATTTCTCTGGAGAGCAGTTTCTTATTTGGCTTTTTTTCTTGATCCGTAACTGCTGACTTCATTCTTGCATTTTATTTGGGGGTACTCCCAGCCATTATAAATGAGGTGACAGTGTTGTCCCTGGCCTCAAGTGTCAGTCTTAGATTTTAATAGCATGCCATAGCCCATTAGTTTTACTTAATGCTCAGTATCTTTGCACTTGGCTCCATCAGGAAGATGAGTCTTGTGTTTCTTCCCCTCACGAATGCCAGGGTCAATGTTTACCCCCAGTTTTGTCTTTGACAACTTAAAGAATTCAACATTCAGGAATTCATTCATACCTTATGGGAGTCAACTTTAAAATTAGTCTGAACTGCAATAGCTGTAAACCTGGGATGATGCACCAAAAATTTTTAGATTCTCCGATATTTTGTGAGCGTTTCTCTAGGTCTGATTTCTTTTAAAAAGCATTCTCTAAAAATGACATGGGTTTATTGTTTGAGAGTAACTGCCAGTTTAAGTTCTCCTCAGTTCTTACAGAACCTAGGCACTAAATGATAGATTGTGTTGCCTGTTGCATCACAGGAAGGAAAACAAACAACCATAGACAATGGTTTCTAGAAAGTGAAGGGACATTCTACTGGGTAACAGATGTTGGGACTTATGTAATCAGTATTCTTCAGAACCGACCCTTGATTAATGGGTTTATTTTAAAACACTGGCACACAGGACTGTGGAGGCTGGCAAGTCTGGAATTTGTCAGGTAGGCAGACAGGCAGACAGGCAGAAGGAAAACTCAGATCGGATCTGAGGTTTACAGTCTTGACTCTGAATTTCATATGGAAAGAGGCAGGCTGGAGCTGTAAGGAGGGTTTCTGTGTCAAGCCTGCAGGTGAAAAAGATGGAGTTCAACATCTGAGTCACTCAGCAATCTCTTAGATGACTGTTCATTTAGCATCTTCACCCAAGTAATTCAATAACCAAAGGCCCAGAAGATGCTTTGGCTGAAATAATAATTGAACAATAATCCAGAAAAAAGTATGTAAAGTGTTCCTGTTTTCATTACAGAACCTGTGTCAGCTTAAATAACCTCCAGTTCTTAATGATGTCTATTTTTAATGCCAAAAAGACAACATGAATTAAAACTAGACTCGTAAGAGATAGGTTAATTCTCCTGTTGGAATTCTTCAATAGCATGAAAAGATGCAATTCTTTCAAATTTATTTTTCAGACTTGCAGCTAATGCTTTAGGCTTTAAGAAAGGTGTAGAACTGCTAGTTTGGTTACTGTAATAGAGTTTGCATAAAATCAGATGTTCTATAAATATACTGATCTGAATAATATCATGTAAGGAAAACATCAGAAAAATCTAGAAATTGCACAGAAATACCCTGCATATGCATCAAGTTGAGTCCAGGGGTCCCCTGCTCAAGTGTCAGCACAGAGAAAGTAGAGATGATATCACTCAGGGATATTATTTGCATAGAAAGGCCAGGAAGAAGATGGACAAGACAGTGTAGGCTAGAAGAGGCTGAGCCATGGAAGCTGAAGTGCAAAGGCTGGAGGGTAGGGAGAGGATATACATTTAGGAACAGAGGCCCAGGTGATAGGTCCACGATGGAGTCTAGAGTGATGAACACAGGTAGCATGTGTGCCATGGGGCCAGGGTGTTTCACTGCAGGATGGGGAAATGAGGGTTTAAAAAACAGAAGTGTGGAGGGCTTATGACCCCCATCTTCTCACCAGTAGGATAGCAATGATAACTATGATAATGGAATATCAAATGCTGCCATTTCCAGAGACCTTCCAGAAATGGTGGCTATTGATACTGACCTGTGGACTGAATATTTTACAGGTCGTGTCTCATCTAACAGGGGCACAAGAAAGTGAATCACTTCTTGAGGCCTGATATCCCTGAGGGAGAGCTAATGACAGTTGAGAAAAGGGGATAAGAGGGATTCAAAAAGACATCTGAGGACCTGAGGGAGTGGAAGAACATAGACCATACAGGCTTGTAGGCAGCTGTCTCCACATTCTCTTTTTTTTATTATATTTTATTTTTTTATTTTATTTATTTGTGTATGAATGTACTGTTTGCGTGTAGGTCTGCGCACCCATGTCATGCAATGCCGCGGAGGTCAGAAGAGGGTCTCGGATTCCCCTGGAACTGGAGTTCTCCTGGAATTGGAGTTACAGACGGTTCTTAGCTGCCATGTGGGTGCTGGAGATCAAACCTGGGTCCTCTGCAAGAGCGGTCAGCGCTCTTAACCGCTAGGCCATCTCTCCAGCCCCATATTCTCTTATATGGCTTCTCTCTGTGGGTTTGTATTCTAATCTTTTTATAATGACACCAGCCACTTTAAATTGAGACTCATCCTGATTACCTCATTTTACTGTAATCATCTCTTTGAAGCCTTCTCTCCAAATGAAGTCATGGTCTTAGGTACTAGGGCTTAGGACTTCAATACATGACTTTGGGGGATGATGTAATTCAGCCTATTTGAGCCAAGACATTTATCTTTTCTTTAATTGAATTTTTGTTTATTTTATACTATGTACTTTGATCATATTTAGATTCCCTCCCTTATCTTTAATCCTCCCTTACTAAACTCACTGCCAAATTTCCTATACTCTAATATATGTATTAAAGCCTATAGAATCAGGTTTGTGTTCCCAGATCTTCTTCAGTGTGGTTCATCCACTGGAGCCTGGGCAATGTACCAGGAATCTATTTGTTAAATGAGACTAAATCTCCCCTTCCCGGCAGCCATGGGTGGCCAATAGTCCCTTAAGTCACGTTGGGATTTCCTACCCAGTTCTCCACTTATGATGGTATTTTGTCAGTCTTGAGTTATTGTGGGACTTGTGCATGTTGTCACCATTGCTGTGAGTTCATATGAGTAACTGACCAGCTGTCTGGAAAACTCTGTTTCTTTGTGGTCATCCATCACCTCTGGCCCTTACAATATGTCTGCCCCTTCCACAATGATCCTCAAGCCCTGTGAAATAGAAATTTGATATGTGTTGTCCTATTCAAGGATAAGCACTCTATAGCCTCTTATTCTCAGAACTTTGGCCAGTTGTGTTGATCTGTGCTAATCACCATCTGACGCTTTTCTATTGAGTGTTGAGGAATGCATTAATCTATGAGTATAACAAGTCATTACAAATCAGCTTAATTCTATATTTATTTAGCAAAATATAATTGTATTAGGCTCTCTCCCATGCCTCGTGGGCTGTCTAGCCTTTGGTTCCTAGGCCTGATATCAATGCCAAGCACGGGCTCCATCCTATGAACCAGACCTTAAATTCATTGAGAAAGTAGTTGGTTACTCCCATAATGTTTGAGCCACTGTTGCACTGGTGGGTGTTTCTTGCTAGGCTAGTTGTTATAGATTGCAGGATTCATAGCTTGGTAAGGTTTATGCTAAATTTGTACTCCAGATGTCTTACATAGAACCTCCCAGCACCATAAAAATAGACATTAGAGATGAAGCTTTGAAGTTAGTGCCAGCTTGACTTCTCCTTGTTCTTTCCACAGTTCATGCATGTGCTATTTTCAGTAATAGGGTCTTTCTGTGAATTCTTGTGGAATTCCAAGAGCAGGGACAATGGCCAGCATTATTTGAGGGTCTATGGGAGCCCTGGTCAACAGTTTCAAAAGAGGTAGTCCATTTCTTGTATTGGGCTTTTACTTTGCCAGCCTATGGCATTAGTAGGGGCAGGTCACCCTACTCCCCACACTTCCTCCTCTGCCATCCCTTCCTATTCTCCACATCATTTAGCCCATTCCACTCTGTTCTTCCCCTTTATCAGTTCATAGCACTGCATTCTACTCCCCCTCCAAGAAAGCTCTCTTCCTATGGGCATTTATTAGTTTCTTGACCTTTTTGGATTTTCAAATTGAAGGGTACATATCTAAGATTTCAAAGCTACCATCCAGCTATAAGAAAAAAAAATGATGTTTTTCTTCCTGGATCTGGATTAGCTCACTCAGAATGATTGGTTTCAATTTCATCTATAGAGAATTTCATAATTTTGTTTTTTAAAGAGCTGAATAATATTCCATTGTATACCACACCATCACTTCCCATTCATAAGCTGATGAACATCTACGTTATTTCCAATTCCAAGCCAAGGCTTAAAATAAAATTAGTTGAGTTTCAACAAGCTATTACATAAAATCATAAAACATTATCTGGGAATAGACACCAAGACAGCAGGACCAGGTGTCCTTGGCCTCTGTGTCCACAGATGAGTGGAGGCATCATCAGTTCAGGGAAGGTATTAGTAAGCATCTTCTAGAGATGTCCAGATCCCGTAAATCAGGCTCCTAGGAAAGTCCCGTGTTTCTCAAGGTGTTGTCATCTCCCCAGGCCTAGTGAAATAGCACATCATGAATAAATAAACCCAAACTCCTGGACTCCTTCTTGAAACAGTTTGTGACCTGTGGTTTACATTTTTGTCACAAAATGAGGTTTTCACATAAAATGCTGTGTAGGGGCTGGAGAGATGGCCTAGTGGTTAAGAGCACCGACTGCTCTTACAGAGGACCCAGGTTTGATCCCCAGCACCCACATGGCAGCTGAGAACTGTCTGTNTCCCTCAGCTTGACAGAGGCTAGTGTAAGGCCTCTGAGACTTGTTCTTTATTAATTTATTTTGTTTTTTCGAGACAGGGTCCCCCTGTATCACCAGCCATCGTGGAACTCGCTATGTAGACCAGGCTAGCCTTGAACTCACAGAAATCCACCTGCCTCTGCCTACCAAGTGCTGGGATTAAAGGCATGTGCCACCACACCTGGCTTCTTTTTATTGTTTTTTTGTGTACAAATGTATTGCTTGCATGTACATAGGTGCACCCGTGTCATTCAATGCCCACAGAGGTGAGAAGGGGGATCCCCTAGAATAGGAGGGAGTCTCCCAGCAGTTGACTGAGAACAACAGTTTGCTTATATAGCCAGTAAGGATATTTACACAAATCAAGAAAACATATTTGTTTGGTTTTTGTTTCCTTTGGGGGGGGTGTCTTTTTGAGACAGGGTCTCCTTATAGCCCCAGATGGCCTGGAACTTTCTATGTAGAGCAGGTTGGCCTTAATCCACCTGCCTCTGCCTCCTGGTGCTGGGATTAAAGGTGTGTATCCACCATGCTTTCTAGTTTGGGGGGTTTTTTGTGGTCTTTTAGAGATAGGGTCTCCCTTTAGTCCCAGCTGGCCTGGAGCTTGCTCTGTAGACCAGGCTGGCCTTGAACTCACAGAGATCCACCTGCTTCTGCCTCCCAAGTGCTGGGATTAAAGGCATGTGCCACCATGCCCAGCTGGCATGATCAATTTTTAACAACCACAAAGTATGAGTAAAGGTGTCTGAAAAGGGTGGAGGGCTAGAAATCTGGAGGCTGTAGGGAAGTTGGGGAGTAGGCGGTGAATTCTCTGAGATGACCCTGGATGATCTATTTAGTTAGTAAATGTGAAATTACTAGTTCTTTTCCAAGAAATGAGTCATGGTTTAGAAGAAGAGGTAGGAGTTTTATCCAGCAGAAGAAAAGAGCTTAATGAACTATGATAAGGGACATCAAGAAATGTTCCAGGCAAACACCCATGGAGTGAATCTCATAGGATCAGGGAGCTTTGGTATTACACTCACCAGGTAGAAAGTTGTGCCTTAAACCCTACTTGATGGTTGGTACCCTCACTTGTTGAAAGATGGTGCTCTAGTTTGACTTCAATTGCTGTGACAAAACACGATGACCACTACCAAACTGGGGAGGAAAGGGCTTATTTGATTCACATCTCCTGGGTCACAGTTCATAACTTAGGGAGCCCAAGGTAAGAACTCAGGCCAGGAACCTGGAGGCAGGAGCTGAGGCACAGGCCATGAAGGAATGCTGCTTACTGGCTTGCTCCCCCCGGCCCATGCTCTACCTATCATTTGATACAAAAACTTGCCCAGGGGTGGCACCGCCTACAATGGGCTGGGTCCTCCCACATCACTCAACGATCAAGGCAATACTCCACAGACATAGCCATAGGCCAGTCTGATGGAGCCAATTCCCCAGTTGAGGCTCCCTCAACCCAGGTGTGTCAAGTTGAGACTAAAGCTATCCAGCACAATTGACCCCTTGTCAACTTGACACACAAAACACATCACTACTAAACCATCTTTCCATTTCTTGTCCCCAATATATGATCTTAACATTAATATCATAACATAAGACAGTACAACCTTAAAAGCCCCACAGTCTTTAAAAAGTCCAAACACTTAAAACTTCACAGTCTGTTAAAAGTCTCTTAACTGTGGGTTCCTGTAAAATCCAAAACAAGTACTGTCTTATTTCAAAGGGAAGAATTGGGCACACCTAAGCAAAACCTAAGTCCAGCAAAGTAGCTCAAAGCTAGACATCTGGGATTCACTGACAATCTTCTGGGCTCCAAAGGATTTCAGCGGCTCCATTTCTCTGACTCTGCCGTCCACAGCACACACAGCTCATCTTGCAGGCCCAGACCAGCTCCATTCCACACCTGCTGCTGCTCTTGGTGGTTGTCTCCCAGCCCTGGCATCTCCAAAAAGCTGCATACAGGGAGTGGTACCAGCCTAAGAAAGAGATGTATGTTGCACGCAAAACTGGAAGATGGGAACCTCAGCTTGCTGCTCCAGCCCCAGCCGCCATGCCTCCCCACCACAATGGACTCTAATTCCCTGGAACCGTCAATCGTAAGCTCAAATAAACTCTTCCTTTTATAAGTTCCCTTGCTCATGGTGGTTTTATCACAGCAACAGAAAAGTGACCAATACAGATGCCTTCATTTATTCCCTTTCTGGCTTCATAGGAAACCATATATAGCTGCCGCCATCCTTTCTATAATCTCATTTCCCGATTTTTCAGCCTCACTGGGTAATTTTACAAATCTGCAGATAATTTTGGTGCTTTCTATGCATGTGCTCTCCTGCTGTCACTTTCTATTTTGAAACATTTGTTTCATCTTCTCTAAGGCCATCTCATTTATAAAAGATTCTCTTGACCCTTCTAATATGAATATTTTCTTTTCCTCCTTTGGAAACCTTGTAGAATTTTATAGCTATGATGAAGTACAACCTGTTCATCATCTGTTGGGATTATCTTGCCTTCTTCTGTCTCTCAGTTCAATAGATTATTTTGTTTGAAGAAGACAGAGCTCTTTTACTTTCTTTGAATCCTTGCCTGTATGTGGCACACCTCTTGTACATAGAATGTGCCAAGTAAGTGCTTATTGAATGAAACAGAATCGCTGTTTGTCAGATGACATTGAAAAGATGCCAGGAAAATTACTCCATTTGTGTGGGACCACCTCATTGGGAAGGAGGGCCAGAGTTTCATACAGCACAGGGCTCTGGGGGTGGGGGTCTGGACTGGAAATACAGGCGGTGTAGGTTTGTAGGTTGTCACATGTAAAAGGCAGGAGGTTTAAGATCAGTGTTTGTCCATGACCTTGGTAAAATGCCATCATTACAGGTTGGTGGTAGGTTTCCCAGTGCATCTGTGGAAGGTCATCTTAGTGATCTAGGTGGAGTCAACTTTCCATTAACAGTAAGCCTCAAAGTGCTCTTCCAATACCTTGTCATCTGAATGTTGCCCAAATCCTGAAAACCGGGTGAAATGAGGGGAATTCTTTAACCCTGGTTCAATCAAATGGGCTGGAAAACTGAGGGAAATATGTCTTCTTAGTAACTGGCAGCCTGGACTTACCCAGCTCCATAGAATCTAATTGCGAGGAAATGCCCGTTTTGAGTTTTGGAGTGTGTGTGTGTGTGTGTGTGTGTGTGTGTGTGTGTGTGTGTGTGTGTCTGGGTGCACGTACACTGTAATGCGGGGGCCAGAGGATGGACAGTCTTAGGTGTTGTCCTCAGGTGGCACCATCCACCTTGTTTTCTTTTTGTCTTGTTTTGTCTTTTATTGAGACAGAGCATCTCTGTAGCTTCAGACAGCTTAGAACTTGCTATGGAGACCAGGCTGCTCTGGATCTCACAGAGATCTACTTGTCTCTGCCTTCCAAGTTCTGGGATTAAAGGCATGTCCTATCATACCTGTCCCACCTTGTTTTTTGAAATAGGGTCTCTTATTGGCCTAGAGCTCACTCAAATAGACTAGGCTGGTTGGCCAGTGAGCCCCAGGGGTCCTTCTGTCTCCGCCTCATCAGTCCTGGGTGTATACTAGCATACCCAGCTTTTTATGTGGGTACCGGGGATCACATCTAAGTCAAATTTAATTTGCTAATTACTTTTGTAAAATTTAACTTGATAAATCACATTAAAAAAAATGAATGTAGCTTAATACAAAAACAGTACTTGACAACGCTGGGCTAAGGATGAAATGAATGTAACAACAGAAGTAATTTGTGGCCTGAGAATGAAGTAGAAATGTCACAAGCACAGTATTCTGCCCACCCAAGAACCAGACCATGAAGCCAATGAAAGGCTTCATGGTGTGGTGCCTGGATGACTTGTCATGCTATGCCTGCCCTCTAGTGGCCACAATCCACATCCACTTTAAGGAAAGGGGTGGTTAAAGAGGAACTGAGGAAGCAGGTTGCGGGTGGGTGAACACAATGTTTAGTAGAGTCAGCCTTGTCCTCAGTCACACCTCTGTGGAAGATTCTGCCCATATCCCTCACTCCTGTTCCCAGTGCCTGGAATAGTAGAAGGCTAAACATAAGAAAGCCTGACCCCGTCATTTGCCGTAAAACTGAGGCAATTTCCCTAAGTCTGTCATTGGCATCATTGAGAAGAATAATATCTGAGAGTAGTGAAGATTTAATGAAATAATTTACATAAAATAGTCTGACCAGGAGCTGGAATATTTTGAGCATTAGAAAAGGCTTTCATAGTCCCTTTAATCTTTATCCATATTTGAGGTACATATGAACACCCTTCTTGGGCTGAGAATATATATTTGATTCTTATTCAGATTATCTTTGTAATATCTCCAAGTAACAGAATGTTCCCTAACCAACCCTTTCAAGGAGAAAATGGCTGCCTTGGAATCAATAAGTTCTACAATTGCAGTTTTGATAAATTGACTCATCAAATCTTGTTCTTATTTCTCTCTTCAGAGAAGAGGGTATGCTTGCTCCTTTGTAGTTGGGAACTGCTTTCCATTCATTAAGGTCCTTTCTTCCTTTTTATCTTCCTTCCTTCCTTCCTTCCTTCCTTCCTTCCTTCCTTCCTTCCTTCCTTCCTCTTTCTTTTTGAATTTTGATTGAGACAGGGTCTTGCTCTGCAGCCCAGGATGTTCTGGAATTTAATATATAGCCTAAGATAGCCTAGAACATGCAGTGATCCTCCTATCTAAGGCTCCCATGTGTTAGGATTACAGGTATGAGCTGCCCTATCCAACTCTGCAAGAGTTTTGAATGGCCGGGTGTGGTGGCGCACGCCTTTAATCCTAGTACTCGGGAGGCAGAGGTAGGCGGATCTTTGTGAGTTCAAGGCCAGCCTGGTCTACAGAGTGAGTTCCAGGCCAGCTGGAGCTACAGGGAGACCCCGTCTTGAAAAGACCAAAAAAAAAAAAAGAGTTTTCAATGGATTGTTCTGATCCACTTCTGATCCAGGGGCAATGTCTCACCAGATCAGATTGCACTCAAATCCCTTGCAGATAGATACACTCTTTATCTTTTTCTTTTCTATTTCTTTTCCTTCCTTCCTTCCTTTTTTTTTTTTTTTTTTTTTTTTAGTATGTTCTCATTTATCTCAGGGTGTTGTTGTACTCACTATGTAGACAGGGATGACCTTGAACTTCTGATTGTCCTACTGCCATCTCCTGAGCATTGCTGGGTACACATGGTGCTGGGGATCATACCCAACATGCTTTCTACCAGCTAAATGATAGCCCAAGCCTCTGCCTTATTCTTAATGGCAATATCATTCCATAAGTCTCATTTTTGTATATCATTATCATCATTGTCATCATCAGCTAATGACCACAACTTGAAACTTGTACTATAGTTCATCTTAGAGCACTTCTTCTGATTTTACCATCTACCTTTCCAAATAGTCCATCTTTATTTATTTATTTAAAAAAATTTTAATTTATTTTTATTATGTGTATGAATGTACTGTCTGCATATAGGTCTGTGCGCCTGTGTCATGCAATGCCACGGAGGTCAGAAGAGGGCGTCAGAGTCCCCTGGAACTGGGGTTACAGACAGTTTTCAGCCGCCATGTGGGTGCTGGGGATGGAACCCGGGTCCTCTGCAAGAGCAGTCGGCGCTCTTAACCACTAGGCCATCTCTCCAGCCCCCAAATAGTCCATCTTTATAAACTCCATAATGCTACCTGTATATTTCTAAATATGAATTATTTTCATGCTCAGACTTCCAAGGACCTTTGCTGGCTTCTTCTCATTGGCTAGGCTTACTATCCTTTTCTGGTTGATAGCATGGCTATCATTTAATGATTCAACTGGAGGGATTTATTAAATGGGGCTGTGTGCCAGCTGGATGTTCGTCTTTGAAGATGCAGTGGTGAGCAAGTTCAACATGGGGACTGCCTTCAGTCTAATCCCTTTTAATAGAATGGGATTATATAGTGGTGACCTTAAATAAGCACTTATGATGAAGGTGACAAATGTGATGAGGTGTGTCTTCTTTGGGTTTTACTCAGGTCTTCCTTTCCTTACTCTAGATGTGTTCCCAAGAAGCACAATCAATTTTTTAGGTTAGGTTATTGACTCCTAAAAATTATCTCTGGGTCAAATTGCTCCAAATACATCCACTCCACACCTACTTGATTTGTCTTATTGGGAATCTCACAATCAACCTCAAAGTCAACGTATAGAAAATAGAAGTAATTAGCCTCAGCCTCCAACGGCCCTGCATTCACACTCTGGCTCTCCTCCTGTGCCTGGTTCATCATCGTCCACAGCACTGAGCCAGCTGCCCATCCAGACACTGAGACTGAACGCTGAGGGTGCTTCCATAGCTTGGCTACCAAAAGCAATGCTGTAGTAAGCACAGGAGTATGGACACCTCTTCAACATGCTGATGTCATTTCCTTGGGGGTATATTCCCAGAGTGGGATTCAGATGTCACTCTTTATTGCCGTGTCAAAATATTTGATGCAAATGATTTAAATATCATTGTTTTAGAAGTTTTAGGTCATTGTTTTTGGGCCGTGGTGGCCCATCTTAGTGGAAATGGTATGGTGGAGCAGGATAACTACTTACCTCATGGTAAGCAAAGTGGGTAGGAGGATAAGGAAGTGGAGGAGGAAGAGGAGGAGGAAGAGGAGGAGGGGGGGAAGGCAGGGGAAGGAAGGGAAAAGGGACAGGAGGAGAGAAGAGGAGAAAGGAGAGGGGATAGGGATAAGAGGGGGAGAGGGAAAGAGAAGAGAGAAGGAAGAAAAGGGGGAGAAGAGGAGGAAGAGGGAAAGAGAGGGAAGGAAGGGGAGGAGAGAGAGAGAAGGAAAGAGGGAAGGAGGAAGGGAGAAAGAAATAGGAAGAGTCCAGAGACAATGACAGACCCTTCAAAGTGACACCCCCCTGTTTCCTAATTCTTCCACCTGGGCTTGGTTCCTGATAGCCTATTTGGTGTGTGTTTGTTATTAATTAACTCCCTGATGAAATTTCTTCACGATCCATGATCTCAGTAGTGCAGCTGGCTGGGGCGCCAAGCCTTCATCACAGGAGCCTTTTGAGATCATATTCAAACCAAAATAGCCAGAGCATTTTCCAGCTCTGACTCTAGATTTTGTTATTGTTTTTTTTCCAGCATCTGCATACTGATTTCCATGGTGGCTGAACTCATTTTAATTCCAACAAACAGTACCAGGGTGCCCCATCTACTCTAAACTCTTGCCAACACTTGTTATGCAGTGATATCTCATTGTGCTTTCAATTTCTTTTCATAGTAATTGGTGATATTGAACATTTTTCCATTATACCTGTTTGCCCACTTTCAAAATGTTTAGTTAGTCATTTGCCCAATTTTTTTTATTGGGTTCTTTGTTTTCTTGCAGTAGCAAGAAGGCTTTATATATTTTGGACATTAACTTGCCAGAGGTACAAGCTGCAGCTACAGTCTCCCCAATCTGTAGGCCATCTCTTCTTCACTTTTGTAGTTTCCCTTGCTGTAAGGAAGCCTTATAGTTTGATGTAAGCCCACCACCTAGCTTTTGTTTTATTTCCTGTTCTTTTGGAGTCACATCTTAAACATCATCATCCAGGCTAATGTGATGTGGTTCAATTGTGTTTTCTTCTAGTTTTACGGTTTCAGGTCTTAGTTGTCATCTTCACTCTGAGTTGATTTTGTCTATGATGTGAGCAGAGTCTGGTTTCAATTGCGTTTTCTTCTAGTTTTATGGTTTCAGTGCTTACGTTGTCATCTTCACTCTGAGTTGATTTTGTTCCATTCTCCTACACATGGCTCTCCAGTCCTGCCAACATCACTTACTCAAGAGATTGCTCTTTCCCCATTGTGTGCTTTTGGCATCCGTGTTGAAAGCCAGATTGAAAGTTCGAGGATTTGTTTCTGGCTGATGTACTTTATTGCCACAATTATGCTTTGTTTCCATCTCGAATCTTCTCATGGATTTCCTCTTTCTAGAAAAATCCCTCTATGACACTGATCTGCCTCCTTCAATTTCCACACTATTTTCCTATTGGAAATACTATATAATATTTAACAAGTTAAATTTCCATCCAAGGAGGCTCCTAGAAAGTTTCCATCATTCCCTAGACCCCCTGAGTGGTGCCTTAGGCAGCAGAATGGTTCCCAAAGATCTGTGCCATAAAATGGATACATTACCTAATATAATAAATCGGTCTGTTCTTCATAGCAGAATATCAGGGATAGGTTAACCTTATAAAAGGACAGAAGACAAGTTACTTTGTAGTTTTAGAGACAAAAGGTCCATGACACCAAGTCTTGTGGTGGCTGACAGGACTGTGTGCGAGGAAAATTCATATCTCCAAATAATGGAAAATTCCAGAAACTAGAAAGGGTGGGAAAATGGATTCTTTTGTTGTTGTTGTTTGTTTTAAGATAGGATATTCCTGTATCCCCAGCTGGCCTTGAACTTGATATATTGACCAGGTTAGCCTAGATCTCACAGGGATCCACCTGCCTCTGCCTCTGGACTGCTAGGATTAAAGGCATGCACCACCACTCCTGATTAAGAAAAACATGTTTTTCTCTAGAGTTTCCAGAGGAACACAGCTCTGAGGACATCTTGTTTTATCCTCTAAAACTCATTTTTTTACTTTTAAATGCCAGAACTGTAAGACAGCATGTTTTTGTTGTTTTTAGAATTCTGCTGTCCTTAAGTAGCTAACTTTGTGGTAAGTTGTCACAGTATCTACAAGAAACTCACGCAAATGGCTTTCCATGTACTCACCTACCTCCTTGTCCTTTCATGACTTGCTGCTCAGATTGTATTTTAATTTATCCCATCCAATTCCCCAGTAGCCCATGACATCTGTTAAAGAATGCACTGACTCCATCATATTCAAACTGCGTTCTACAGGACCAGCATCATTCTTGGACTTTGACTGCTGTTAAATTAACATTGGCTGGATGGAAGCTTGGGAAATGCATTGGGATGCAGTAATGGATTTTCTGTTTCTGAGAGAATACATTGTGAAGGGGGGGTGGAGGAGAGGTTAATGCTAACGTTTATCTATAGTGTTGCCTCAATCTTAAATTTGTTACAGGAGGAGGTACAATTCTGATTTTCCTTCATGGGATCACTTTGAGTTTGCTTGACATTCAAATCACAGTATTTTGTGTTTTTGTACTCCTGTAGGCACAAATGGCTTTTTATGAAGAGCTTCATAACAGACCTTTCTCATTCGCCAGCCTCTCCTCTCTGAACCCTCACATGAGCCAATCATGTCGAATATCTCTTAAAACCAAATATTCCAGGGATTTAGCCTGGATCTGCAGCGCCAGATCTCTAGGAGAGGGATCCATGCTCCAGTCAATTCTGACATAACCCAAGCCTGGGAACCTCTGGGCTATCCCACAACAAAGAGAGGTGCAGCTGTCACACTCACCGCTAGATGTCAGGCTTTGCTCTCCACCCCGTGGTTACAAAAGAAAACTTGTTAGCCACTCCCCGTCACACTTCTTACCCACCCAAACATTTAGAATGCTTTGAGTCATGTGTCAAGACGAGTATTTTCATGTGCATTACTCCTTCAAGCCTCGGAAATGCACTGCACTTTGAAAGAATCATTATCCCCCATTTACAGATGAAGAATACCAAACTCTGAGGGTTAATTCAGGGACTGGGACAATGACAAAGTCCTGTCATTCCATTTAGCAATGCTGCTTTAATCTGATTGGGTGCTTTGAATTTAGGAAGAGTATGGTAGGTGTTTAACATAGCAGCATACAAACAAAACCATGAAGCGAAGAGGAGAACCGGGAGGAAGGCCTTGGACCCTTTCAAAGTAATTTTATTGCGATATTGTAATTTATCTTTACTTTTAGTACTATTTTCACAAAAGGGAAGGAAACAATTTAAAGGACCAAATATGGGGCTCAATGGTTGTTCTAATTTGCTTTCAATCACTGTGACAAAACATTCGGGTCAATACCAACTTGGGGAGGAAAGGGTTTATTTGTCTTACATCTCCGAGTCACAGTTCATTACTTAGGGGGCCTGACGTAGAAACTCAGGGCAGAAACCCGGAGGCAGGAGCTGAAGTACACAGGCCGTGGAGGAACGCTGCTTACTGGCTTGCTCTCCTGGCTCGTGCTCAGCCAGCTTTCTTATACAACACACAACAATCTGCCCAGGGGTGGCACCGCCCACAGTGGGCTGGGTCCTCCCACATCACTCAACTATCAAGAAAATACTCCACAGACATGGCCACAGGCCAGCTCAATGGAGGTAAGTGCCCACTTGAGACTCCTGGTATGCAGCACAGCAGTTAAGAGCACTGGCTGCTCTTGGGGAGGATCTGGGTTCTGTTCTCAGCAACCACATTGTGGCTAACAAGTTAGTAACTCCAGTTCCTGGGAATCTGACAGTCTCTTCTGACTTTCCTGGGCATTGCATGACACAGGTGCACTTACACAGATGCAGGGAAATATACTCATACAGATAAAATAAAAATAAATAAAAAAATTTTTTTTTTCGGTCTTTTCGAGACAGGGTCTCCCTGTAGCCCCAGCTGTCCTGGAACTCACTCTGTAGACCAAGCTGGCCTTGAACTCACAAAGATCCGCCTGCTTCTGCCTCCCGAGTGCTAGGATTAAAGGCATATGCCACCACGCCCGGCTACAAATAAAATGTTTTTAAAAAGGCTCGGAGACTCTTCCTGGCACCCAGACGGCCCCACAGTTGCTCTGCCGCACTGCTCTCCGCCCCTCTTCCTGCTCCTTTTCCTCAGTAACGCCAGCCACTGAAAGCTTCATTAAATAATTGGTTCATTAAATAATTGGTTCATTAAATAATTGGTTTTGTAACAACAACAAAAAAAAAGAGTCAAATATTTTGACATCTAAATTTCCTGAACAGTCTTTGGACAGACTGAAAGATAACCACGTTCAGGATGACAGGTATGGCCTCTGAGAGAAGGTGCGAGGCCTGAGACAAGAAAATGCGAGACTCATTGAGAACTCTGGCCCAAGAATCATGTCCCTCCAGGCCCAGAGTGTCATCAGTGCATGTAGTATGTGTGCCTAGGGTACCCAATGATCCTCGTGAAGGCATGATAGGGGAATACCAGGGAAAGATGAAGAGAGAACTTTAGGCCTTTCGGCTCCTCAGAGTCAAATATTACTGGCTTTACATGTTAGTATTCCACTTACAAGTCTGATTCAGAAAATACCAGGTCATCTCCCAGACTGGTAAACAACTGTAATATTTTGGGTAGAATTTTTATCTACATACCAACATAAATAAGTGCATTGAGTTTATTCTCAAGGTATTTTAATTAAGGAAAGAGTATTTAAGGGTCTCAAAAATCAAAAATCAAAATAATTATCTTGAAAATCCAAAACCCACTTAATCAAGGAAGGTTCAGATAAAAGTATTCTTTTACCTATTCCAGTTTTTCCTTTTCAAAAACCAATAGGATATTTTAACACACATTATGGACCAAGAAATTCAATCTTTCTCTTTCACAAATGTTTTCTGAATTAATTGTATGATTATTGTCAAAGGACACTGTGAAGTTCTGCTAAATGCCCCAATGTTTTCCTGATCATTTAATGAGGGAGGCAATTTGGGATGTGTGTATGTGTGTGTGTGTGTGTGTGTGTGTGTGTGTGTGTGCGCGCGCGTGCGCGCGCACGTGCAATACCATCGATTGGAGGTTTTGCAAATATACACGAAGCTATCTTGCCAGCCCTATCCTGTGTTTTAAGGAATGGAGGCCCTTTGGGCAAGATCACTAAATGGTTCTGTTTAGAATAGCTTACCACATTTTCAAGCTTCTTTTGGCTCTCTTGTGTTTATACTCCAAAAATGCATACTTATATATACTTGTATTTGATTATTATTACTATGTTCTTTTTTTTTCTGATAGGAATGGAGACCCATTTTTTTGAGCTTTAGCATCACAAAGAAGGGCAGCTGATGTGTCATATAAATGGTCCGTGGGTCCTTCTCTGATTTCTCTTTTGACACCCAGTGAGGCCACCCTGTCTTTAGCACATCTGATTTCCTTTTGATTTACAGTACTTAAGTCTGGAGGTAATGAGTTCCCAGTTAGAAAATATATGATCCATGAAGTTGAGACCCTAAAATAGCACCTGCCAGGTAATAGTTGTTCAATACACTTTTTGAAAAGTGGCGAATGGGCATGTTTAGTCAGCATGTAGGAGGTGGTAACAGGCCACTACCTGGAAAAGCAGTCTATGGAGCTGAATGGGCAGGGAGCTCAGAGTCCCTCAGGGTCTGACACCATAGCCTGGACATCCAGACACTTCTGTTATGTGAGACAATTGGGTCAATTCTTCTTCCTCTGATTCCCAGAATCATCCAGTTCAGGTCATTGATCCAGAAGGTTAACGAGCACCCTTTCTCAGAATGTCAAAAGCCTGCAAACACTCCATGTGCTGCAGTTCTGGAGAAAGAAGCTTACGGCAATAAAAACTGTCTCCTGAAGATTGTTTTGGCTATCCTGGGTCTTTTGTGTTACCATAGGAAATTTGAGGTGAATTTTTCAATTTTGGTGAAGAATAGTTCAGGGATTTTTCAGGGGATTGTGTTTAATCTGTAGATTGCTTTTGTAAGACAGTCATATCCCCAATATTAATCCTGCCAATCATTTGGAGTTTTTTCATCTCTGGTATCTTCAGTCTCTTTCTTCAGTGCCTTAAAGTTTTCACTGTGCAAGTCTTTCATTTCCTTGGTTAGATTTAATCTAAGGTATTTTTTTTTTCAAGCTATGGTCATCTATATTTTTTCCATGATTTCTTTTCACCATGTTTATTGTTGGCATAAAGGAAAGCTACTGGTTTTGTGCATTAATTTTGTATCCTGCTACTTTGCTCTAGGAGTTTTCTGATGGAGTCTTTGGGTCTTTTACATATAGAATTATAATTTCTGAAAATAGGTATTTTGGACTTCTTCCTTTCTCATTTGAATCCCCTTCATCTCCTTCACGTGCCCTATTGCCCTAGCCCAGACTTCAAACACTATGTTGAACAGGAATGGAGAGAGTGGAGAGCCTTGTCTCTTTCTGATTTTAGTGGAAAGGTTTCAAGTTTTTCTCCACTTAGTATGATGTTGGCTGTGGGCTTGTTGTAAATTGAGATATGTGCCCCATATCCCTAGATTTTCTAGGACTTTTATTATGAAGATATGTGGGATTCTAATTGTTAGAATTCTCTTTTCTCTTTTTCTCTTCCAAGGCTTTTGGAAAAGCAAAGAAAATTCAAAGTATAAGAGTACCCAGTGATGGACTGGAGAGGGGAGGCATAGAGTTAGGTCCTTCAAAAGTGAAGTGGATTCTTAATTTCAAAAACGCTCCAAATATACAAAAACAAGCAAACAAAAAACACAGTAATTTCCAGCTTAAAAGAACCATGTGCAAGGACAATTAGGCAAATAAAAGTCTCACTTTTCAAATTTAGTAAGTGATAAATAGTTCATTGATTTAATGGATTTTTCCACTCAACAAGATTGTTTTTTATAAAAACAAAACAAAACAAAACAAAAACAGCTGGAACTGTCTTCCCTTGACAAATGTTTAAAGTTCCTTTTAACAGTTTTATTTTTTCTTAAGCCTCCAAATTTCTTTTTTTTTTTTTTTTTTTTTTTTTTTTTTTTTGAGATAGCGTCTCCCTTTTAGTACCAGCTGTCCTGGAGCTTACTCTGTAGACCAGGCTGGCCTTGAACTCACAGAGAAGAAAGTCTTCTGCATATGTGTTTTGGTGTGAATGTAGATAATTCTTAAGTTTCTATATCCAAACTCCTACTCAATTAAGCACTTTGAGCTAAAATGATTTTTATTAAGCTAAAGTGATTTTGCCAACTCTTCAAAACTTGCTTTTTAATAGTGGGGATACTGTCACCAAAGGGCAAATGGGATAGAAGATTCTAGAAAGCAACTTGTGCTTCATTAGTTTTGGCTACTGCTGGCTCTGATCAGCAGCACATGTGAACTTCCAGGGATGATGTGCTTTGTAAGAGTGTTTAGTGAGATTGTTCCATGCCACTCCTTCGCAGCCCTTCTTAGTAACTTTAGGGAATCCCTTGCCATCTTCCTGCCAGGAGGAGGTGAAGAGCTTCCAGTGATCACTGGGAAACACAGAAGGAAAAGACTTGAAATGGGCTTGCGCAGACAGATGTGCGTGCGTCTCTAAATTCTTTGGGAGCTGGAGAACGTCCCATGATAAACTCTTTTATACACTCCTTGAAAAATGAACTCCACAGTATTTTGTTTCCATATTATAAAACCACCTGTGGGAATGCTTATAATCATTGAGGAGCCTTAAGAATTTTGTCAATCGAAGTGTTCTAGAAGGAAAAGCCATGCATTTTGTTATTCAACATTCCATATCTGATGTTATGCCATATTGCGGCTAAGCAAACCATATCTGATCTTACTATTTTTCATGTTGATGTTGGGGCTTTTCTCTTGAGATAAAATTAGTTTATTTCAAATGCTTATACACTGTTATTGAAGCCAGACTAGTACCCAAAACAGGAATATAAGAATTAGGAGGGAAGCAGGTGAAAGCATTTCCTGTCATGACAGACTGTGGACCGCAGGAGGGAGGAATAGTTTGGCACTCACTGCTGTTAGGGAGCAATGGACATTGAGAAACTTAGTGTACGTCTTAGGGTCATAATTTCTCCACCCATAAAATAAGAAGTGTGGGCAGATGGCTTATTCAAGTTCAAGTGCTATTAGGTGCCCCTTTCAGAGGGCAGGGAAGGCTGCAGTGAGGTTGTGGCTCATTTCTACATTCTTTTTTTTCTCAAGGTACAATGTGCACAATGTGGATTGTAGCGAAAAATATTGCACAGGCAGACCGTTTGTTGTCACTAGGAATAGAGCTTCCCAAAGGAAAGAGCAAAGAGACTAAAACAATGAAGATTTGTGACTAAAAAATCGGGATAGCTGGGCTTGGTGGCACACTCCTATAATCCAGCACTCAGGAAATGGAGGCAAGAGTTGCAGGAGCTCAAGGTCATCTTTAGCTACATAGTGAGACCAGCCTGGGCTATGTGAGTCTCTGTCTCCAGCAAACAAACAAACAAACAAACAAACAATAAAGGAAATCCCTGTTGAATAGAAAAACTGACTTGTCTGTGCATCAAAATGCATACTCAGGGCTCAGCAGTTAAAAGCACTGGCTGTTCTTGTAGAGGACCCAGGTTTGATTCCCAGCACCTACATGGTAGCTAACAACCCTCTTCTGACCTCTAAGGGCATTGCATGACATGGGTGCACATACATACATGCAGACAATACACTCATACACATAAAATAATAAATAAAAATGTTTTTAAATGCATACTCCTATATGAATAAAGTAGATAATGCTTTAAAAGGGGGCTATCTTTACATATAATCTAAATTAGTCTACGTGGCATTTTAAAATTACATTTCTTTATTCGTGTTTGTGTATGGGCTTGTGGGGTCACAGGACACCTTGCTGGGAATTGGTTCTCTCCTTCTACCATGTGGGTCCCAGGGATCAAATTCAGATTGTTGGGTTGGTGGCCATTGCCTTTACCTGGTAAGCCGTTTTGCTGACCTCTATGCAATATTTTATTTAAAATCTTCCATAATCCTGAATGCTTAGCAAATGAATGTTTCTCAACTGCCAAGTTTGTTCTGCTATCCAAAATGATCGACTACTCTTACAGAGGACCCGGGTTCGATCCCCAGCACCCACATGGCGGCTAAGAACCCTCTGAAACTCCAATTCCAGGAGAACTCCAGTTCCAGGGGAATCCGACACCCTCTTCTGACCTCTGCGGCATTGCATGACACGGGTGCGCAGACCTGCATGCAGACAGTACATTCATACACATACGGAAATAAATAAAATTAAAAAAATATTAAAAAAAAGAAATTATATAGCTCACTAAGATGAGCTATATAATAGAAAACTTTTTAAAGCATATATTTGTTTGTCTTATGAACCAGAGTAGACTAAATGGAATATACCATGTCAATACAATTGATAAACTAGGAGTAAAAATACCTATAATTATTCAATTTGTGTTCAAATTACTCATTGGGCTAAATTTGTATAAAGTTGGTTGTGGACACAGATGAGACTGTGGCCTGGAGGAATTTAGCTAGAGCTGGGGTTCTGACATGTATTTTTGCCTTTTTTCTGGTTGTTTTGGAAATTTCCTGATAACACTTTGTATAGCACATCATCTGCCCCTGTCTTGTAAAGAAGCTACAACAGCTGAATGAATTCTGTGGAGTTTACCAGTTGCCTCATAAAACACTAATCGGCTAATTAAGGCACTGTCTCTGATTACTATTAGGTTCTTTTACTGGTAGGGACTATTCAATACACTGTGATTTACATCCCGGTCCACAGACTCCTTGTAGCTCCTCCTCCTCTTTAATGTCATTGGGGGGGCATCTTTATAATAACTTTTGCCCACATTTGTTTTCTGCTTTGGTACAAGCCTGCCTTAACAGAACAACCAATCAGGATTCTCTTTTCCTTCTGGTCAGCAAATCAATCAGTTGTAATGTGTTAATACAATCTTCAGATATTTGACTCAAAATTTGGGTCTATTGGCTACTATATATTTAAGCTCCTTCTTGCTAAAGAGGAACTAAAATGATGAACAAAATACTCAGTAATATATCAGGTATTACTAAAGTTCTCCAAACATACGGTATTTGTTGGCTTATGACACATATCACTTCCCAATACGTGCAGTTTCCCACAGAACAAGGCATGGTAGAAAGAACACAGCAGTGACATTGCCGATCTGGATGCTGGCTTGTTAAACCACAAAAAGTAAGGCCGAATAGGTGGCGCATACCTTTAATCCTAGCACTCGGGAGGCAGAGGCAGGTGGATCTCTGTGAGTTCAAGGCCAGCATGGTGTACAGAGTGAGTTCCAGGACAGCTGAGGCTACAGGGAGACCCTGTCTCAAAAACACCAAAAAAAAAAAAAAAAAAAATAGATTCAGAGGACAGGCATGGCAGTGCAAACCTTTGATCCCAGCACTTGGGAGGCAGAGGCAGGTGGATCTCTGTTAGTTCACAGCCAGCCTGGTCTACAGAGTGAGTTCCAGGCCAGTTCATCTTGGGCTACAGGGAGACCTTGTCTCAAAAAGACAAAAACTATAGAAAGAAAGAGAAAGAAAGAAAGCAGAGATCAAGGGTATTGCAATATCTTCATAAATGTAAATGTGCTTCAACATAAGCCGTGACTTAAAACCTTCAGAATCATTACAGTAACATTAGGTTCAAGGTACTGTTGTTAGCATACAAAATATTTCCCCTTTGTTCCTGTTTATTCCCAGTCAGAAATATGTACTTTTGCTGTGTGCATAACCATGAGATTGGAATTCTTTCAATTTATTGTTTAGTTTAAAGCTCTCTATCAATTATAATTTGGAGTAGTAATAGGCACTTCAACTTTATATCTTTGAGTTACATTCAAATTTATTGTATCTTGCTAGTTGCTGTTTTCCAAATTTTACTGATCTATTTACTCTGTCTGGAATATTGTATAAAAGTCCATCAAATCTATTTTGTATTATAGCTGGTTTTTCAGGTACAGACATTTTCTAAAAAGCAAGATTGTTATTTGCACTTATAGCATCACATAAAAAGATGTAGGATTTCATTCATCAGTGAATTTATTGAGGTTTATATTTATTCATGTCAATATAGTTCATTTTAGCCATATGGTTTTAGTCTTTGCCCAGAATTATTGGAATATTGCTGCATCTGCAGAATTATGACTTTTGTATAAGTTCCAATAAATATATACCATGCTTTTATGAGTAAAATAACATTTCTCCTATAAAATCACAATAAAATCACTCTTTTCTTTTTTTTTTTTTTTTTGGTCTTTTTGAGACAGGGTCTCCCTGTAGCCCCAGCTGTCCTGGAACTCACTCTGTAGACCAGGCTGGTCTTGAACTCACAAAGATCCACCTGCTTCTGGCTCCCAAGTGCTAGGATTAAAGGTGTGCGCCACCACGCCAGGCAATAAAATCACTCTTAATGCTTAAGTATGGTATTTAATTTGCCCCAAACTCTTAAAACTTTAAAGCCTGTACATAGGCATATGCTAGCTGTGTTTGTTATCTATTGATACAAATGCACCTTAATGTTCAGCCTTTCAACATTTATTTAACACCTTCTGAATGCTTCTCTGCAAGACACCCTCCCCGCCCCTGCACCCTACTTCCTCATCAGGACAGCTTAGTCTGTTCTGGCCACATCTCGAGGTCTGGACCCTGGAATGAGCTCACAAAACACAGGCTGGTGTGGGGTTTCCCAAGGGTCAATTTCTTGTTATCCTCAGACTTCCACCAATGTTTCTCCTTAGTCAGATGTCTCACTGGAGCAATGATTCTCCTAGAAGCTCAACACAAATGAACCCACTGTCTGAGGTATTTTTTGTGACAGTATGATCTGGGTTTTTAATTGGATCCTACATGTTATGGCCACTTGCATGTATGATTTTTATAATCCTGTTTTAAAGTCACCTTCATTTAACAAAGCTGTGTGTTTCTTCAGCCATTTTTCCTTCTGGTTCAAATTCATGCATACTCAGGAGGGGGAAATGCAGTCTGTGTTTTATGATGTTATTGTAGCACAGTGCAGAAATGTCTTATTTATTTATAACTTGAGATTTATACTACCATCTAATTCCAAAAGGGATTTGAGGTGGTACATGGAGATGTTGACTTTGCTCTTATCTGAGCGCCTTGAAATGTAATTTATGCTTGTTGTTTTGTCTCGTCTATCTGCCCCTTCTTGGCACTTAGTGATTAATGTAAGTGAGGAGAGGAAAACTTAGGCTAGAGGTATAAAACATCTTCTCATCTGTGAGATTTTGGCAAGCACTAAGAAAACTGCAAGAAGAAATCATTTAAAATTGCACACCAGGCCCCAAAAGAGTGAAATGGCTATTTTAATTTTAAAGAGGAACTCTGATTGAAAGACAAAATCACTTTTAAAAATGCATTTCCACTAGAAAACCATGAACATCTCCCATGGTGCTCTCCCTGTATGTGATGATCCTTGATATCCCTTGAGAGCAGGAAGTGCCACTGAGGCAAGAAGGCATCTTAGTCACCTTCCTGTCCTCGCACTTGTACACATTGAAAAGATGTTAAAAAAAGAAGTCAAGCAAGTTTGACATTAGTCAAGTATTCGACATTTGGATTGATCTCTTCCTGTCTTCTTTGGTCACATCCCACAGAGGGATAAAATACAGAAGGAAAGGGGAGGAGGAGGATGGAAGAGGAGGTAAACTAGGCAGGGAAAAAGCTAAAACGATGTTTGTGTTGTGTTTTATTAGGAAGCTGATTGGCCCCACATTTAATGGGCTCACAGATGGCTGATGACCCTTTGTCAACAGAATCTGACTGTATGTTTTGTCTCAGTAATGACAATTATGAAGCGATTGAAGCTGTGTTCCCTACTACTCAGATCCTCTTCTGTCACTCTGCTTCATACCTATGTGCTTTCCTCCTTCCTCCAGGTATCTTTTGGAAGCATGGGCCACTTCTCACTGAGCAGGGACAGAAGACACAGAGGACATGTCCCAGAAACCAAAGGAGAATGAGGCCATGTTGGAATACATTCAGTTCGCAGTTGTCATCTGCATGGTAAAACAGCCACAGTTTTCATCATGGAGATGGAGAGTATCCGGCAGGGGATTTCCCAAGCCTTGTTATTAATGTCCTTCATCGCAGTGTTGGGAGACAGGCTTGGATGACTATGAAGAGTTCTGAGTCAGAATCACCGTGCTCACTGAAAAGTCGTTTTCCTGGGCTCCATCACACATAAGTAAAGCGTGACTTATCTGAGGAGGGCCTGGGACTCTGAATTTTTAACAGCTCCTCAAGGTGCTTTGGATGGGTCTTAAATCTGATACCCACTAGACTCATCTAGATCATCTTTCACTTTCCATTCGGAGTTAACATTCCATGGTTCTAAGGCCACTTGAGTTTGCTTCACTTTCTCCTCTAGGGAGATGTCCTGGGCCACAGATGTCCAGTAGCCTCTGAAAGCCCCAAGTTCATCAGCCCTAAGATCTGCACATGGCTTCCTCAGCACGTCACACCTTGGCAAGCATAGTGTGCAGGTGTAGAAGGGTCATGTCCCAGTTCCTCTGGAGACAGAAGTACAGCAGCAAGATCCCACTGGGGACTGGTCCAAATGCAGCCTGGCCATGGGCCCAGGCTCACTGACAGCAGATGGCATCAAATGTCGCCTATAAGTGGCAGAATGGGGCATCCTCCTGCTGCATCAGAAGGCAATTGCATGACAAGAATCACAATTTTAGATCAGGCTCAAGATGGAGAATTGGGTCAGGTTAGAAAGAGCATACTGGATGACATCAAGACTGCTGAGAGCTGGGAAAGAAGCAGGCTGGGCTAGATCAGACCCCAAACCTAAAGGGTCAGAGGCAGTGTCAGCCTAATCCTGAGAGAGCATAGAAACTTTCCAAATGACCTGTGCTGCTGGGCTTCTGGGGCACTCTGGGGTTCAGGAAGAACCTGCCACCCTGACATGCTCCATTGACGTCAAGTCCTAGAAACACAGCCAATGCTGCAACCTGAGCCAGGTCATTTTGTGAGCATCTTTTTAATTTTTTTTCTCCCACGTTTCACTGGAGTAAAATGTAACTTGCTCTCTCTGGGCCTCAGTTTTCTCATCTGTAAAATGTGAGTGTTGAACTAGATAATCCCAACAGTATCTGTAAAATGTGAGTGTTGAACTAGATAATCCCAACAGTATCTGTAAAATATGAGTGTTGAACTAGATAATCCCAACAATATCTGTAAGATGTGAGTGTTGAACTAGATAATCCCAACAGTATCCATAAAATGTGAGTGTTGAACTAGATAATCCCAACAGTATCTTTCAGCTCCAAGTTTCTATGGCAATAAAACAAAATAAGTAACAGAGACAGGAAAGCAAAAAGAATAGTTAAATAACACAGTTATGAAGAGAGATAGAATTGTGTGGAGAGGGAAAAGCTACTAAGGGGCAGAAGGAAGTCTTGAAAACAAAGGGGAAGGGGTATAGCAGACCACATGGGGCAAGGAAGCCTCGGAATTCCCAGGGACTCACTTGGTGCTTACGATTTCACGGAAGCCACGGGAAGGTGGGTACCCAGCTTGAGGCCATCTAAGGTCAGGGTATAAGCTAACTTACTCAAGAGTATCCTCCAAATAAAATGATTCCAGACAGGAAGTAAGAGAGATCCAAGAGCTAGGTAAATAACGACTTGTAGGAACTAGTGAGGGTCCCACAAGAGCTTCAGCAGGAAGTGTCCCCAGTGGCCAATCACTTCTCACAAAGCCTCAGATCCACCATCATCTCAACACCAGCTCCCTGGGGACCAAGCTTCTAACACATGGCCTTGGGTGGGGAACACATAGAAATTATCTTCAAATCAAGGCACTCTTCCAACTTTCTCTTCAGACAAACGGTGTTTTGAATTTACCCTCTCAAACTCCTGGGAACAAACATGGCTGCACCTTTTGCTGAGAGATTTGTCCCTATCCATCTTGGGGTTGAAGAGACTTCAGGTCACCCCTTCTGATGGTTCCCATCAGAACACAGGGATGTAGTTATTGAATCGCTCAGAGCTGTAGCTCCCGTCCCAGATACTCTGCCTCTATCTCCCATCTCTGAGCTTGAGGACAGCGGAAATGGAAAAGTCACATAGTTTTAATAGTTTAGAATTCTTATTCTGGCAAAATGGGACTATATACATTTATACACTCAAAGACCGAATATCTTCCAAACGTTACTGTAACAAAAGCAGGACACCTTTACCCTTAGAAAGGTGCTAACTGAGAGAGGGATGCTAACTGAGGCCAGGAGAGCTTAGACCAGGGACAACAGATAATAGACTGTCTTAGGGAGGAAAAGGCCTGACCCACTAGGTATTTTCTTCCTAATGCGAACTGGACAGCAGACTCTGTCCCCTGCCCTCTTGCCTAAATAACTCATCTTCCTCCAACTTGGTCACATCTGGAATTTATCTAGTCTGTTATTTTCATTATTCCATTTTTCATTCCAAGTTTGAGGTTGGTTCTCTTTCCCTGCCACTTGTACATGTTTCATCTCTACTCATTTGTGTTTTATGGAGCCTTTTTATCTAGTTAGAAGTTATGATTCATTTATCTTTTTTTCAACACATTTAACCTACTTACTTAAAGGTTTTGCCAAAAATACCCCATAAAATTCATTCTGCAATAAATCCATATTTTAATAGTTTATTTTGTTGGCTGCCTCTTGGCATTCGATGTTGGGAGGCATGTAGCCATCTTAGACTAGCAGATTTGCTTCTCCTGGAGTTCAGAGCACCACCCGCCGCCTGCTCTGTCGATCCTTTGGTGGAGGCTGCCCGTTTCACATGCTTAAACTATGAGCACTTTCCTTCAGTCCTCAACTCTAGAAGGACATCTGCTATGCTGTTTTTCTTTCTTTACTCTCCTTTCATGACTGGGAGAGGCCCTCCTCAGTCCCTGTGTATGACCTATGAGCCTGGTTTCTGTGCCTTAGAAGAGAATGCCCAGGTCCCTCTATTCTCCAGAACTTCACTTCTGCTAGCCCCTGCCCATTTTCAGACCACGGCCTAGGTATGGTTTGGCCCCAGCTGGGTCACCATTTTACATCTCTGTTCCATTTCTGGTCCAAGAAGACCTTGATTTTGCTTCTAAGTTCTTTTATTTTCCATTTATAGTATGTTCCCATCATTGCTGTTTTTTACTTATTACTATATATTTGACCTCAAAGAGTGAACACCTGGCAATGCTTCAAAAATGTGGTTATAGTTCTGTGTTAACCTGTGAAAAATGCTGCTGTACCTTTGCAAGTTTTGCAGACTATGCTGGCTCATGACATGGACAGATCACTGCTCTGAGTTCTGTGTGAGTGTCTGTGAGAGGGATAGTGTTTGACTTTGTCATTTAATCAGGAACTAACTCTTATACTCCAATAGCTGTAACGCAGATGCCGGTATACCCTATTCTGAACCCCTAAGCAGAGAGCATGGCTGACTAAAATCAAGCAATGCAAACTTCCTAGTCTTCTTCCATCTGCAAAATTCTAGCAGTGATGACATTTATTGTTTTTTAATGTAAAAAATTAGAATTTATTAAGCAAATGTTTTAAATTCAGATTTAGGCATAGGAGGAGGTGGAGCAAGCTTAGGAAAGTCAGCATCTACTAATTTAGATTATTTTAAGGATGAAATAATATCAGTTAAGGAACTTAGCTCAGTACCTGGCAAAAAAACTATTAACTACCAGTGTGTCAGAGGCTCAATGCCTTTGGAACTCAGAGATCCCCATCTGAAAGTGACTGCACATGTTTCAGAAGTAATCTAGTGAGCAATACAGAGATCTCCTGCTTCCCATGGATGCTGAGATATGATTGCCTATGCTTATGATGGTATTGTCTCTGGTGACAGGCTCTCCCTGAATCCACTGCAGAAATAGCTGACTTAATGTTGGCTTTCGTGAGGATGAAGCTTCATGTAAAATTTGATGTCTAGGGATACCAGATGCTATGGGATGCCTGGGAAAGATAAGTGGGAAGACTAATGAGAAAGCAGTTAACTCCACCAAACATTTCCAGAAGCCATGTGTAGGGTTTTAGCTCAAGCGTCTTGGGGAGGCCACTTCAGACTCAGTACATTCAAGCAACAGAAATATTGTTGCCAGGCCAAGCTTCTCTTTTCTGAACTGCTTGGGACCAGAAGTATGCCTGATTTGGATTTCTTGGATTTTAGTGTGGCATTTTTCCACTTGTGACATTGTGTCAACATTAAAAAAGTTTGGGATTTGGAATTTCCTGGTTAGGGATGTTCAACCTGCATATAAGGCCAGGATTCTTCTAGAAAACCTAAAATGAGTGGACACAGGATCAAGTTAATGCTAATTTATTGGAGAAGAGAGAGCTTAAGGGGACCATGAAGGGCCTATGCATGCTGCATTCCTGTGGCCATTGGGAGAGATTATCAATGATATAAAGTTGGAAAAAATGACACACAAGGCACTATAATGGTTGTTTCATGTATTTTTTCCACTCTCTATAACTGCAAGCAGAACTTTGGATGCTGGCCTGTTTGGTGACTCAAATGAAAAGGTTATAATGAAAAAACGCACATGCAGCTAAGTCCAATGATCCTGTCTAACACATCTAGATCTTTCTAGAGAAACAAGACATCCTTAACATAGCCCAAGTTTTATATATATTTAAGAAAAAAAAACACCAATAGCTAATTTCATTTTTTAATTTTTTTAATTAATTTTATTTATTTCTTTTTTTTTTTTAATTTTTTTTATTTATTTCGGTATGTGTATGAATGTACTGTCTGCATGCAGGTGTGTGCACCCGTGTCGTGCAATGCCGCGGAGTTCAGAAGAGGGTCTCGGATTCCCCTGGAACTGGAGTTCTCCTGGAATTGGAGTTTCAGACGGCTCTCGGCCGCCATATGAGTGCTGGGGATCGAACCCAGGTCTTCTGCAAGAGCGTCGGCACTCTTAACCGCTAGGCCATCTCTCCAACCCCTAATTTTATTTATTTCTGTATGTGTATGAATGTACTGTCTGCATGCAAGTCTGTGCACCCGTGTTGTGCAATGCCGCGGAGGTCAGAAGAGAGTGTCGGATTCCCCTCGAGCTGGAGTTCTCCTGGAATTGGAGTTTCAGACGGTTCTCAGCCGCCATGTGGGTGCTGGGGATTGAACCCCGGTCCTCTACAAGAGCGGTCGGTGCTCTTAACTGCTAGGCCATCTCTCCAGCCTACTACTTTCATTTTTTTATAGTCTGAGTGTCAGCACAAGAATTTCTTGACATGCTGTGCATTTTTATTGTGTTCTTCAACTTGGTATGGGGTAGATGGAAGGTAATAACGGGTCTGAGTTTTGCTGAATTACAAAGGAAGAGAATTTATTGTTCACACTCAACTCCTAGGTACTGGGCAATGTCCCAAGATTTCTTCAGGTGTGGAGTTCCTCAACTTTCAGCTGCCGAAGCAGAGACCATTACTAGCCTCATGTAAGGAGCTGGCAATAAGGTAAAACAAAATACCACTTTCCTTCTAATTGTCATCCTCCCCAAAATGCAACTTAGAAAATAAATGAAATGATGTATCACTTTCCAGAAATGTGAATGGACATTCTCAGTTGTCCCAATGCACATAGGATCACTGGGAACCTGGGTGGTCTGTCTACGTGGTGCCAATGTTTAATTCAGTTTTATGTTTCTTTTCAGGAGTTTTAAAAATAAGTTAAGACCCACTGAAAATGAAGCATGTGGCTATTTCAGCCAGTCTAAAATGAAAAGAGGGAAATTGGAAAGTCATCAGTTTGTGTTCTGAACAGACCCGAGGTAACAAAATCTCTGGAAGGGCCAAACCCAGACCCCAAACAGAGCTATTGCAAGGTGCTGTTGGTTAAGCTGGGGTCCCAAACACTCAGATTTGGGATGGTCGGGATTTTGTTAGCAAACTTCATCTGTTTCTCCACATTACCACAAATACCAGTGCAGTGTCGAAACAGAACAACGTCCTTAAACAGATAGCCAAGGTTGTGGCCTTGGAACATCTGCTTCAGGCCCTAGAAATCATTGAATCACATGAACAGGATCAGATTGAAATGGAGATAATTTCTGTTACTTTGCCTTTTCTAATTGCCACAATCCACTAAAACCTGCTATTTGTTGATTGCCTTAACTTCTTCAAGTTTGCACTTTTCAGATCCATTTGGCATCTATGATTTGCATGTCTACTCTTACAGTTGCTTCTTCACCATTCTCACCAGCGGGAATTGGTCTCTGTCATCCTATTTGGTCCTTTTATTGAATGTTCCATGTCCTTTTTTTCATACTAGGTCATTTTAGAAAATATTTTCCAACATTTTTAAATCACCGTTTGCTCTCTTATGTTTTTAGAATGCTATTTTGTCAGTTCTTAAGTATTTCTGGAAAGAACCGATTAATATTTTTCTCTAGACTTTGTCTTAGAAATGAGAACTTAATAAGTAAAATTCTTCATGCTGAAAAATAGGACAGAAAGCTATCCTTGTGTTCATCCTCAAAAGGAAGATATAAAAAAACTCAAGAATCACTTTTTATAGTTAAGTATTGTAGAACAATTGTGGTAGCTATATTTTTAGAAAAATACTTTATTGACTTAGACTATATATGCATGAGATGGCTCTGATTTGTCTGAATGCATGAAAGTAAAATGTTCTTGAATCTATGTGAGCAAGCATACATTTTATTTTCTTTTTGTCTTTTAAAATATTTTTATTGAGTCCTAAGAAACTTACCTTCTAGGTGCTGCTAAGGTTTTAATATGAGAGACTTTCTTACCTCGCCCCATAGAACAAGGAGAAATATGATGATGAGGTCATTCTCCAACTGTAAATTGGAGACAGCTATTATAGAGGTAATCTCTTATAAAACAGGTAAAACTGCCTTTTTAATTGACTAATAGACATAGGAACTGTGAAAAGGATTATTCTCTATTCAGAACCAAATATAATACTAAAGTCTCCTTAAGCTATGCACTTAAGCAAAATATATTAATACAGGAGCTCTGACATCAGCAATGGATTATTCTACCAAGGAGATGTTGGCCAGGGAATCCAAGCCCCCACAAAAGGTAAAGGCTCCTTGCCTCTAAACTGGGATACCTGCAAGAAGAGAGGCAGTAAGGCCCTGCTGTCAAAGGGAAGGATGTGTTGAGACCACACATGCAAGTGTACAGATGGCCTCTGGAATACCAGAGAGTGTTGCCAAAGGCCGCTAAACCAATAAAGCAAAAATTGGTCTCCTTGAATCAAGCAAGACTCCTCTGTCAGCACCAGCTGCACCTCACCTGCCTGGAAATACTGTGCAGCAGTGGCAGCCATATGCCTGTATATCCCAAATCTAATTGGCTATTAGCTCTCTCCTTGGAGGAATAACCCATGGCTGATGCCACAAACTTACATCCTCTAATGGTTGGGAGATGTTGCAAGCCACAGTAAGACCCTGTCATATTTAACAGAAAAAAGTGTAATTCATGGATTAGCATACCATCCAAACATCTGTGTCTATGCCATGGTAACCTACCATAGCAATTAGTACTGATTAAATACCTATATATCTAGTTGCTTGTGCTTCATTAGTAGTATTGAAGGGTTATTCCTGGACAGACTGTCAGCCCATGGAAGGAGACGGCCAGAATTGACCAGAGTCCAAGACAACAGCTCCAGAGAGGGTAGACTGTTTCGCTTCTCATCCACCTGTGCCCTTTTTCTAAGCCTAGGGAACAATATGTGGAAGAGGGGGCGTGGTAGAATGTAAAGGCTGCGATTGGGGTGAATGGTGAAACTACAGCAATATAGTCTGGACACTCATTTGATCAGCTTGATTGAACATACAAATCCCCCTGCTGGATGGTGGGACCCATGGGCTGTGTGGGTTTGGGCACAGCTGCTTGCAAACTGGTTTTGCATGACGGATCCTTGTACTCATGGATTGTCACTTATTGTTAAAAAATGAAATAGGACTGAGAGAAAGATGCAGGACAGTTATGGCAGAATGCATGATCTGGGATGGGGAGGTGGGGTGGGGGGAAGGGATAGGGAAATGTGCCTGAACTGAATTAGAAAATGACGTATGAAATACACAAAGCATCTGTGATGGTTAATCCTGGGTGTCAACTTGACTGGACTAAGGAACAAATAAGAGAAAAGGGTCTTCTGATTGGACCACCTCAACCCGGATGGCCCACCCCAAATGTGGGTGTTATCTTCTGCCGGCAGGCAGTATTTAAGGCCACAGCAGCGGGAGCTGGTCCCTTTTATTTCCTCCTGCGGCTTGCTTCTCTCATCTGGTGAGTTTGTCTTGCTACTGTGATCAACCTTTCGGATCCCAGCGTGTACTGAGACCGGCAGATCTCCTGGAATCCATTCGGGCCTTCAGCACTAGACTGGGACTCCTGAGACATCCAGCCTTGTGGACTGAGCGGTTCCCTGGATTCCCGGCCTCTCCAGTTCGGCGCTACTGTTGAGCTCCGTCACGTGAGCAAATCAATAAATTGTATATAGTTATATATACTCATCCTGTTGCTTCTGTTTCTTTAGAGAACCCTGACTAATACAGCATCAATTAAAAAAATGAAAAAAATTTATTGATTTTTGTGCGTTCCATACATCATTCCTCAGTCCAATTTGGACTCATTCCCCTTTCCATGCCTCCCACCCCACCTGAGTTCATGCATTCTGCCATACATGTATCTTTTTCTGAGTCTTTTTAAAAGTTTTTCTATGCAGAAGATTACTGTTTGGGGGAGAATTTTACTGTTTCATTCAGTTCTTTGTCCTAGTTTTTTTGTTGTTGTTCCCTCCAATTTGTAATGCTTCAAAATATGCATATATATATATATATATATATATATATATGTCACACACATTTTTGTTTCTTTTTGAGACAGGGTCTCCCTGTAGCCCCAGTGGCCTGGAACTCACTATGTAGACCAGACTGGCCTTGAACTCATAGAGATCTGCCTGTCTCTGTCTCTGGAATGCTGGGGAATTTTCTTTTTTTAATTTAATTTTATTTTTTATGTGTATGATTGTATTGTCTGCATGTATGTAAGTGCACCCATGTCATGTAATGCCTGTGGAGGTCAGAAGGGAGCATCAAATTCCCCTGGAACTGGAGTTATGAATGGTTGTTAGCCACCATGTGGGTGCTGGGAATTGAACCCCGGTCCTCTGCAAGAGCAGTCAGTGCTGTTAACCCTGAGCCATCTTTCCATCTCTAAGTAGGCATTTTCTATTCTCAGTTATAACTATTTCCATGTCCAGGGCTGAGAGATCACTGTTACCCAGTGCTTGCCACCAAGCTTGATGACCTGAGCTGCCATCCTGGGACCCACGTGATGGAAGGAGAGAACTAACTGCAGCTACTTGTCCTCTGACTTTTACATGTGTGTCATGGAGCATGGGCACCCTCATACACATACATATGCAAAATAAATACAGTAAATATTTCTGTGTCTACTTGCACATTTCACAAAATTAAATTTTAAAATATATGTTCAAAGAACAAGGGGGCGTGTTACATTTAGTTTCTCCATCTTTCTCTATGGTGTCTTTGGTTCAGTTAGAACATATATAGCCATGTATAGGAGTGGATGGAGAGATGCCTTGGAAATTAGCAAAGCAACTCCTGGGTGTATCTGTAAAGGCAATTCCCGAGAGGATTGCAACTGAAAGGGAAAACCCTCCCTGAGTGAGGACATCCAATAGGCTGGGAGCCTGGGAGAATAATGGGAAAGAAGAGGAAACCATCCAGGGCTGCTCTATCAAAAGTAAGTGTGTCTGTTCTACTTGAGAAAGTGCGTCTGCTGGAGCTGCCATTGTCCATGGACTTGAGACTACAGCTTCTTTATCCTCTTTACATGGACTGATAGCAGCGGCTCCCCTGGAGTTCCAGGCCTTCATCCTCATTGTTCACTTGATCTGAAGCTTACAGCTTCTTAGACTGAGTAGCTAGGGAATGAGTTCTCTGTATTTCTAGCATTCAGGCAACCATTTGTGGAATAGTTAGTTACTTGTATAAAGTAAATAAATTACTTATAACTGAAGCCTTTCAGAGTAAAATTAGAAAAGTCTTTCTACCATCTGTCTTGATATACCAGAACTTAGGAGTCTGAGGCAGGAGGATTGGGAATTCAAGGCCAGCCTAAACTACATAGACACTATAGAACCAGAAAGGACAAACTTAACCTTCATATGGAAGCATAGAAGATCCTAAACCACCAGTTCATTCTTGGCAAAAAGAGAAATGATGGAGGTCTCCCAGCATCTGATTTCAAATTATACTATAGAGCCATAGTAACCAAAACAATAGGGTCCTAACACAAAACAGATATGTAGGCCAATTGAATAGGACAGAGGATTTAGAAATAAACACACATCTCTATGTGTATGTAAGCTACAGTCACTTAATTTTTGGCAAAGATGTCAAAATCATCTATCAGGAAAAAGTCTCTTTTCAACAAATCTCTCTCTCTCTCTCTCTCTCTCTCTCTCTCTCTCTCTCTCTCTCTCTCTCTCTCTCTTTCTCTCAGAGTTTCCCTGTAGCCTTAGCTGGCCTGGAACTCACTATGTAGACCTTGAACTCACAGTGCTGGGATCAAAGGCATGGGCCACCACTCCCAGCTACAACAAATATTCTTTAAAAAATTGATAGGCATGTACAGAAAAGTGAAACTAGCTTTTTGTAAAAAAAAATTTGAATTCAAAATGGGTCAAAGAACTTAATGTAAGCCCTGAAATTTTAGCATTGAGAAAAACATACGCAAAACATTTCAAGATACTCATAGACACGGACTTTGTATGACTCCAAAAGCTCAGGAGATACAATGTAAGAATTGAACAGCAGGGTGAAGATAGAACATGAATCATTTGAGAAGATGAAGCAGCAGGCAAGTGGGAAAGCTTAGTAGCCACAGGGAATGTGGCCACATGTGGGAGATGACAAACAGGAGACAGGTGAGGTAGAGGATTCTGTCAGTATCTAGAAACTTTGAGAGCCAGGGTTTTGAGTGGGGCTGAGGCATAGCCAGCTTTGCTATTTAGAAAGATGAATGGAGCTTTTATATGATGGATGGATTGTTAGCAAGCCAGCCTGGAGACAAGGACACTAGTGTGGATGTTGCTGCAATCATTCAGATGAGAAATGGAAGACATCTGCCTAATGTGATAGAAATTCACTATACTATGAAAGTGAAATGTCTATATTTATGGTAGGTCATTTCAATAATTATGTCTTTATTATTCTTAGCATTTTAAATTAAAGAATGTTCTGTAATATATAGGTAGTTAAGGTCTTAGAGTGAGAAAACTAAGAATATAGTAATGATACAAATTTGCAAGTTCTATGTGAATTAGTTACATGACTTCTCATGTGTGAAACCACATTGTTCACACTACACCTCTCTTGGGTGGGAAGGACAATTTTGTTTTACAAAAAGAAGCCAAGACCAGGAGAGGTTAAGTGGCATGTGTAAAGTCACATGGAAGTAGGAGAACTGACTCAAATTTTGACAGCCCTTTTCAGTTGAATGCTCACGTGTTCCCAGCTACCCAAAGAACTGAAAATGGCTGGTGCAGGAACAAGTGGCTGGTGTTGGCGCAGGTGGAAAGGCCTGGAGAAATAGCAGAAGGAACTCAGTCAGGACACAGAGATCCAGAGTTTGGGTTTCAGAGCTGAGATATTTCTAACTTGCTAAATGATACACAAGGGGGATCATAGAAAACATCAATGTATTTGAAACAGTAACATTTTTCACTCTGGTGACTCATTCATTACCTTCAGTACCTGATCTTGAAAATGGATGAGTCTGAGTAACTCAAGGGGAGTGAAAGGGAAGGTGGGTTGTTCTAACTGTGTAGTGCCTGGGCCCAGAGCAGAGCTCAGAGAAAGGAATTTCAGCATGCTGTTGGCACACTAAACAGAAGTATGGCAAATAGGTTGTCTCCAAATTCCAGTCCACAGGATGCTGGTTTTGACAGCCAGCTTCCTGACAATCACCAATCAGCTGATCGGAGAACTTGCAATTGGGTGTGCTTCCTTTTAGGCTTTTGTGAACACAAGGCACTTTCATAAATTCTGACTTTGTAAAGTAATTCTATTCACCTAGATCAGCGTGTGTGTATATGTATGTATGTGTTTGTGTGTATGTATGTGTTTGTGTGTGTATGTGTTGTTTAAGTATTTCCTTTTTGTTTTGAGTTTTTTAACTGTGGATATCCACACAGATAAGATTTGAGTAATTTTTCACCTGTTATCAACAGACCGTTTTGGCTTTATGGAGTTCTGACCATCTATATAAGAAAAAGCCCCATCTTATGCACATAGTTTTCTTTATCATGTACAAAGGACTTTATTCAAATTATACACCATTACGTTAAGAATCGTCTGAAATACATAGGCAAAAAGTACTTGTAAGTGTGAGAAAAGCTGCTTCCCTCCATTCTGCCTCCCCAGCTCCAACCCTATTGCCCTGGGAGGATTCTAAGATAGGCTTATGGTAACTTTGATTAAAGAACATTTTATGGTCAATTTAGAGTGCATAAGTCTTATTGCTTTTCTTATTTTGAAAATGTCAAGCCAATTACTGGCTTTTGAAGTTGCAGACCCTGCTAGCAGGTCAAATCTACAGTCTCTTCTTGGTTCTAACAGGTCTGTTCCTCAAAGAACCTAACCCTTGGAATCTGGTGCTGTTCATGGAGGGCGTCCATAGTATACAGGGAAGATAAGGAGGCCAGAACTCCATTGGCAGTGCACAGGAGAACCACAATACACAGGAAGAATGGGGAGGACTGGGCTATATCATTACTGTGAGGGAGATCCATGAACCAAAGGAAAGATGGAGATGTTCGAGTTCCCTCACCTGGACAGAGGAAGTCTATGGCATACAGGAAAGATAAGGAAGACTGGGCTCCATCACCCTGTAGAGGAGCTCCACCAGTTCATGGGCAATGCAGAGAGAACTGGACTCCATCAGCCCTGCAGAGGGGTCCATGGTCACAGGAAAGATGGGGTTGATTGGGTCCCATGACCTCTGTATAGTAAGTCCACAGTACACAGGAAAGATGAAGAGAGCTAGTCTCTATTACCTCTACAGTGGGAGTCCATGTTACACAGAACATGGGGAGGGCTGTCGGAGCTGCGTAGAGACCTTCCTTCCTGTGTTTCTTGACAAGGCATGTCATTTGTGGAAGCTCCTGAATTTTCCACCTAAAGATTTGTTCTGCTCACACAATGTTTTCCTTTTAAAAATGAATTATCAGTGGGGCTGGAGAGATGGCCTAGCAGTTAAGAGCGCTGACTGCTCTTGCAGAGGATCCAGGTTCGATCCCCAGCATCCACATGGCAGCTAAGAACTGTCTTTGACTCCAGTTCCTGTGGAATCCGTTGCCCTCTTCTGACCTCCGAGACATTGTATGACACGGGTGCACAAACCTACATGCAGACAGTATAGTCATATACATACAAAATAAATAAAAATAAAAAAAATTAAAAAATGAATTATCAATATTTAAATATATTTTATGTTAAAATCTGGATTTTCAACCTCTAGAAATATCAGAGGTTTTTTTTTGCTTTGGCGTCCCTCAGGCATTCCTTGCCACTTTTTCCGCCTCCCCAGTTCTGAGGCTGAGTAACATTTGCTCACCATGGTGGTCCTTGAACATTTCTCACACCAGCCTGACAATTTTTCTGCCATTGAGCCTGATGCTAGGTTACAATGGTATATGAAACAACCCCATCTCTGTTATCATAATTTTATATTTTAATTATAATATTATAACTGTATGAAAAGAAAAATATATTACAATTATAGACCAGTTCAAGTACATGAATGACACAGGTTTGCTAAAAGAAAGTGGATGGCTAGTATAAGAAACTCAAGGAGAAGCTCTAACAACAAAAACAACAACAGGAACACCAAGGAAGCTTTCTAAAATGGACACCCACTCTCTGTTCTTGGAGTAGGTAGTCAGTGTGGTCCTCTGCAGTGTATCTATTGTGTAGACATAGGAGATATCACATAAGAAGTATGTGGACTACTTGTTGTGCTGGATAGCTTTAGTGTCAACTTGACACACCTGGGTTGAGGGAGCCTCAATTGGGGAATTGGCTCCATTGGATTGGCCTGTGGCCACATCTGTGGAGTATTGTCTTGATGGTCGAGCAGTGTGGGGGGACCCAGCCCACAATGAGTAGTGCCACCCTGGGCAGGTTGTTGTGTACTGTATAAGAAGTAGGGCTGAGCATGAGCCAGGGGAGCAAGCCAGTGGACAGCATTCCTCCATGGCCTGTGCTTCAGCTCCTGCCTCCAGGTTCCTGCCCTGAGTTCCTGCCTTGTGCTACCTGAGTGATGAACTATGAACCAGGAGATGTAAGCTGAATAAACCCTTTCCTCCCCAAGTTGGTGTCGGTCAGAGAGTTTTGTCACAGCAATGGAAGACAAACTAGAACACTTGTCTTCTGAAATAAGGATTCAACTCTGAACTTCAATTCATAGAGCTGAGCCATCCAATGATGATCATCAAGCCAACTTGTGACATCATTGGTCTTTAAGATTTATCTTAAAGAGCACAAGTCTTCAACTCACTGCTTTGTGTCAGTGGGACAGTCCCTTAACCTCTCTGGGCTTTGCCATTCCCTTTTGTGAGTAAGCTTTAGGGTCGATTCTAACTCTAAGGCCCTGGGATATATGAATAAGAGTTAATATTGCAAGGCAAAGGGTTCAGAGGATAATCAGGTGTTACCTTACCTGTTTTTCCAGGTACCAAAGTGTCTTTGAGAGATAAGAGGAGTATAGTAAAGTGAGCTTTCAAAATATGAGATGAAAGGAATTCAAGGATTTATTTAGTGGATTTTAAGAAAATGTCCTAAGTTGGGCAAGTAGTACCAAGGCAAAGATAAAAACTGTGAGAGGGAGAGAGGGAGAGAGGGAGAGAGGGAGAGAGGGAGAGAGGGAGAAAGGGAGAAAGGGAGAGGGAAAGGGAGAGAGAGAGGGAGGTGCATGGTACACAGGAAAGATGGCGAAGGCCGAGTTCCATCATCTGTACAGAGGACGTCCAATAAATACAGAAAAGAGGATGGGGAGGTCTGAGTTCTCTCACCTGGCAGGTGGGAGGACAGAGAGAGTTTTACTCTTGATCCAGTAAGAAGCATAAAATTACTATTGAAAAGAGATTATCTGGGAAATTTTGTGGACAACAAGTTTTTGTGCCCTCTTCACTGGAACACCAATGAGTCAGATTTCAAAACCACTCAGATCTAGTAGCATTGACATCTTTAATGAGTCAGTCACAGTCTACAGTCCACTGGCCCATGATAACTTTGATTGTGGATGATATAATACTGACTTAGAGACAGATTGTTTTTTAAAAGCTAGTGGCTGATGGTTAAGAGTGCTGACCGCTCTTACAGAGGACCTGGGTTTGATCCCCAGCACCCACATGTCGGCTGAGAACCGTCTGAAACTCCAATTCCAGGAGAACTCCAGTTCCAGGGGAATCCAACGTCTTCTTCTGACCTCTGCGGCATTGCACGACACGGGTGCACAAACCTACATGCAGACAGTACATTCATACACATACAGAAATAAACAAAACAAAATAAAAATGAAAAAAGTTAGTGGCTGAGGGGTGGAGAGATGGCTCAGCAATTAAAAGTCCCCAAATCCCTAGTTGCAAAGCAAACTGAGCGTCGTCTATGTTATATTTCTTTTTTTATATGAAAGAAGAGGTATGGTTAAAAGGTGAATCTCTTAATGGGCTTGAGAATTAATCTACCACTTATGTTCAGATTTTGTAATATTGGTATATGGGTGGAGGATATGTGTGCATATTTTGAAGTAATATAAAATTAAAGGGGAAAATGTGAAAAAAGACTGAGAGAAAGATGCAAGAAATGTATGGCAGAATGCAGGAACAGGGGTGGGGTGGGTCATGGAAAGGGGAATGTGTCTAAATGGAACTGAGACTACTAACTAAATGATGTATGAAATATGCAAAACATCAATGAAAAATAGTTAGATGGACTTGAAAAAAAAGTCCTGGTTGCTCTTTGCAGAGGACCTGGGTTCTATCCCTAACACTCACATAACTCCAATTCCAGACACCTTCTGACCTCTCAGGGCATTGCATGACACGGGTGCACCTATCTATATGAATGTAATAAATATATTCATACATACTAATAAATAACATATTATTTAAAGAAATCTAGTTGCTGAAAGCTTTTAACCAGTTTGCATATAATCTGCATGGCAGCTTAGGCCAGATCCTTCTCCCAGGTCCATCTACCATGGATAAGAGAAGAAAGAAATAAAGCGAATTGACTGGCCAGCTCTCTGACTACAGTGACATCTATCTACCTGCTTATTTACAAATGGCAGACAAGGCATCATTTTTTCTGGATTATTTGGTTCAGAAGATTGATATTGGGTTCTCTAAAGTCTCTCTCACCTCTTTTGAAAGAAAAAAAGTGAAAAATAGAACAGCAGTCATTATATTGGCAGAGTAGAATTGAGGTCACAAGCTTTGAAAGATATCCAAGACTTTTAAAAACAGAATAAAGCCAGCAGCATACTAGGATGCCTAGCAGCCCCTCTTACTAGGATGCCTAGCAGCCCCTCTTACTAGGATGCCTAGCATCTTACTAGGATGCCTAGCAGCTTACTAGGATGCCCAGCAGCCCCTCTTAGTGCTCTAGAGGGTGAGGCAGACACTCAAGCATCTTCAGCTCTTCACAGGGCCATCAGGAGTTTTTAAAATTATTTTATATTCTCTGGGTTTTAAAATGATGAACTCAGCAGGAAGCTAGTTATTAGAAGGAAACTGGGCCCTCATGCTGAAATTCCATGGAAAGCCATTAGGCCCTCATTTTGAGAAATTTCCTTATTTTTTGGAATAATTGAGTGAAACCCATTCTGCTTTGTAGATGGTCCACAGAGTGCTTAATTCCCAGAGATAAGTCAAAGAAAAGTACAAGTAACCATAAACCAAACTTCAAAGAACCTGTAGAATTTTTAAAACATATTCTAATTAAATTTTTGTGTATTTCATATGGAATACCTTAGCCCTCTTTATACCTCCTTCCCATCAGCACCCTCCCATAGAGTGCCCCACACTGGATTTCATGTATTCTGTCATTTATGTTAAGATGTATTGAATCAAGTTACTCCCTCAGCGGAAGTTCATTCACTGTGGTCTAGTCAGCCTATCTAGAGTCACTCCCTTAAAGAAGACAAGCTCTTCCTCACTCAGTAGTAATCAGCTGCTCAATAGTTCTTTGGCTAAGATTGGGGCCTGCTGCCCATTTCCACATTTCTATGCTAGGTTTTTGTCTATGTGAGTTTGCATGGGTCTTGTCCATGTTGTCACCATTGCTGTAAATTCACATGATCACAGTCCCATGAGCCTATAAAACATTTCCATATGGCCATGAATCTCCTCCCTGGCTCTTCTAATCTTTCCGATCCTCTTTTCCAATGGTAACTGAGTTCTGGGTTCATTGCCCTCTGTTGGATAAGGGAGCTTCATTGATGAGAGTTGAGAGATGCATTAGTGTTTCTACCCCTTGTTCTACTATTTCCATGAGTCTTGGGTGTAGAGGTTTCATTGTAGATATGTCACTTAAGATTGGACATTTCATAGACACTTAATCTCTGTGTATGACCAGTTGTGGAACTCTGTAATAGTCCCCATCTGTTGCAAAAGAAGCTTCTTTGATGAATGGTAACTGGCATACTTGACTGTAAATATAAGGATACTTATTTAGTACATAGCAAAACAATACATTTGTCTAAGTGTGTGACAGGCATGGGGTTTTCTCTAAGATCTGTGACCTCTCCAGCCATGTGTATTTGACTATGTTTATAGGACCACACATGAGTTCTCTCCCACTGAGTGGGCTTTAAGTCCAATTAGGTAGTTGTTGCTTACTCCTAAGCTAAAAGTGCCTCTACTGCATCAATATACTTTGCTGTGCTGGTCACTGCTGTGGTTATTAGGACTTAATGACAGGGTTGGATCTCTGATTAATGTTCTCCTTTAGCAGCTTGCATAGTGTTCTCCAAAACTATGAGAGCTAGCCTTCAGGGAGATGCCTTCCAGGTCAGTTCCAGCTCCATTGCTTCAAGTCCTGTGTTCAAAGTATGTCTTGTTTTCAGCAATAGGGTCTTACCTTCAAGTTCTAGGAGGTAATCAATGGCTGTGCCAGTAGCCTGTATTGTGGTTCATTTCATTTATTTCCATGGTCGGCCACGTAGAAAGCATGTGTGGGAAAGCATAGCACACAGACACACAGTAAGGTATGAATCCAAATACAGAATAGCGCTTTATTCAAATGAATGGGTTATATACACTATATGACCTCACCTCCCAGAGTCCAATCCCAGACTTTTGCATCATCATATCCCAATCCGTGGCGTATCCAGGGAGGTCCCCTGACTCTCACTTGTGCCTCTGGGAGGCACAAGCTGGAATGCTATCCCAGGCATACCTAAACTCAGATTGGATTCACCTACACTGTATAATTTTGGGAGTCTCTTGGAATACCCTGGCCAACTACCCAAAGGGAGTTTTCTCCTATCTAGTACTGTTTCTTGTGATGTAGTCTTCAGCTATACACATGTCAAAGATGCTGTCTTTCCTCCAGTGTGTGTTCTTGGAACGTTTGTCAAATATCATGTGGCTGATCATGTAGAATTAAAAAGAATTGTTGAGTTTTGGCACATTTCATACAATAGATCCTAATGAAATTTAGGCCCCGCCCCCATAACCCCCCTCCTGCTGGATTTCATGTGTTAAATTCTATCCAGTCAAGCACTTGTACCCAGATGTCCCTTGGAGCAAGTCCATCCAGTGAAGTCTGGCTTAAAGAAGATCTACTTTCCCTCACCCAGGAGTAGTTAGTTGCCAATAGTTCTTTGGCTAGGGTTGAGGGTCCGCCCCAATTTCCCTTGCTCTATTCTGGGTTTCTGGTTGATTGAGTTGGCATGGGTCTTGACATGCTGTCACCATTGTTGCAAGCTCATATGAGCAAGTTCTCAGTGGCCCGAAACCCTCTGTTTCCTTACAATCATGCATCAACTCTGGCTCTTACAATTTTTCTGTCCTCTTCTTCTGCAATGGTCTCTGAGGTGTGAGTAGGCGAGGTTTCATATTGGAGTCCTATCCAGGGTCACACACTCTGCAGTCTCTTGTTCTCTAAAACTTAGCCAGTTGGGGCCTTCTATGTGCATCACACTTTTGTTGTATGAGTGAGGCACCAGTGGTGAGAGTTGAGGAATGTATTAGTATTCTCTGTACCTCCTGCTCCATCAGACTTAAGTACAAAGGTTCCACTGTAGATGTGTCACTTAGGCTGGGCATCTCTTATACATACACACTTTGTGTGTGTCCAGTTGTAGAATTCTGTAATAGCCTCTATTTTTTGCAAAAAGAACTTCTTTGATGAGTGACATAAGGTACACTTGTCAGGGTAGTAGGTGTGTCAGGTAGTAGGCTTTTTTAACTTTAATTTTTATTATTATCTCTTGGTTTGTATAATAATGTTCTAGTTTGGCTTCTGTTGCTTTGATAAAACACAATGACCAAAAGAAACTTGGAGAGGAAAGAGTCTATTATATTTCATAGGTTACAATCCATGAAAGGAAGCTGAGAGAAGAACCCAAGGCAGGAACCTGGAGGTAGGAACTGAAGCAGAGACCACGGAGGAATGCTAATTACTGGCTTGCTCCTCTTTGCTTGCTCAGCTTTCTAATACAGCCCAGACCCACCTGCTCCAAGGATGTCAACCCCATTGGGTTAGGTCCTTTCATATCAACTGAAAATTAAGAAAATGTCTCACAGACATGGCTACTGACCAAGCTGATGGAGAAATTCCTTTATAGAGGTTCCCTCTTCCCAGGAGTGTCTCATTGATAACCAAGATTAGTAATCACAGACAGCTGCCTTGAAGTTTGTGATCCTGTCTCAGTGTCCTGAGTACTAGGATTATGGCTGATAACCATCATACCCTGCTTTCCTGCATAATGAAAGGTAAGGGACAGAGAACTTGACATGTTTGAATTGTCTGGAGTCATTGTTTTTGTACTTGAAACTATTTGTGGTGTGGACTGTGGGATATCAATCATAGTTTATTAGGTTCACAGTTGTAGCAGGTGCTCAAGCAGGGATGCTTTGTGGCACTGCAAAGAGTAGACACAAGGAGTTAAAATGCTGCAGCAGAGCACCTGAGCTTCATGGTGCTTCACCTACCAGAGGAAGCTGTGTCCCTATTGGCAGGATAACGGTTTAATCTAGGCAAGCAGAATTTTTTAAAATAATATTTTAAATATAAGGGAGGTTCTACTTTAAAATTCTACCCTTCAAACTGTCCTCTATATCATTTCTAAAGTGTTATTTTTTAAAAAGCAAATTGAGAATCAGCTGGTGTCATTCTGTTTCCTGCTAGAAACAGTAACATCTGTGGCCTCCACTTAATGTCTTCAGAACCTTCCATTACTCTGCTCCAATTATATCAGCAAGCTCCTCAGCCCTGTGACATGAAGTAAGCTTACTGCTAATGGAACAGGAGCCTTTGGCTATTATATCGGAGTGGTCTTCTAGGCTAGAAGACAGGAGTGTAGAGGAAACCATGGCAACGCATTGGCTTTTAAAAAATACTTTTTTGCTTTGTCATCCTTGAAGAAAGCTATCTGTTGTCTGGTGAACTTATTCCTTTATACTTGAAGCAGCACCTTCCTCTCATAAACTCCTCCAACACCTGCCTCAGTTCACTGTAATGATGTGTAATCCTAAAGTGTTTGACCTTTCTTTTAACAGCTGAGTGTGATTAAGTCAGGAAATCTCTATCCCTCCTGGATACTCTTGTATTCAGCTCTGCGTCCACAGGGCCTGTCCTCTAGTCATTATTTAACCATCTGCTGAAAAGAATAATTTTATAAAACAAGAGTGAGTCATCTCATAAAACCAAAGAGCTACTTTTGTGATTCACATGACCATACCCCAATTAATTTGTTTTGTGAGTCTGAATGTTTGTCTGTCAGGTTTTACTTAATTGGAGTGCAACAGTTTGTCATGGAGGGACAGGAAGATTATGTCAGATACTCCCATGTCTGATTGAGTGGCTTACCCACCACATTCCAAAAATGTCTGAAGAAAAGAAAATGAAAACACCAGGCTTCAGTCTACTTTTTGCTTAAGCTTTGATCTCTGCATTTTTAGCAGACTGGAAAAGGTGGAACAGATTTTTTTGGTTTGAATTTCCTTCTCCCATCACCACGCTGCTCAGCCAATTTCTCCCGCCAGATATCAATGTCCTCTTCTTTCCCACCAGCAATTCGGGTTCAGCAACACCTGTCAAATACACCAGAATTCCCTCCTAGGATGCATCCTAGGTTCCAAAAAAAAAAAAAGAAAGAAAGAAAGACCCCTACTTATTTTTTTTTTTTTTTTTGTCGAGACAGGGTCTCCCTCCAGTCCCAGCTGGGCATGCTGACCTTGATCTCATGGGGATCAGCTTGCCTCTGCTTCCTAAGTCCTGGAATTAAAGGAATGTGCCACCACATCTGGCTAAAAAAAAGCCCCTGAGCTTTTAAAAATTATTTACTCATGTTTCTGAGTGTGTGCCACTGTGCTCAAGTGACTGCAGAGGGCAGAGAGCATGGATCTCTTGGAACTGAGCTAGGGTTCTCTGTGAAAGCAGTAAGTGCTCTTAACTGCTGAGCCATCTCTCCATCCCCTGAAAGGTACATTTTATGAGACAGGCTGTCATTATAGAGCTCAATCTGGCCTCAAATCTGTCATCTTCCTGCCTCTGCCTCCCATGCATAGGATGACAGGTTTGTTCCAACATGTCTGACCTTTTGTAAACATTCTTAAGCATTTCATATGTCTGCTAAAGATTCTTAACTATAGTGGACTCTTTCTCGAGGAAACATGTACATACTCCACTTCCAATATTCCCTTTCTGCACCAACATTCTGTAAGTCTACAAATCAATGACTTGAAATCAACCATGATAAGTGTGATCATTCATCACCTGCAAGCACAGACTCCTTCTCAAGTTAACAAATTGAATATTCACATGTATAGATCTTCAACTTAATTTGCACCAAACCTACCACAAAGAAGTTTACAAGTGATATTAAATTTGAATGATTTCTTTCTTCCTGACAATTGTGAAGCTTATCTCAAAATTAATTAGGACTCCCAAATTGCCACAAATAAAATCCTGTGATGTTTTTCTTCAACTAGGCTAGAGTAATCCAGGATGATCTACCCTGTGTCACTTTGAGTTATTTTGTGTCATTGCTTTCATTTTCTAATATGTAAAATGGGAATCCTAGTATCACAACAGGGACATAGCATGGGTGTAGAATTATTTAGAGAGGACAGGAACTGGCCTTGGAAAGAAGGTATTGCCTTTGAAGTTTCTGCCCTACTACTTGTTCTAGACACACACTCAGTGTTAATGTGGCAAATCAACTCTGGGTAGAAGATGATGCCAATTTGTTTGCTTATCTTTTGGTGTAAATACTCTCCCTGTGCTAATTTATTTTCCAATTCCAGTGACTAAATACCTGACAAAAGGCATCTTATGAAAAGAAAGATTTATTTTGGCACAAAATACAGAGGATTCAGACCATCGTGGAAGGGGAAGACACAGTGGCAGGAGCACTGTGCTAACCAGAAAGCAAAGAAGGAGAATTCCAGTGCTCATCAGGCTTACTTCTTTTCCCTCTTTTGTTTGGTTCTGGCCTCTCACCCATGGGATGTCACCACCCAAGTTTAGAATGGGTTGTTCCTCCTCAGTTAAACTTCTCCACAAGTATCCTCACCCAGGGGTGTATCTCCTAGGCAATTTGATTCTTTTTTTTTTTTTTTTTTTGTCTTTTCGAGACAGAGTCTCCTTGTAGCCCCAGCGGTCCTGGAACTCACTCTGTAGACCAGGCTGGCCTTGAATTCACAAAGATCCACCTGCCTCTGCCTCCCGAGTGCTAGGATTAAAGGTGTGTGCCACCACACCCGGCTGATTCTAAAATCAATTATGATGACAGTGCAGATGAATGATCACACCCATCGTGGTTGATGTCAAGTTATTGATTTGTAGATGTATTGAATGTTCTTGAGCCAGGCTGGCTTCTGCAGCACAGCAGTGCATAAACCTTAGACTCTGAGGTAATTTACTAGATTACACAATTGTAAAAAGAAATAGCATAATAAAATAACAAATCGACCACTTGCCAGAGATTGAAAGATCATTCTAACCTTACATTACATAGTCCTTTTATTATTATCCTTAAGTGGTTTTCCAAGGATCCATGCTATGAATAGCAGAAAATATGGCAACATGTTATTTTTTTAAAAAGACTTGCATATCTTTTTATTTTTCAAGAGCTAACCAAAATAATATATATCATGACCACCCAGCTAGAACTAAGTGGCTGCAGCTCTGTCTTCCTAGAAAGGAATTTTTGTTGGAAGTGAAGTACAGAAAAAGTATTAGCAATTATTACTATAGCTAATGTCCAGTGAAAGCGATTCCACTCTTCCTCACAGCTGCCTGTGAAATGTGTGTTTATTATTCTCCATGCTAGACAGCAGGAAAGTGAAACTTAAGTGCTTAGCAGGCAGGGTGAGGGGCCAGAATGTGCTGGTAGGCAGCTTGATGCCTGCACCAAAGGTCAGCAGCTCTGATTTCCCTGTGAGCTGTCTTCAACATAGCATTAATGTATATAAGTTTTTCCTCAACATTTTTAACCTATTTCACCAATGGGAATTGCTAGTTAGATGTATCACAATATAGTTATGTTCTGTTTCCTCTCTGGACTTTACAGCAGGAAGTCTGGAAAAATTCTGCTCATTAAGAAAGGAAGCTAATCTATTTCTATTAATGGCTCAGATATTCATCTCATCATCTGATTTTAATTTAGTCTATTTTTTTCTGCATGGTAATTGCAGGCTGTCCTCTGCTTGATATGTAGAAGAAAAGAGAATTTTCTCCTCGAAGGCTGAAATAAACAATAGGATACAAGTGCATTGTGCAAAGGAGTGGTTCTTTTTTAAGATTTATTATTTTCATTTTTTGTGTATGTGTGCATTATTACCTGTATGCATGTAAGTGCACCCGTGTCATGCAATGCCTGAGGAGATTGGAAGAGGGCGTCAGATCCCCTGGAACTGGAATTTTGGACAGTTGTTAACCACCATGTGGGTGCTGAAAACCAAGCCCAGGTCTTCTGTAAGAGCAGCCTGTGCTCTTAACCACTGAGCCATCTCTCCAGCCCCATGAATGATTTTTAATTGTTCACTTTTCACACAGTGCCTCTGTTTCTGATCTCAGAGTTTTCACTGAAGTTATGAGTTTCATATTTCTGTGATTATCCTACAAGCAAAACGACAGTTTTCCTTAGCTATGCAAAATAAGAGCATAGAACACTGATGGTTCAGTAGTCTGAACACACCAACCAAAAACGGGCAGCTGGAACATTACAGCACCTTTTTGGACAACCATGAAGGATACCTATGAAAGAAAATCTTTTTAATTTATTTATTATTTTTAAGGGGTTCACAATATAAGAGCACAGTTGTTTTCAGATCACATTATCGTTGCTCAGTTTGCCAAACAATTAGGTAATTGGTGCTAGCATCCACAGATGAAAGATACCATTCGTTGTTTGTGTTTCTGGGACTGTATTACTTCACATAGCATGATATCTTCTAGCTCCATTCATTTACCTGCAAAATTCATGATGTCATCTTTCTTTACTGCTGCATAGAACTCCATTGTGTAGATGTACCACATGTTCTCTATCCACTCATCAGTTGAGGGGCACTTGGGTTGGTTCCAGCTCTTTGCTATTGTGAAGAGAGCTGCAATAAACATGGCCATGCATGTATCTCTGCAGTAAGATGAGTCTTGTGGGTATATACTCAGGAGTGGTATGACTGGCTCAGGTGGCAAGCTCATTTTGTGTCTTCCAAGTGTTCTCCACACTGCTTTCCATAGTGGCTGTATGAGTTTATATTCACACCAGTAGTGGATGAGTGTTCCTCTTTCCCCACAACCTCTCCAGAACTTGGTAACATTTGTTTTCTTGATCCTAGCCAGTCTTATTGGAGTAAGATGATATCTTAAAGTGGATTTGATTTGCATTTCCTTAATTATTAGCAACATTGAACACTTTTTAAGGTGTTTCTCAGCCACTTGTGAAGTCTCTGTTCAGCTCTTTGCTCCATCTATTGAGTGGGTCATTTGTTTTCTTTCTTCTTTGTTTTTTGAGTAGTTTATATATTCTGGAAATCAATGCTTTGTCAGATCTATCTGCTGTGAAGGTTTCCTCCCACTCTGTGGGTTTTCTCTTGACTTCCTTGATTGTTTCTTTTGATGTACAGAAGCTTTTGAGTTTAATGAGGTCCCATTTGTCAATTGTCAACCTTAATTCTTGTGCAGCTGCTGTCTGATTTAGGAAGGCTTTTCCTACCTCTATGTCTTATAGGCTGCTGCCAACTTTTTCTTCTATTGCCTTCAGAGTTTGGGGTTTCACATTGAGGTCTTTGATCCATCTGTAGTTGACTTTTGTACAGGGTGAGAGGTAGGGGTTTAATTTCATTCTTCTACAAGTGGTGATCCAGTTTTGCCAACACCACTTGCTGAAGATGTTTCTTGGCCCCCTTCATCAAATATGAGGTGGCTGAAATTGTATGTGCTCATTTGGATCTTCAATTTTGTTCCATTGGTCAACAGGTCTGTTTTTGTGCCAGTACCAAGCTGTTTTTATGACTATAGCCCTGTAGTATAGTTTGAAGTCTGGTATAGAGATTCCCCCCTATATTGCTGTTTTCATTCAGGGTTGGCTATTCAGGGTCTTTTGTTTTTCCAAATGAAATTAAGGACTGTTTTCCAAGCCTGTGAAGAAACTCTTAGGGATTTTAATTGGGATTGCATTAAATCTGTATAATAGTTTGGGTAGCATGGACATTTTTACTATATTAATTTTCCCAATCCATGAGCATGGGAGGTTTTTCCATCTTCTGATGTCTTCTTCAATTCCCTTCTTCAGGGGTTTTAAATTTTTGTTGTAGAGATCTTTGGTGTCTTTGGTTAAGTTTGTTCCTAGGTATTTTATTGTTTTTGAGGCTATTATGTGTGGCAAGGTCTCTTTGTATTCCTTCTTCAGTTGCTTGTTTTTGGTGTAAAGAAAGGCTACTGATTTTTCTAGGTTAATTTTGTATCCTGCCACTTTACTGAAACTCTTAATTGTTTCTAGGAATTTTCTGGTGGAGTTTTTAGCATCCTTTAAGGAAACAATCATATCATCACATCATATCATAGCTTGACTTCTTCTTTTCCAATTAATACTCCTTTAATTTCCTTTTCTTGCTTTATTGCCCTAGCAAGTGTTTCAAGCACTATATTGAATAGGAGTGGTGACAGGAGACAGCCTTGGAGAGTTCCTACCTTTAAGGGGAATGCTTCTGTCATTTCCCCATTTAAGATGATGTTGGCTATGGGTTTCCTGTATATGGCTTTGATCACATCGAGGAATAACCCATCCAATCCAATTCCCTCTAGGACTTTAAGCATGAAAGGATGCTGGATTTTGTCAAGGGCTTTTTCTACATCAATTGAGATGATTGTGTGGTTTTTGTCTTTCAGTCCATTTATATGTTTTATATTTATTGATTTTTGTATGTTGAACCATCCCTGCATCTCTGGTATGAATCCAACTTGGACATGATGGATTATCTTCTTGATGTGGGTCTGTATGGGGTTTCCAAGTATTTTTGTTGTGAATTTTTGCATCTGTGTTCATTAATGAGATGGGTCCATAGTTCTCTTTTTTGGTTGTATTTTTGCCTGGTTTTGGTATTAGAGCGATGCTGGCTTCATAGAAAGAATTTGGGCGAACTCCCTCTGTTTGTATCCTTCTGAACAATTTGAGTAATTATGGTTGTAAGTCTTTTTGAAATGTTTTATAGAGTTCTGCCATGAAACCATCTGGGCCTGGGCTTTTTCTAGTTGGGAGGTTTCTTTTTTTAATTTTTATTTATTCTTGTATGTGTATGAATGTACTGTCTGCATGTAGGTTTGTGCACCCGTGTCATGCAATGCCGCAGAGGTCAGAAGAGGGTGTCGGATTCACCTGGAACTGGAGTTAAAGACAGTTCTCAGCCGCCATGTGGGTGCTGAGGATAAAAACCCAGATTCTCTGCAAGAGCAGTCAGCGCTCTTAACCACTAGGGCATCTCTCCAGCCCCTGGGAGTTTTCTTATCACATCTTCAATTTCTTCATATATGATGGCTCTGTTTAAGCTGTTGATTTCTTATTGGTTAAGCTTTGGTGATTCCCAGGATTTCAGATATTCATCCATTTCTCCAAGGTTTTCAAACTTAGTAGAGTATAGGTTTTTGAAATATTCCCATACAATTATCTGGATCTTTTCATTGTCTGCTTTGATATTTCCACTTTCATCAGGATTCTATTAATTTGGAGTTGTTCTTTCTTTCTTTTTGTTAACTGATATAGAGGTCTATCTTGTTTTTTCTCTCAAAGAACCAACTTTTGGATTCATTGATTTTTTTTTTTTGTATTGTTTTCTTTGTTTCTAGTTCATTGATATCTGCTCTGATTTTTTTTTATTTCTTCCTATCTGTTGAATTTAGGGTTCATTTGTTGTTGACTCTCACGAGTTTTTAGCTGCAGTGTTAGATCATTCACTTGTGCTCTTTCTGTTTTTCTAATGTAGGCACCCAGGGCTATAAACTTCCCTCTTAGGACTGCATAAAGTATCCCATAGGTTTTGTTGTGTTGTATTATCATTGTCATTCAGTTCTAGGAATGCTTTTATTTCTCTCTTTATTTCTTCTTTGACCCATTCATTATTCAGGAGTGTGTTGTTTATTCTCTATGTGTTCTTGTAGATAGCAGGGCTTATCCTGGTCTTTATATTGAACTTTATTGCACTGTGGTCTGATAGAATGCATGAAATTATTTCAATCTTTTTGTATTTGTGGAGGTTTCTTCTGAGTACCAGTATGTAGTTGATTTTGGAGAATGTTCCATGGGGTGCTGAGTAGAAAGTGTATTCTCTGGTATTAGGGTGGAATATTCAGTAGATGACTGTGAGATCTGTTTGGTGTATTGTATCATTCAGTTCAGATATCTCTCTGTTTATTCTTTGTCTGGTTGACCTGTCCAAAGGGCTCAGTGGGGTATTGAAGTCCTCTACTATGAGTGTGCTGGGGTTAATCTGTGCCTTGAGGTCCTGGAGAATTGTCTTTATAAAGTTTGGTGCACCAGAGTTTGGTGCATATATATTCATGATTGTGAAATCTTCATGGTCAATTGTTCCTTTGATAAAAATGTAATGGCTTTCTTTGTCTCTTCTGATTTCTTTTACTCTGAAGTCTATTTTGTCTGATACTAAAATAGCAACACCTGGGGCTGAAGAGATAGCCTAGTGGTTAAGAGCACCAACTGCTCTTGCAGAGGACCTGGGTTCGATCCCCAGCACCCACATGGCAGCTGAGGACCGTCTTTAACTCCACTTCCAGGGGAATCTGAGATCCTCTTCTGACCTCCTCAGTATTGTACAACATGGGTGCACAGACCTACATGAAGACAGTACATTCATACACATACAAAAATAAAATAAATAAATAAAAGAGAATACTTAAAAAAATAGCAACACCTGCTTTCTTTTTGGTACCATTTGCTTGGAATATCTTTTTCCATTGTTTCACTTTAAGTTGATGCCTATTCTTGATGGTAAGATGGGTTTCTTGTAGACAGCATATAGATGGATTCTGTTTCCTAATCCAATCTCCCAGTCTATGTCTTTTGATTGGGGAGTTTAGTCCATGCATATTTAAGGTTATAACTGAAAGATGTATGCTACTTCCTTTCACCTTATTATCCATTTGCATTTTTGGCCTAGGTTTCTACTTCTGAAGTTATGTTTTTATTTATTTCTCTTTCTAGGTTCCTGGGGATACCTTTCTTCAGTCCTTTGAATTGCTTCAAGTATTCTCTGAAGGTTTGGTTTTCTGGACATGTATTCTATCATCTTGTTTATGTCATGGAAGATTTTTCTCTCTCCTTCAACTATAATTGACATTTTAGTGGAGTATAGTAACCTGGTTGGCATCTATAGTCCTTTAGCACTGGGAATGCTTTGGCTCACGTTCTTCTTGTTTTCATAGTTTGCACTGAGAAGTCAGTTGTAATTCTGACGGGTTTCCCCTTATATGTAACTTGTTGTTTTTCTCTTGTGGCTTTCAGAATTTTGTCTTTGTTTTGGGAATCTAGTGTTTTAACTATGATATGGCATGGGAAGTTGTTTTTCTGATCTTATCTGTTTGGAGTTCTATGTGCTTCTTGTATTTATATGGGTTTTTTTTTTATTTTGGGGAAATTTTCATCTATTATTTTGTTGAAGATCTGATCAATAGCATTCCCTTGGGATTCTTCTCCTTCCTCTATTCCTATGATGTGGAGGTTTGATCTTTTCATAGTGTCTCACAGTTCCTGGTTATTCCACTTTTGTGTATTTTTAAATTTTTCATAATCTTTACTTGAGCTTTTTAGTTGTTCTGTGTTATCTTCCAGGCCTGATATTCTTTGTTCTGCTTCCTCCATTCTACTTCTGACGCTTTTTCCATTCCTTTTCTCTTGATTGGATGAATGTTCGATTTCCTTTTTCATTTCCACTTCCTTTTAGAGCTTCTCAATTTCTTCTTGTAGCTCTTTGCTTCACTGGTTGGCTTCCTTTTTTATTTCTTTTTTAAAAATTTTTATTATTATTTATTTATACATACTTTTTTATCAAATCTAGACCAGTGACCCCCCCATCCCCCCACCCCTCTAGAGCTCATGCATTCTGCCAAACATGCTATTCATTTCTTTCTCAGTCTTTCTCAATATTCTCCATGGGGAAGTTGGCTGTTTTGAGCAGAAGTTCACTGTTTCAGTCAGTGGCTTCCTTTTTTATTTCAACATGAGATCTTTTCAGTGTTTCCACTTCCTTCCGGAGTTTGTTATTTTCTCCCTTTAGTTCTTTCTGGTGTTTGTCATTCTCTCTCTCTAGGTCCTTAAGTTTTTCGTTCTCTCTCCTTAGTTCTCTGACTTGTTCTTTATATTCTTTGATTTTTCTGAATATGTCCCAGTTGTTCCTCTAAGATCTATCTCCTGGGCCATCCCCAGGTTGGTAGAGCTTGGTGTGGAATTATCCTGCACCTTTCCCATGTTGTCCCTTTGTAGTGTCCCTGGCATGTGGGCTTCTCTTTGCCAGTTTTCCAATGTGAATCCCAAATGTCTCTTCACTGTGTTGAAGGCTTGCTTTGCTTGCCTCCTTCGGATACTTTTGTTGTTTGTTTGTTTGGTTGGTTCATTTTTCTCCTTGTTTATGGATTGTTGACTTGTCTATGTTTTAGGCTTTCTATTGGAAGTCTAACTCACTCTTCCCTTCTGTTCTGAAGGTTCTCTAAAGAATCCACTTGGACACTCCCTCAGCAATTCCAGTTGGCAGGAGGTTGGGGGTGTAGGGATATGCCTCCTTTAGTCCGACAGTACTCTGTCTTCAGGTGGTCCTGGGAAATCCCAGATCTAAGCTCTGTGCACTCAATCTCACAGGCTCACCTCTTATACCAGCTAGCAGGGAGACTCCGCCCCCACAAGACAATGATTGAATTATCTAACTGACCAATGAAATGGTTATCCAACAACTCAGTGATAGAATTAGCCAACAATCCACCTGGCTAAAGTGCCCGGATCCTACCTGTGCTTCAGGTGGTCCTGGGAAATCACCGATCTCTCTGCCCTCAAGTCTCACAGTGGCAACAGCCCCTGTGAGGGGGCTTATACCAGCTAGCAGGGAGACTCCACCCCTGCAAGACAATGAATTATCCAACAGACCAATGAAGCAGTTATCCAACAACCCAGTGATAGAATTATCCAACAGTCTGCCTGGCTGAAGTGCCCAGCTCCTACCCATGCTTCAGGTGGTCCTGGGAAGTCCCTGATCTAAGCTCTGTGTACTCTGGAAAATCTTTACAGTGGGAAGAACTTTGAGCAGTGCACTTGGTTGCACATTTTGCTTAGAAGTAGAAATGGCCAGATGTGTGATTACGTACTTATTCATAGACTATAGCCAATGTTTTGGGTGGATGTTCAAGCATTTGGAAATGACCATGATAGAAAATTGTAAGAAAGACATTTGCAGAATAGATATACTGTCTTCAAATGGGCAAAGGAGGTGAAGCTGTTTGGTTCCACATGGTTGGTCATCTAAAGGTGACTCCAGCAGAGGAGAAGTCCAATAGTCAAGTAGATTGAATGAAGATGACCCTTCTATGGGCAGTCAGGCTTTCTTGCACACTCTTTCTGTCATTGTCTGGCCTGTAAGGAAAGTGGTCATGGTGGCAGACATGGTGGTTATGCATGGGCTGAACAACATGACCAAGGTTGATGTAGATACAACAACAGCTGCTGTTTAGTGTCATATTTGCTAGCAACAAAGAAAAATACTGAGACCCTGATATGGCAACAATCCTCATGGTCACTAGCTGACCTGGTGGCAGGTCAACTATATTGGACCACTTCTGTCATGAAGAGAACAGCCCTTAGACCTTATTAGAAGCAATACTCATTCTAGTTACGGGCTTACCTTTCATGTACATAATGCTTCTGCCAAAACTACCATCTAGGAAGTTATAGCATACCTTCCACACAGCAGCACTTCTAACCAAGGAACTCACTACACAGCCAAAAATAGCACAGCAATGGGCTCATGCTCATGGGATTCCCTGCTCATATTATGTTGTCCATCATGATAGAATGGTGGAATGGGTCTTTTAAAGACACAGACATAGTGTTAAGTAGGCAATAATAGCCTGAAGGGTTGGGGTAGGGTTTTCAAGAAGGCTGTGTATGTTTTGAATCAGCATCTGACTTATGGTGCTGTGTCTCCTATAGCCAGGAATCAAGGGGTGAAAAAAAATGGGAATGGTACCTTTCATTATCACCCGTAGTACCCTACCAGGAAATGTTTTCCTTCCTGTTTCCACGGTATTATACTCTGATGGCTTAGAAGTTTTGGTTTGAAATGAAGGAGTGTTTCTGCCAGGAGATACAATATTCCATCAAACTGGAAGCTAAGACTTCTTGCTGGTTACTTTGAGCTCCTGATGTCCTTAAGTCAACTGGCTAAGAAAGGAATAACACAAAAAAATAAAGAGAAAAAAAAAAAAAAAGAAAGGAATAACAGTATTAGGAGGGGTGACAGATCCAGACTACCAGGGGGCAATTTGGACTAGTTTTTCACAATGGAAGCAAGGAAGCACATGTCTGGAATGCAGTGTGAGGACCAAGCTGACTCCATTTTAGCTTGATCAGCTCCATCTTGGCCTCACCCCAGAGTTTTACAAAAAGGACAAACAAAGGCATGGCATAGATAAATCAATCCTTTGTTAGTGAGCGATTTAACTTCTGCCAAAAAGCATACAGTTAAATACTTTATGAGAACGAAAGGTTCAGACCAGGTAAAACAATAGAACAAAGAGTCCAGAGCAGGTGAATACATATAATAAAAAACTGATTGATCTGTAACCAAGATCCTATCAATCAGAGGAGGAGACACCATGACTATGATGGAAACCCCTAACTGGAAATAAAAGCTAAGGGAAATTGGGTCTCAGGGCTGCTGCCCTCCAGTCCCATGGGAGTGTGCTTGGCTCGATGCGTCGTCTGCTCTATCTATTCTGTCTGAGGTTGTTGGTTGTTGTGGCTTCTTTTCTGCTTGCTTGTAACTAACCCTCGATTAAACTTATATCTACAACTATTTATAGCCCCCCAGCACCTTTCTCGCGTGAGTGTGGCGGATTGAGACTAACATTCTTAGAGGTTCCACTGAGATTTGCCACCTCCGCCCTGGGGGGGGGGCTTTTCCCACTTCGCAGGACGCTGGCCGGCCTTGGAGAAAAAAGCGCTTTATTTTTTATTTTTATTTTTTTGTGTGTGTGTGTCTTTTCAAGACAGGGTCTCCCTGTAGCCCCAGCTGTCCTGGAACTCACTCTGTAGACCAGGCTGGCCTTGAACTCACAAAGATCCGCCTGCCTCTGCTTCCCAAGTGCTAGGATTAAAGGCGTGCGCCACCACGCCCAGCCTGAAAAAAGCACTTTAAAAGGTACTGAGCTTAAGCTAATTTGGGTCTTAGTGGTGCCAGGGTTTTTGCCGTAGAGGAAGGTCAGATGTGACTAGTTCCACTGGGCATGAGAGAAGGAGAATGCTCCGACTCTCCAGGAGACAAATCAGAAATTTGTCTTGAACCAGACCTAGGGACAGCTTGGTATTCAGTTTCAGGGTGTGGGCAGTGGACCCAGCCCTTCGATTCTGGTCACAGCTCTGGTTACAGCAGACAGTCCCTGCCGTCTGAATATCTTCTGTGCTCTCCGTATTCTTACCGTGTTCATGTGATTTGTGGATTTTGTGCTTTTCTCCTCGTTACTGGCTTTGTTTCCGTTCTTCTGTGTTTCAAATCTAACATGGGACAATCTACCTCTTCATATCCCCAAACGACTCCCCTTTCTTTGATGCTTAATCACTTTAAGGAATTCAAAAAGGCTGCCGCAGGGATGGGAACCATCACTGCTGGGAAACTATGCATATTTTGTGAATTAGAATGGCCCGCTTTTAAGGTCGGATGGCCTTCAGAAGGCTCTTTTGACAAATGTACTATGGAATTGGTATTTGCTGTGATTTTGGGGGAACCAGGTCATCCAGACCAGGAGGCATACATTTATGCATGGCAGTGTCTGGTTAGTCAGCCTCTGGACTGGTTGAAATCTTACCTTCCCCCACTTTCTAAGAAACAGATTCACCTTGCCCAGACAAAGGCAGGATTAAAGAAGTAGGAATCTCTCCAGGCCATCCTCCCTCCTAGCCAGGAGGAAGGCCTCCCACCCCCATAAGATTTTATGGCTCCTGACCCTGATCCGACCAGGAATTTGCAGGCTCCCCCTGCACCTACTCCACAGGGGAAGCCCCAGTGGTGGCAGACACTCCCCTGCCAGTACTCTCTCCCCACCACATTAGGCCAGGAAAAGAGATTACACCAGAGATATTTCCCCTTCGAGTTGTTGCCCCTCCATTACCAGGGCAGGAACAGCCCTTTTTGGTGTACACCCCCTTTACTTCTTCTGATTTATACAATTGGAAAAGACAGACACCCCTCCTTCTCTGAGAAACCCCAGGCCCTGATAGAGTTGTTGGATTCAATCTTTTCCACACACCAGCCCACCTGGGAGGATATTCAGCAACTTTTACAGGTTCTATTCACTACTGAGGAAAGGGAAAGAATCTTGTGCCTGGTCAGGAAGGCAATGCTGATACTACCACCCCTGCTTTCCCCATGACCAGACCACAGTGGGATCCTAACTCTGCAGCAGGTAGGGAGTCGCTCCGGGTCTACTGCCAGATTCTGATGGGGGGGTCTCTGGACTGCAGCTAGATGGCCCACAAATTTGTCTAAGGTCAGGCAGGTCCAGCAGGAAGTGAAAGAATCTCCTGCCGTTTACCTAGAGAGGCTGTTGGATGCATACCGCACTTGCACTCCAATAGACCCTACGGCTCCTGAAAATCAGAGAGCTATAAATGTAGCTTTTGTAAGTCAGGCAGCACCAGATATCAGAAAAAAAGATCCAAAAGATCGAAGGATTTGAGGGGAAATATTTGTCAGAGCTCATGGAAATAGCCATGAGAACATTCAACAATCGAGACTTTCCTGATGAAAGAAACCAGATGCCTAGCCAAAATCCTACTTGCAACTGCTGAGAAACCATGAGGGAGCTTACAGATGCAGAGAGGCATGGTCACTGCTCACCCAGGAGTGAGACAGGAGTAGAACCCAGGCAACAGTAAGAAAACACTTCCCTGTCCCACACAGCTGAATCTGGGATGAGACCAATGTGCTTACTTCAAGCAAAAAGAGCACTGGAAAAATGAATGTCCATGGAGGTCTAATGACAAAGGAGAGTTGGAGATACTAGGTCTCCAAGAAGATTAGGGGGGTCAGGGCTCTCTACTCCCCCAGAGCCCAGGCTAACATTGAAACTAGGGGGGAGGCCCATCAGTTTTATGGTTGACAGTGGCGCAAGCCACTCTGTCCTTACACGACCAATGGGAGCTACTACAGGCTCAGAAACCCTGATACAAGGGGCCACAGGCATCAAGTTATATCCCTGGACCACCAAAAGAACAGTGGACCTAGGAAATCAGACTGTTGTACATTCTTTTCTTGTGATGCCTGACTGCCCATATCCACTTCTGGGCCAAGACTTGTTATCAAAAATGAAAGCTAGCGTTCACTTTTCAGAAGGCAAGACCTCTGTAAAATGGCCAGGAAGGCCTGTGGTCTGTGTGTTGACCCTAGATGATGAATTCTGCCTTTATGAGGAGCCCCTAACTCCTCCCCCAGGGCAGTTAGTTGAATGGCTCCAATAACTTGTGCCTACTATGTGGGCTGAGACGAATCCTCCAGGTCTGGCCTGTCATCTACCCCCTGTTATTGTAGAACTTAAGCCTTTAGCACAACCTGTCAGAGTTAAACAGTACCCTATGTTCCTGGAGGCTCGAGTTGGAATCTGGAAGCATATTGACAGGCTCAGAGAGGCCAGAATATTAATCCATCAGCCAGCCCCTCTTTGCCTTCAAATGGCAAGATCCAGATAAAGTATTTAGTGGACAATTGACCTGACCAGGCTTCCTCAAGGATTTAAGAACTCTCCCAATATCTTTGATGAGGCCCTCCAGGATCTCCCTGAGTACAGGCTGATTACCCCTGAAGTGTCTTTGTTACAATATGTGGATGATTTGCTGTTAACTGCAGAGGACAATGAAGCCTGCTGGAGAGGCACTATAAAACTCTTAAAGCTATTGTCTGGACTGGGATATCGTGTGTCAGCCAAGAAAGCCCAGGTCTGTGAAACAGAGGTCCAATATTTGGGCTACATACTAAAAGGGAGGCAACGTGCTCTCTCCCAAGCCTGCAAACAGACTATTCTCACCTCAAATTAGTGGTTGGCGGACAGGAGACAACTACACAATGGAGAGTCAAAAAGGACAACAAAAACCCACTAAAAATAAGACTCAGCAGAGTCTGAGGGGTGGGTTTGTTTGGACATGTTTGTGTTATCTTCCTTGTCTTAAATGGGATTGGAAATGGGTATCAAGGGAAAAATCCACATGCCCCTCTAAATTTGACTTGGGTTGTTGAGGATATAAGCACTGGTAAAATTCTCTACTCAACTTCCAAGGTGGCACCCCTTAATATGTGGTGGCCTGATCTTACATTTTCCTTTTGTGACCTAACTGCGATAATCACAGGCCCTGGTGATTGTGATGCCTTTACTTATTTTTATGCCTATCCCCAAGACAAGCATGGGTGTGGTAACACTGCAGATTATTTCTGCCACTCCCAGGGATGTGAAACTACTGGATTTACCTGATGGGAAACAAAAGGAGAGGATTTGATATCAATATCTCTAAATCATCCACTCAGAATGAGTAAACCCAGTCAGGGACTACCCCCAAAAGTAATAATTAGACTTACTCAACAAGGAAAGAATAATAAGGGCTGGACAGCTGGAAAAATATGGGGCATTAGAGCAAAAGGTAGATATTGGTCAGACACAGGGACTCTTATAATGGTGCAACTATCTATACAATCTGTAAGCAAACTTTCAGTAGGGCCTAACCAACTTCTAAATCCTCCAGCCCCTACAAAGGAAGTGATTAAGGCCCCTAAACCCACTAAGCCCAGAGGCCAACTCCTGCCTGCTGCCACTAAGGAAATTCTTAACTCTGGGTCAGATTCATTATGGGACCTTATGTCAGCTAGTTACAACTTGTTAAATGCTTCAGACCCAAACATCACCCAAAATTGCTGGCTATGCTATGATGTAAGATCCCCTTATTATGAGGCAGTCAGCTTTAACAGTACTAACTGTACAGTAGAAGATGCACCTACTAAATGCAGGTGGCAGAATAAACTAAATGGACTAACTCTCCAGAATGTACAAGGACAAGGGGCCTGCATAGGACATGTCCCTAAAAATTATCAAAAGATGTGTGACACTATTAGTCCAACACTCAAATTAGATAAATATTATGTGGCCCCACCCCAGGGATGGTGGGCTTGTACTAATGGGCTGACTGCTTGCGCCCATGGACACATCCTGAGCCAAACAGGCTTTTGCATTTTAGTTCACCTCCTCCCTCGAATATTGTATCATCAAGAGGAGGATATCTATGAAGTTTATAATCTAAATAAGGAACCAATGCTGGGCAGAGCTAAAAGAGAGCCTGTCTCTGCCACCACCCTAGCCCTGCTTATGGGAATAGGAATAGTGGGTACTGGAACTGATATAGCCTCTCTAGTCACCCAGAGCTCTCACTATAGTAACCTGAGAGCTGCTATAGACATAGATATAGAGTGGATAGAAACTTCTATAACCCACCTCCAGGAATCACTGACTTCATTATCAGAAGTAGTTCTACAAAATAGCAGGGGGTTAGACTTATTGTTTATGCAACAAGGAGGACTATGTGTTGCCTTAGGAGAAGAATGTTGTTTTTATGCAGACCACTCTGGAATTGTAAAATATTCCATGGCAAAGGTTAGAGAAAGTTTAAATCAAAGAAAAAGAGAACGGGAACAAAGACAAAGCTGGTTTGAGTCCTTCTTCCATAGTTCACCATGGCTCACCTCCCTTATATCTGCAATACCAGGGCCCCTGGCCATTCTCTTGCTTTTATTCACCTTTGGGCCATGCATTATTAACAAATTAGTTTGATTTGTTCAACAAAGAATCAAGGCTGTACAATTGATGGTCCTAAGGGTCCAATACGACCCTCTCCCAGCAATGGAAACTGAGGAAGGAGACTAAAGATTTGTCTATATAAACTACTAAAAGGGGGGAATGTGAGGATCAAGCTGACTCCATTTTAGCTTGGTCAGCTCCATCTTGGCCTAGAGTTCACCCCAGAGTTTTAAAAATAGGACAAACAAAGGCATGGCATAGATAAATCAATCCTTTATTAGTAGAGCAATTTAACTTCTGCCAAAAAGCATACAGTTAAATACTTTATGAGAACGAAAGGTTCAGACCAGGTAAAACAATAGAACAAAGAGTCCAGAGCAGGTGAATACATATAATAAAAAACTGATTGATCTGTAACCAAGATCCTATCAATCAGAGGAGGAAACACCATGACTATGATGGAAAGCCCTAACTGGGAATAAAAGCTAAGGGAAATTGGGTCTCAGGGCTGCTGCCCTCCAGTCCCATGGGAGTGTGCTCAGCTGGATACGTCATCTGCTCTATCTATTCTGTCTGAGTTATTGGTTGTTGTGGCTTCTTTTCTGCTTGCTTGTAACTAACCCTCGATTAAACTTATATCTACAACTATTTATAGCCCCCCCTGCACCTTTCTCCCATGAGTGTGGCGGATTGAGCCTAACAACAGGAGGTCCTTTAGGACATCTCTTGGTGGTACCATGTTCTATAATTCAGGTTAATGGGAAACTGCAACATCGTAATGCAGGTGGGATTACAAAGGACCCAGACACTTCAGAGATGAAGATATGGGTCACTACTTCATGGAGAGAACCAAGACCTCCTGAAGTATTTGCTGAGGGTGGAAGAAAACTCAGAAGGTAGTTGCATATACCAGCTAAGGCAGTCTACTGGGTATTTCTGTGTAGGACTTTCTTCATCATGTTATTTGAAATATGGGCAGCATCTTCTTGTGACAGCCCAGGTAAAATAATGTGGAAGAAGGAAGCTTTTGCTTTTTGCCTGCTAGCCTTCACTCTTGCTGGTGGGTCAGTCTATCCTGTTTCTGTGGCATTCCTCTACCAATATCAGAATTGGGTTTTTTGGCTTTACATGTAGAATGAAGACCAGCAGCTCTCTAGGAATCATTCAGGCCTTTGGCACCTGGTTGGGGATGCTGTGTGAAATGTCCATTGCTGGACTAAACGTACCATATCCTATAAGCCAACCTAATAACTCTGCCATTTTAATTTTTATATTTAATTTTTCTTTATGTGTGTGTTTTGCCTACATGTATGTGAGTATATCTATGTCATGTAATGTTTGTGGAGGTCAGAAGAAGGCATCAGATTCCCTCCAACTGGAGCCACTGATAGTTGCTATTAGCCACCATGTGGTGCTGGGATTTGAACCCAAGTTCTCTGAAAGACCAGCAAGGGTTCTTAACTGCTAATCAGTCTCTCCAGCCCCATTCCCCTTTTAATTTTTTTTTGTTTTGTTTTATTACATTTTTAAAAATTTTTTTCTACATGAATTTATTTTTATTTTTTAAACAGATCTAGACCCATGTTCCCACCCATTCCCCCACCCCTCCAGAGCTCATGCATTCTTCCAAACATGCTTTTCATCTCTTTCTCAGTCTTTCTCAATATTCTCCATGAGGAAGTTGACTGTTTTGAGCAGAAGTTCACTGTTTCAGTCAGTTCTTTGATGCAGTATTTTCTGTTGTTGTTGTTGTTTCCAAAATGCATTATGTCCAACTGCTTTGTACAGAAGCTCAGGGGGCCCTACACAAGAAATACTTACAACTGGGTAATTGGCACTAGCATCCACAGATGAGGGATACCATTCGTCGTTTGTTTTTCTGGGACTGTGTTACTTCACTCAGCATGATGTCCTCTAGCTCCAGCCATTTTCCTGCAAAGCTCGTGATGTCGTCTTTCTTTACTGCTGCATAGAACTCCATTGTGTAGATGTACCACATTTTCTCTATCCATTCGTCAGTTGAGGGGCATTTAGGTTGGTTCCAGCTCTTTGCTATTGTGAAGAGAGCTGAAATAAACATGGCCGTGCATGTATCTCTGTGGTGGCGTAAGTCTTGAGGGTACATGCCCAGGAGTGGTATGGCTGGGTCGGGTGGCAAGTTCATTCCAAGTCTTCCAAGGGTTCTCCACACTGCTTTCCATAGTGGCTGTACGAGTTTACATTCCCACCAGCAGTGGATGAGTGTTCCCCTTTCCCCACAACCTCTCCAGCACTTGGTATCATTTGTTTTCTTGATCCTAGCCAGTCTTACTGGAGTAAGATGATATCTTAAAGTGGTTTTGATTTGCATTTCCTTAATGATTAGTGATGTTGAGCAGTTCTTGAGGTGTTTCTCAGACATCTCTAATTCCTCGCTTGTGAAGTCTCTGTTCAGTTCTTTGCTCCATCTATTGAGCGGGTCGTTTGTTTTCTTTTTTCTTTGTTTTTTGAGTAGTTTATATATTCTGGAAATCAATGCTTTGTCAGATGTATCTGCAGTGAAGGTTTCCTCCCACTCTGTGGGATTTCTCTTCACTTCCTTGATTGTTTCTTTTGATGTACAGAAGCTTTTGAGTTTGATGAGGTCCCATTTGTCAATTGTCGACCTTAATTCTTGTGCAGCTGCTGTCTGATTTAGGAAGTCTTTTCCTACGCCTATGTCTTGTAGTCTGCTGCCAACTTTTTCTTCTATCACCTTCAGAGTTTGGGGTTTCACGTTGAGGTCTTTAATCCATCTGGAGTTGACTTTTGTACAGGGTGAGAGGTAGGGGTTTAATTTCATTCTTCTACAAGTGGTGATCCAGTTTTGCCAACACCACTTGCTGAAGATGCTGTCTTTTCTCCATTGTGGTTTCTTGGCCCCCTTGTCAAATATGAGATGGCTGAAATTGTATGTGCTCAGATTTGGATCTTCGGTTTTGTTCCATTGGTCAACAGGTCTGTTTTTGTGCCAGTACCAGGCTGTTTTTATGACTATAGCCCTGTAGTATAGTTTAAAATCTGGTATAGAGATCCCTCCTGTGTAGCTCTTTTCACTCAGGATTGATTTGGCTATTCGGGGTCTTTTGTTTCTCCAAATGAATTTAAGAACTTTTGTTTCCAAGCCTGTGAAGAAACTCTTGGGGATTTTGATTGGGATTGCATTAAATCTATACAAGAGTTTTGGTAAAATGGACATTTTTACAATGTTAATTTTCCCAATCCATGAGCATGGGAGGTTTTTCCATCTTCTGAGGTCTTCTTCAATTTCTTTCTTTAAGGGTTTAAAATTTTTGTTGTAGAGGTCTTTGGTGTCTTTGGTTAGGTTTGTTCCTAGGTATCTTATTGTTTTTGAGGCTATTGTGAGTGGGAAGGTCTCTTTGAATTCTTTCTCCAGTTGCTTGTTCTTGGTGTAAAGAAAGGCCATTGATTTTCTAAGGTTAATTTTGTATCCTGCCACTTTGCTGAAGCTGTTAATCGTTTCTAGGAGTTTTCTGGTGGAGTTTTTTGCATCCCTTAAGTAAACAATCATATCATCAGCAAATAGGGATAGTTTGACTTCCTCTTTTCCAATTAGTACTCCTTTAATATCCTTTTCTTGCCTTATTGCTCTAGCAAGTGTTTCAAGCACTATATTGAAGAGGAGTGGTGATAGGGGGCAGCCTTGCCGAGTTCCTACCTTTAAAGGGAATGTTTCTGTCATTTCCCCATTTAGGATGATATTGGCTGTGGGTTTCCTGTATATGGCTTTGATTACATTGAGGAATGATCCCTCCAATCCAATTCCTTCTAGGACTTTAAGCATGAAGGGATGCTGGATTTTGTCAAAGGCTTTTTCAGCATCAATTGAGATGATGGTGTGGTTTTTGTCTTTGATTCCGTTTATGTGTTTGATGATGTTTATTGATTTTCGTATGTTGAACCATCCCTGCATCTCTGGTATGAATCCAACTTGGTCATGATGGATGATCTTCTTGATGTGGGTCTGTATGCGATTTGCCAGTATTCTGTTTAGAATTTTGGCATCTGTGTTCATGAGGGAGATGGGTCTATAATTCTCCTTTTTGGTTGTATCTTTGCCTGGTTTTGGTAATAGAGTGATGTTGGCTTCATAGAAGGAATTTGGGAGAGTTCCCTCTGATTGTATACTTCTAAACAGTTTCAGAAATAATGGTTGTAGGTCTTTTTGAAATGTTTTATAGAATTCTGCTGTGAAACCGTCTGGGCCTGGGCTTTTTTTAGTTGGGAGGCTTCTTACTACATCCTCTATTTCTTCATATGTTATGGGTCTGTTTAAGCTGCTGGTCTCCTCTTGGCCAAGCTTTGGTGATTCCCAAGATTTCAGATATTCATCCATTTCTTCTAGATTTTCAAACTTGGTAGAATATAGGTTCTTGTAATATTCCCATATAATTTTCTTGATCTTTTCCTTGTCCGTTGTGATATTTCCCTTTTCATCACAGATTGTATTGATTTGGAGTTGTTCCTTCTTTCTTTTTGTTAACTGGGCTAGAGGTCTGTCTATCTTGTTTATTCTTTCAAAGAACCAACTTTTGGCTTCATTGATTTTTTGTATTGTTTTCTTTGTTTCTATTTCATTGATTTCTGCTCTGATTTTTGTTATTTCTTCCTGTCTGTTGCGTTTAGGGTTCATCTGTTGTTGCCTCTCAAGTGCTTTTAGCTGTAGTGTTAGATCATTCACTTGTGCTCTTTCTGTTTTTCTAATGTAGGCACCCAGGGCTATAAATTTCCCTCTTAGGACTGCTTTTAAGGTATCCCATAAGTTTTGTTGTGTTGTATTGTCATTGTCATTCAGTTCCAGGAATGTTTTTATTTCTTTCTTTATCTCTTCCTTGACCCATTCATTATTCAAGAGTGTGTTGTTTAGTCTCCATGTGTTCTTGTAGGCAGGAGGGCTTGTCCTGGTGTTGATGTTGAGCTTCATTGCACTGTGGTCTGACAGGATGCATGAAATTATTTCAATCTTTTTGTATTTGTAGAGGTTTCTTCTGTGTCCCAGGATGTGGTCGATTTTGGAGAATGTTCCGTGGGGTGCTGAGTAGAAAGTGTATTCTCTGGTATTAGGATGGAATGTTCGGTAGAGGTCTATGAGGTCCATTTGGTGTATCATATCGTTCAGTTCAGATGTCTCTCTGTTTATTTTTTGTCCTGTTGACCTATCCAAAGGACTCAGTGGGGTATTGAAATCTCCCACTATGAGTGTGCTGGGGTTAGTCTGTGACTTGTGGTCCTGGAGAATTGTCTTTATAAAGTTTGGTGCACCAGAATTTGGGGCATATATATTCATAATTGTGAAATCTTCTTGGTGGATTGTTCCTTTGATGAAAATGTAATGGCCTTCTTTGTCTCTTCTGATTTCTTTTACTTTGAAGTCTATTTTATCCGATATTAAAATAGCAACACCTGCTTTCTTTTTGGTACCATTTGCTTGGAATATTTTTTTCCATCCCTTCACTTTAAGGTGGTGCCTGTCCTTGAAGGTAAGATGTGTTTCTTGTAGACAGCATATCGATGGATTCTGTTTCCTAATCCAGTCTCCCAGTCTATGTCTTTTGATTGGGGAATTTAGTCCATTAATATTTAAGGTTATGACTGATAGGTTTGTGTTGCTTCCTTTTGCCTTATTATCCATCTGCGGTTTTGATTTAGGTTTCTACTTCTGCAGTTATGCTTTTATTGATTTCTCCTTCTAGTTGCCTGGGGTTGGTTGCTCCTTTCTTCTGTTCTTTGAATTGCTTCAAGTATTCTCTGAAGGGTTGGTTTTCCGGACATGTATTCTTTCAACTTGTTTATGTCATGGAAGGTTTTTCTCTCTCCTTCAACTATAATTGACATTTTTGCTGGGTATAGTAACCTGGGTTGGCATCTATTGTCCTTTAACACTGGGAATGCTTTGCTCCAGGTTCTTCTTGCTTTCATAGTTTGCATTGAGAAGTCAGTTGTAATTCTGATAGGTTTCCCCTTATAGGTCACTTGTTGTTTTTCTCTTGTGGCTTTAAGGATTTTGTCTTTGTTTTGGGTGTCTAGCATTTTAACTATGATGTGGCGTGGAGAATTTCTTTTCTGATCTTGTCTGTTTGGAGTTCTATGTGCTTCTTGTATTGGTATTGGTTTGTCCTTTTTTAGTTTGGGGAAGTTTTCATCTATTATTCTGTTGAAGATCTGATCAATACCATTCTCTTGGGATTCTTCTCCTTCCTCTATTCCTATGATGCGGAGGTTTGATCTTTTCATAGTGTCCCACAGCTCCTGGTTGTTCCATTTTTGTGTATTTTTAAATTTTTCATAATCTTTCCTTGGGGTTTTTAGTTGTTCTGTGTTATCTTCCAGGTCTGATATTCTTTGTTCTGCTTCCTCCATTCTGCTTCTGAGGCTTTTTCCACTCCTTTCCTCTTGATTGGATGAGTGTTTGATTTCCTTTTTCATTTCCTCTTCTGATTTCTTTAGTATTTCTACTTCTTTTTGGAGCTTCTCAATCTCTTCCTGTAGTTCTTTGCTTCGCTGGTTGGTTTCCTTATCTTTTTCAGCATGGGATCTTTTCAGTGTTTTCAGTTCCTTCTGGAGTTTGTTATTCTCTCTCTCTAGGTCCTTCTTGAGTTCTTCGTTCTCTTTTCTTAGTTCTTTCATTTGCTCTTTATAATCTTGTAGTTCTTTAAATATGTTCCCAATTGTGCTTCTGATATCTGTGTCCTGGGCCATACCCATGGGGATCCCACCTTAGGAATCTTCCATAGGTTTGGTAGAGCTTGATGGGGGATTATCCTGCCCCTTTTCCTGTGTTGTCTCTTCTTCATGTTCCTGGCATGTGAGCTTCTCCTTGCCTGTATTCCAATGTAAGTCCTAAATGCTTCTTCACTGTGTTGAAGGCTTGCTTTGCTTGCCACCTTCAGATGCCTTCATAAGCTCCATAATTCCCCTTTTAATACAAATAAGGCTGGCAAGGTATATCACTGTGGTATGAATTTAGAAGAGATCTGTGGTTTTTTTATTTTTATTTTTTAGAATTGTGGTTTTTTTAAATGAGTTGTAGCTTACAGATGTGATGGCAAAAACTGTAACAGAAACAACCACTTTCAGATCAGGCATCTGACAAAGTAGGAAGCCACAACTTTTATTCTAATCCTGCCAGTGGCAGGCCCAGAGGAGAGTAATCGCCAAAGTTCCAACTCAGGCAGTAGTTTCTTTACAACATTTATAGGTAATTCAATACCAAGCCCCACTCTGGCACTAGTGACAACTGGAATCCCAGGGCATTCCAACCGATGTGATTGTGGACCGTACATGGGAGACTACCTGACCTGGGGCCATGCACAGGGGTCTCTACCCTATGGGTCAAAAGAGGACCCATAAGTTGGAATTCCAAAGAGGAAGTATGTTTATAGAAGCAAAAGCATTAATTAAATGTCTACATGCTTTCTCAAGCCAGCAGGAGGCTGGTTTGGGGTCAGTGTTAGCTGTTTTCTCAGGCTAGCTGCTCTGGGCTTTATTTTTTTTTTTTAATTTAATTTTAGTTTTCTCTTCAAATTAATTTTAGTTTTCTTCTTCAAAAACAAGAAAGACAGAGGACTGTGTATTGTTTAAAAGAAAGTAAAAGCATTAGTTCTCTAAAAGAAATAACTGGAAATAACAGACTAAATGAAGTTACATTTTATTTTATTGATTCTGAAGGTAAAAGATTCTGTTGTGTAGAATTGCTTATTGATATGGTTATAGTCAGAAGGAACTGGGGTACATGGAGGCCTGTAGGAGGATCCTATCTATTTTCTTCAGTATGGAATGCTTCCTAAAACCCGTGCACAGCAATGGAAATGTTTTTTCTTGCCATGAAGGCTTGATATGTAAAAATGTGAACAGGATCACTTCACAAATAGCTATTGTTCTTAAAGCTTGCCCACAGAAATCAAAAGCAGCATTAAAGCCTATCGATATTTTAAAATTAGATCTTCTAGCTAATGATTTCTACACCCTTCCTTCTTTTCACTTTTAGTAACATCACTTTAGAATCGTGAAACTACTTAAATTGTGTGTTTAAGTAAAGGATGGCAAAAATAATAAATACCTAGTCTCAACTAGCCACAAGATTTTTCTTTTTCCTTTTGCTCTGAGTTCCAGAGTTCAGTTACTGCAAGTAGAAATTGACTAAGAAATGTAAGCATTCACCATTCAGAATCCTTAAAGGCTAAAAAAGAAGAGTAGAAACTACGGGCAAGTGGGAATGTTCATAATAAATGAGGTCTAGTACGCATAGTGTTTTGTGAATGGATCAAAGAATTATGGATGGACACACTTAGTGTTCAGTGAATGGATAAAAGAATTATGTCCTTTCCCTATCCTAGCCCAAGTCCAGTTGCCTAAGACAAGCACTTTTAACAGTTTTTAAAGATTTCCCTATATTTTACATAATGTCTATATCTCTGTTTCTTGATTTCTATTTCCATTTCCATTTAATATACATGTACTAACTCCTCAGTAGGAAAGATGAGGATTTCCCTCTATCCCAGGGATTAGCAAGCTTGGAGGCCATTGAGGATAGAACCCTCCCTCATGCTTTGGGATTTGGAATTCACCTTCTCTTCCCTGATAGCACTAGAAGCAGAAGTTTCACAATGGCCTACTGACACAAAAGCACAACTTTCATCTCAAAAGGGTAAGAGATAGTTTATCCTGGATCCAAATCTGAGTGACCAGTGCCCAGGAACACAGATTCAGGTTAACCCAGGTTCCATGTTCCAAAGTGGTAACAATTTCATGAAGTTTTTATGGTAATAGAACAAAGAAAAGTCATAAATCAAGACACTTTTCAAATACATTGGTGGAAGCATTAAGTAGGAGGATGCAGCAACAGAGAAATCTCAGCTATAGGCCTCAGATACTGACAGTTTTTAGCCTTTTGGTTGGTGGAAGCTGGTGGTCTACTAAGTTAATACATTCCTAAAGGTTTTAATCAGTCACAGGATGTTAAGTCAGAAAAGAAAGTGGTCAAGGAATGGTTATTTTGGAGACTAAAGATGGTAGTTAGGCTCTGAACCTGCAACATTCCAAAAAGTCTCCATAATCACTTCTAATCAGTTGACCAGTCTTTGCAGAATGTTCAGTTTTAAGATGCAGTTTACTGAGTGAAGGGGCATGAGAGGCAACGACACCTTAAAGGAAGTAAGGCAGACAGACCAGGCTTGTTTACAACTGAGGGGCCGTTATCAGCTGGCCTTAAGTAAACAAAACCTAGGCTAAAGGAAGTAAGGTGGGCGGGCCAGCTGGTCCTAAGTAAACAAGAGGGGGCTAAAGGAAGTAAAGAAGAGGAGGCTAAAGGAAGTAAGGTAGGCCCAGCAAGGGTTGTTTTGAAACTTTTCCAATTGGCTCTAGCTATTTGACCTTTAAGATGATTGGCTGTTCCCTTGTGGGTTTTGCCTTTATAAGCTGCTGTAGTGCTTGCAATAAATGAGATCGGCTGTGACTGACTCCCTGTCTGTCTGAGTGTCTCTGGGACATGGGAGGCTTTGAGGTGGAGCAGACTGCCACCTATCTTTCCCCTTCCATCTGGTTGCTGTGTGGGGCAGGACCCTGCAACTGAGAACTTTTGTTCACAGGCCCCACCGTAGAATTTAAAATAACTTATGGAAAGATGGGCTTTATTGAGGTCCATTAAAGGAAAGCTACTTCCTTGGGGTGAAAAGAATGGAATCTGAGTTCTAGCTCTGGCACTGGGTGCAGACATGCATTCTGATCTGCTCAAAAGATTAGAACATTGCATGGTATTGTCTCCTCCCCTGAAAGTTACCCTGGATGGGCCTGACAGTCACCTGGCCAAAAGACCACTCTTCAGTAAATCTGATTCACCCAAAGTCATGCTACAGAGAGAGGAAGAATAATTATTCCCCTAATGAGATAAAGTACTTATACTTCTCACAATTCTCTCCTGATACACAACTAGTAACAAAGCTTCTACCACAGACTGCTAAGCCTGCCCACTTCTCTGAGTCTTACTTCAAAAAGTCTTGACTTCCCTTTTTCCTTCTTTGTAACTTTTTCAGATATTGGCCAAAAATGTAAAAGTATGCTTTCTCACTCACTCTTTGAACCCCGCCCACACCCTCTGTCATGGGCTGCTTGCTGTCCTCCATTGGTGAACTAACTCCCCACTTTCTTGGACCTTAACTCAAAAGACATTGCTTTTTTCCTCTTCATCATCTTCTTCCCGGAAGCTGCCAAGATTTACAGTTTTCCTGCCCTATTGTTTTTCTCTCAAACTCTGATAAGAATTGTCCTTGAGTTTCTTTCTAAGACTTTTAAAAACTTCTTTTATTATCAAGACTAAGAACTTGGAACCTCAATTTCCCCAGTATCATTCCCATAATTTGTATAAGCTTCTGTCTTTCCATTACTATTTTTGTCGGTTATTTTAGTTCTAATTACTTGCCTTTGGGATTTTAAATGTCATAATTACACCTATATTTCTTGTTCCATCAACTTTAGATGTATTTTGGCTTCCAACTCTATTACAGGATGCCATTTTCTCCACTTCTTTTCTCATTTGCTAGCAGAAGGATTGTTATATTTATATTGTTTTGTAACTATGGAATAAATATTCAATAAATTATCTCTAAAAGTCGAAAAGTCAGTATTTATGCAAATATTTTCATTTTGTTTATTGTCAAGAAATGACTAGCTGGGCGTGGTGGCACATGCCTTTAATACCAGCACTTGAGAGGCAGAGGCAGGCGGATCTCTATGAGTTCAAGGCCAGCCTGGTCTACAGAGTGAGCTCTAGGCCATCTGGGACTAAAGGGAGACCCTGTCTCAAAAATACAAAAAATAAATAAATAAATAAATGACTTGGCTCCTGTAAAGCCCTTCTTTATTTTCCTTGAGTGTTTCAAAATTTCATGGGAATATATCTAGAGAGTTCATTATTTTTACTACTTCTTGTATCTTTGCAGATTCCTAAAATATCATTTTTTTTTGCCAAGGAAAGACTTTATTTATTATAAAATGTATCCCCTTCATTTTCTCCTCACCATATAGAATAGTTATTACAATTCCTGGATTAGGTTTTGTGATTTTGTGTTTAAATTCCATATTCTAAGATACTGTTTTCTGTGATAGTTAAAAAAAAGTAGTCCAAAATCATCAGTCTTTCTTTTTCTTTCTTTTCTTTCTTTCTTTTCTTTCTTTTCCTTCTTTTCTTTTTCTTTCTTTCTTTCTTTCTTTCTTTCTTTCGCTTCTTCTGCCTGCCTTCCTCCCTCCCCTCCCTCCTCCCTCTTCCTCCCCTCCCTTCACTCCCTCCCTCCCTCCCTCTCTTTCTTTCTTTCTTCCATTTGTGATGGTTAATCCTGGGTGTCAACTTGACTGGACTAAGGGTCTTCTGATTGGACCACCTCAACCCGGATGGCCCACCCCAAATGTGGGCGTTACCTTCTGCCGGCAGGCAGTATTTAAGGCCACGGCAGAAGGAGCTGGTCCCTTCTTTTCTCCTGCGGCTTGCCTCTCTCATCTGGTGAGTTTGTCTTGCTGCTGTGATCAATCTTTCGGATCCCAGCATGTACTAAGACCGGCAGATCTCCTGAAATCCATTTGGGCCTTCAGCACTGGATTGGGACTACTGAGACATCCAGCCTTGTGGACTGAGCAGTTCCTGGATTCTCTCGGCCTTTCCAGTGTGGTGCAAGTTGGACTCCTTGAACTCTGTCATGTGAGCAAATCAATAAATTGTATATACCTGTTACTTCTGTTTCTTTAGAAAACACTGACTAATACACCATTTGTCTGTGTATAGTACCCCATTCTTGTTTAATGAATGGAACACATTCTTTCTTTAAGCAACTTTATTAGACATACTTTATAGACCTTAGCATTCACATAACTAGATGTACATTTTTTTTTACTAAAGGCTTACTAATTTGCTGTGTGCTTTTAGTGTATTTTTAGGCACTTAAGTGGTCATTTTTGACAATTCTGTTCATTTTATGGTTGCTTTCTAAGGAGGAAGTTAGGTGCTATTTGAAACGTCCTGTCTCTCAATATGTCCTTAAATATCACTATAAAGATCTCAATTTTTCTATAAAATGTTCCCTGTACTCAAGTTGTATCTACTCAACTCATGCACTTAGGAAGAGCATCGAATCACCAAAATTGGATTAATGTTTTCTTCTTGGCTACCCAAACTATTCTCCAGCTATTTTGAAGTTAAATGGGGCTATGGCTCGAATGTGGTGCAGCTGGTGGCCCTGCTTGGAAAGGTTGTAGAACCCTAAGGAGATGGAACCTCACTGGAGGAAGTGGGTCACTAAGGTCACACCTTGAGGTTTTACAACCCAGTCCTACTTCCTATTAACTCTTGGCTTCCTGAGTACTGATGAAATGTGACCATCCAGGCTACTGCTCCTGTCACCACACCTGCTCTGCCTGCTGTTGTGTCTTCCTTGCTAAGAGGGACAATATCCCTCTGGAACTGTAAATCAAACAAAACTCTTTCTCCTTTCAGTTGATTTTATTGCCATAGTTTATCACAGCAACAACAACAAAAAAGAACCTGAGAATGATGGGGTCACGTGACTTATCCTACTCGGTTATTAGTGAGAAGAAATGAAGGTCACTTATAGTAAAGGCACTGAAAGGCCCTGGAGGGTCTTTGCATTTCTTTTCTTTGTGAAAATGCTGCAACCAGGCAATCCAAGTAGCCTGGACAATGGAGTCACTGCATAGAGGAAAGCTGGTGTAGAGAGTCAGTCCAGTTCATAGTAGGAGTCTGCATGTGGTAAAAGCTTATGGTGTGAAAGGCACTGAATTAATGGGATTGCTTGTTACAGCCACAGCCCCAGATAATCTTCATTAATACATTGCCATAAAGCCTTAACTTATTCTTTATTTTGAAGATATTAAATCTAACAAGGACAGTAATTATATGGGGATGGGGACCACCCAGTCAGTGGCACAGTTAAGACTGAAGTCCTCTACTGAATTGCTCCAGCTATTGATACTTCAAAATCCACAGTAATTTGCAGGACTCAAGTAAAGGGCAGAGACAAAGAGAGGAAAGTACTTGACATAAGACCTGTACCATTGTGGGTAATTTAAACAAATGATAACTAATGTTTTGATTTTCTAATCTTGAAAAGCCAATAGTTATTCCTCCACTCCACAGTGTATATCATTTGATTGAACCAATATTAAACTATGAATTGATATTGTGTCTCAATTTGGGAACAATTACATTTTTATAGTTTAGACTGCTGGCACAGGATCTATGTTATGCTTCACTCCATTTACATCCGTTTAATACAGGAGAAATGCCTATTTATTTTTCAGACAATGACACAAAATTCATTCATAGTTCTTTGCATCTGAAAATCTCAAGAGCTTATAAAGGCAAAAGCCAGACTCTTGACAATTGTTGTTTATGTCTGGACTCCTCTCTCTGTATATTGCTTCTGATCCTCATCCTCACCTGTGTCCATTAATGGTGTTTTTCTTCCTTTTTGGAAGGAGAATTAACTCACCATTGTGACTTACTGTGGCATAGCTGAGACAACTTCTAGACTTCTCATAATTCAAGGACATCAGAATATATTCAAACTATTATAAGCGTAAGGTATGTTGAGCATAATTAATAATCAAAGATGTCCAACATAGAAGGAAATAATGAAACACGATGGGTTTCGATTATTAAAGAGTATGCCAAGAGAGAATCTGATACAGGAAGCACATTTTATGAACAGATTCTTTTTTTTTTTTAATGTGTATGAATGTACTGTCTGCATGTAGGTCTGTGCACCCGTGTCATGCAATGCCGCGGAGGTCAGAAGAGGGTCTCGGATTCCCCTGGAACTGGAGTTCTTCTGGAATTGGAGCTTCAGACGGTTCTTAGCCGCCATGTGGGTGCTGGGGATCGATCCCGGGTCCTCTGCAAGAGCAGTCGGTGCTCTTAACCACTAGGCTATCTCTCCAGCCCGAACAGATTCTTTTTATTATTACCTCAGTTGGGTCATCTATCTTGGAGCAGTGCAAGTACTTAACATAAATTTAAATTGGAAAATATTGCTTTTAATGCCTTGCAATTATTATTATACATGCACGCATCAGATAAAAATCATTTTGTGGTGCACGTCTTTAATCCCAGCATTCAGGAGGCAGAGGCAGGTGGATCTTTGTGAGCTCAAGGCCAGCCTGGTCTACATAGTGAATGCCAGGACAGCTGAGGATACAGGGAAGCCCTATCTCAAAAAGATTAAAAAATCATTTTGTATACAGATTGTCTTGTATACATTTAATTGGCCACACAGTAGGCTGTGACATTACGTGTTCTAAAAAACTGATTCCTGTCCTGTATTTTTGAAAGTTAGGAGAGGTAGGAGGATGAATTTGACCACAATACAAGACTTTTACTCAGGCCTGAATATTTATAGGTGAAAATCTCTGTTTGATAACCAAGAAGATCTCTTCATTATAGATAAAGAAGCCCATGAACTAAGTCTAATCAAATAGGAAATGTATATACAACCTATTTTTTCATCATAGATAAAACTGTATTTTAATTTTTGTGAATGATGAGGTGGTAATCACAGGTGTGATTATAACTATCATCCTGTCATTCTGCTGCAGGTGACAGTGGTAGATAGCTCAGTATTCCTACTTGCAGATGATATGATTATGTACATAAGAAACCCCAAAGACATCGCCAAATCAACACTTTAGAACTGATAAACACTTTCAGCAGTGTCAGTATTCAAAACTAACATATACAAGATAACCTTTCTATATTCCAATGAGGAATATACTGAAAAACAAGAGCATCAGGCCCATTCATAACACACACACACACACACACACACACACACACACACACACACACAGCCCCCTTCAGAATAAACCTTACAAGGAAATGAAAGTCCCCCACAATGAAAACTTATTTAAGACACTGACTAAGGAAATTGAGGAAGACATTGGGAGATGGAAAGACCTTGCATGCTCATGGATTGGCAAAATTAATGCTATGAATTGGCCAAAGCAACCTATGGATTTAATGCAATTCAAATGAAAATTCCAGGACCATACTTTACAGGTACAGAGAAGGTTATACTGAGTAAGTAATCCAGGCATAGAAAGGCAAATGCCAAATATTCTCTCTAATACGTGAAACTGAGCCCTGACTCTTTAGTTCTGTTTGTTTAACATGGAGTACTTGTGGAAGCCAAGAAATTAGGACGGAAACATAGAAAAGAGAAAGGTTAATGTAAGAGAGGGAGGGATAGTAGAACATGGGTAGAAGGAAAGCAAAGATTTAAGCACAGAGGGAGGCAGAGGACTGGGGAGATGAAGGTGTGAAATGGATCGCAACTGTAGGAACAATTGAGATATGTGTAAAGAAGCCATATGGAAGCCTGCTGTCTTGTAACCCAAATAATACAAAAGAGGGACTGAAGAGAATTACTCTACATGACTGGATGATGATACTTATAGGAATAGTGGATTACTTAACATGGTTCCTGGTCCCAGGTATGAGATACCTTCACAGGAGTGGGGCAGGGAAGTCCCAGGAGCCCCACAAACAATGTGGCCCCTCTGGCCAACTCTCTTAGCTGCCTACCAGAACTAGAGGGTATGATCATATTATAGAAGACACCACATACCTTGGTTGTGAGATATAAAGAAAGCAGGCTGGTAAGAAGGCTGGCACTGAGTTGGTAGCACCTTTCTCCATGCTGGCTAGCATTCACACCACCAGAAGGTGCTGAGTGGGCTGCTGCAGGAGAAAAGGCATCATGGGTCTCGTTCAGCTAAGAACTCTATGAGCCAGAAGTCCAACGTGCTGGACAAGATATACCCACTTGTGCAATAGTATCTTGACTGTGATAGGGTACCTAAGTGTCCTCTGATTTGGATTTGAGACCCACTAGGGGGAAAGGGCATGCATGAGAACAAACCCTGCCTGGTACTGGACCTTTAGATAATAAGGCAGGTCTGAGGAAAAATTATTACTGATGTTTAAATGAACCGAAACACCAGAAAACTCCCTTCTAAATATCTATGCTTATATGCACAGACAGAAGAGGACCCCTCCCAGCCTTAGAGAAGCCTCAGTACAATGAACAGTGGTGAGTGCAGAGACTCCTGGATGCTTAGGATATAGAGACTAAGCATCAGTTGGCCCAACACTGAGCAAGATATTCATTCCACTCCATCTAATGCTTAGGGAATGTTCCAGAAGAGGGGTCAGGGGAGTATATAAGAGCTGGAAGACATTTTCTAGAGTTGATACAGCTATTGTAATTACTATCTATAGTTACCTGCACTGTGCCCATACCAGACCTGTCCTATTAACAGTAAGTCTAAGAAGGGGGAGGGGCTCTCAGTTCTACCTTTTATCTCTGAACTATTGATAGACTCTGGGAGAAGGGGAACTGCTGTCTTTACTCTTGTACCCACTTGTGAGCCACTAGGCTCCATTGGATAGTTCCAAATGCAGAGTCACCCAGCTAGCTCTGGTTAATCTATGTGGGTCACAAAACAAAATTAATAGGCATGAAAGTGGAGAGAGATTTATGGGGAGGAGAGGAGGTTGGCACAGGGTGTAAGGAGCTGGGAGGTGAGAGTGGATGGGATTTCATGTTATGTGTGAAATTGTCTAAAAAATTTAATTAATGAAAATTTAAAAGTTTTATATTTTCACAAAGATGAATTACTTCAACTTTTTTCAGCTAGACATACAGAGAGAGAGAGAGAGAGAGAGAGAGAGAGAGAGAGAGAGAGTTAATAGAGACAGAGAGACAGAAACAGAGAGAGATAGGGAGATATCCTAATGTTTTATGTATAAACTTTATGTAAAAGTGCCCTAAACATATCCAGTTTTTCAAGTGATTTTCAACATTCTGGGGTCTAATGAAATGACTGTTGAAAGAGTCAGAAATTCCAAAGCTCCTATTCTTGGTGATGCCCAGAGAAGTTTATATAACAGAATAAATATCCCTAATCAGAAAGTCCTCAACATGAACCTGCTTAAATACAGAGGAAACCAAGGAAAGTAATCCTTCACTGAGAGATTCTTCTAAACACAAGTTCAGCATATAACAACTGAGAAAAGATCAGTTTAAATATCTTCCTTTTTAAAAAATAAGGAATCATTAATCAAGACATGTTGTAAGTCTTAAGAAAAAAATCAAGGAATCAAGGTAAGTTTCAGTTTCAGTTTCATTCAGAAACTTAACTTGAGGACCATCTTTTTCTTGCCAAAAGTATTATTGTATAACAGATCTTGGAAAGAATGAAGAGGAGAGACACTGGAGAGATGTTCCAGGAATGTGGAAGATATGTGTTTGGAGTCAGAGGGACAATACAATATATTGGAAAGGCTCTACTGTTGGGATTTCCTCTATAACATCTTAGCCGAATGGATACACAAGTCGTTCTTGAAGACCTCGGGAATACAAAAAACAAAACCAGAAAGTAAGAACTTCTAGTTGTAGAATATGGTTTACATCAGAAAGTGGAAAGTCTAGAAGAACAGAGACGAGTTAGGAGCTGACTACGGTAGCTTAGGAGAGGCAGAACAAGGTGGGGCTGAACAGTGAAAGCCAGGAGGAGGAAGAAATGCATGAGGCAGATGCTCAAAAGTACAAATCAGTCAAGTCTGGCAATTGTCTACAGCCAAAAGTTCCCAGAGAACATGCATATGGAGTGGTTTAGAATGTGCAATATAAATGATGGGGAGACAGAAATAGTATTCCCTTGGCTGAGGGTGGGGAGAAATAGGAGACGGTTTTGGATCATGCTGAGTCTGAGCATGATCCAAAAGGATCATGAGGAAAACATGTAAGAGTATCCATTGGTTGTTTTTCTCCCTCCTCCTCCTCCTCCTCCTCCTCCTCCTCCTTCTCCTCTTCCTCCTCTTCTCTTCCTCTTTCTCCCCCTCCTCCTCCTTTTGTTTTCCCACTACTATTTACTTCTGGAGGACTCACAGATGTCCTTTTTAGAGAACATTGAAATGGTTAGTTTATAGGACTTCAGGTCCTGACATAATATGCTTTAAGGTAGTATTAAAATCACCCTAAAAATTATTAGCAAGATAAAAACAAATCCGTCAAAAGCACTATTTTCAACCCTTTTGTTATCTAGTCAAGTGTTTAATCTAAATCAATTTGCTGTGTTCCAGAGGCTCAAAGCAGAGATAAAAAGCACAGTCTTTTTGATGGTGAATTGACAGAGTCATGTATATAGGTTGTATTAGTTGCTTTTCTGTTCGTATGTTAAACACCATGACCAAAACAATTTATAGAAGGAAGCAACTTATTTGGCTTACAGTTCCAGAGGAAAAGAGTCCATCATGGTGGGGGGGGCATGGCAGGAGGCAGCCAGAGTGGAAAGCTGAATTCTCACATCTTCAAACAGGCACAAGAAGCAGAGAGACAAGCTGGAAGTGAGCAAGTTACACACTCTCCAAGCCTGCCCTCAGTGAGAGCATGCATAGCCACATCTCCCACACATTCCACAATCTTCCCCAAACAGTGCCTCCAACTGACCAAATGTTCAAATACTTGGAGCCTGTCGGAGACATTCCTCATTCAAATCATCACAAAGTGAAAAAGAAAGTTATGACCTAATGAAACAAGGGCTTGCTTGCTGGCATATAGTTTGCCAAAGTCAATTGTCACAAAATTCATGTAAGATTTATTGCTATGATTATTGTGTGTGCATATGATGTGTGTTTGGGCATGCATGTGCCATGTAGAGATCCAAGGACAACTTGGAGGAGCTGGATCTCTCCTTCTGCCTTTGTTTGGGTTCCAGGTATTCCACTTAGATCTCCACGCGTGTGCAGCAAGCACTTTGCCTGCTGTGCCATCGACATCTCTCCAGCCCCTAGTATAAAATTTTTAAATAAAATAGTCTTTGTAATTTAAATCGTACATTCTTAATTTTCCAAGGTGTAACTATTAACAGTGAGTAACTTTCATGTCAAGATGAATTTTAGTTTATAAAGTGAGTTAATGGCTGTTATTTGCAGTGAGCATCTCAAGTCTGTACACGATAGGGGTCACTAAATCTGCATGAGAACTTCAGAGTTCATAAAGTCTAGTTGATATGTTCAAGGTGTCCAGCTAATGAAAATTGGATCTTCTATTCAGAGATTCTGATTTATGAGTTTAATATTCTCATCACTATGAGGTTTTGAATGACTATTTTTGAACTGTACTTAATGAAAGTTAATGATGTAACTTCCCAAATTTCCTTTAACTGTTAAAACGAAAGTCTGTCATGAGCGACTTGAAGTTTATAACTCATATTTTCGGTACTGTATTTACTAATCAATGTCCACCAATTATTTTAAATTTTAATTGTTTTGATTGATTTATTGATTGTGTGTGTGTGTGTGTGTGTGTGTGTGCAAGCACATGCTCTATCAGCAGAAGATAGTGCTGCCCACTAGAGCATGTGTCATGGTGCCTGTGCGGAAGGCAGGGGACAACTTTTGGGAGTGGGTTTCTCTTTCCACCATAGGTTCCAGGGGTCAGACTCAGGTTGTCAGATTTGAGTGGCAAGTTTATCCACTTTGTTAATCCACTGTTTATCCACTGAGCCATGTTGCTGGACGTTCACCAGCTGCTTTGATTAAACGGGTATCAGAAGACTTGAATGGTGATGCAGAAGTAGTAGCTGCAGGGAGCAGACACCGCCCTGGCAGCTGGACGAATGAAGAGCGGCTGGTGGCTGGACTGGCATGATGGAAATGGTAAGTGGCTGCAGGGACAGGGCATGGTCCTGGCAGAGTCTGCTAGCATTATTTGCTGAAATAAATAACTTATTTCCATGCTATTATTCACTTTACTTATTTGTTTTGTCAGTGCCAATTAAAGTTGAACATCATTGTCTCAGAAGTTTGAGTCATTCTGTACAATAGCTGTGAAAAACCCAACCAGATAAGTCAGATGTGTGTGTGCTAATTGCACTGCTGGGTGTGACCTTTTTGTCACAGACACAAGGCAATAACTGAATGTGCAAAGTTTAAAACAATAACAAAATCAACTAAATTTTAGTTTATCTTTTATTATTGAGATGCATTAGCAGTTCTGAGTAGTACTAATAAATACTCTTCCCCCAAGAGCCACACATACTTTATATCCTCTGTGTACCATTGAAATAAGTTGTTCTAGGTTCTAGGGGGACATATTTAGGGACAATTGTTTTAGAAGCCCTTCCTTCCTAATACTTTGGATTCTTCAAATAGTTTTATGGATGAAAAATAGCTGTAGCTGTGCCCTAGCATTCTCTAGCTCCTCCACACAAACAGCCTGGTCTCTGCAGCAACATGACACAGAGCATTAGGGCTATATTTGGGTGGTAGGTCATAGTTCTACACAGAGCCTGGGGATTGTTTGTAGGAATGGGAGTTTGCTTGGCTCAGGGTAAGAAGCTGCAAAACTCTGCCCTGGAGCCTCTTTGTGAGGTTGGGGTAGGCAGTCTTACCTGCCTCACCTATTTTTTGCAAATTCCAGACCCTGTTGGCATCTTCCTTTGATATACTGAGCAAAGTGTCACATCTCCAGTTTGCTGTATACACAGATGGGAACTCTATTGCCCCCAGTAAAGCCAAGATGCCCACTGTATGCACACTTAGGTTCTGTTGTCTCCAGGGAGAGCCTAGTTGGGCCGCACTGTTCTGGAGTATTTCCCCAACAGATAAATGTTAGCAGTTTGTGACAACTGAGCCTTCTTATAAAAGTAAAAATGGGGGGATGTTGGTATTCTTTTGGCAGAAGCACTTAAAAGCACTTACCTGACAGCCTTGACCCCTGCTGTTTCTCACAGGCTTGTGAAAGTCTGGACTGTCCTTTGATCTCTCAGGAAAGAACTTTGATCCAGATTTTAGCCTGAGGTTCCCTTGTCCTAATTACCTGCCCCAGGCCCCAGTGGTGTGTACATGTTCTGACCCATGCCTGGGTTAGTATAAAAGCCTTGAATTCCAACATTATTGAGTCTATTCCCTCGGGCTTTCTCTGAGTTTGTGTCTGTATGTCTATATGTCTGTATATCTTTCTACTTCTCTTTCTATTTCATTAGGTAAAATCCCTGGTGGTCCCCTCCCCTCTCCTTGCTGAAGCTAAGCCAGGGAGAGAAGAAACAGCATGTGGATGTCAGCCACGAATGTATAAAGGACCATTCAGAAGATGATAAACTCTGACAACTGTTGACCAAATGAGAACTCTTTCTAGATCTTCTGCTGATAGATGAAGTTTCTGCATACTTTGTTTTTGGAAAAGGAAAAGGCCTGGGAAATTCTAACCCCAGTACCTCTCAGAGATCCTTGATATTAGGGTGCCTCTGTTCCACATGTCATTCAGAGACACAGGGTACTATTTCCATCTGTTCGCTTTGCTGACACTAAGGTTGTCAGCCTCATTCTGAATCATGGTCTTATTCCAGCATTAGACTATGGAATGTGAGGATTTTGAAATTATTTTTTATATTACATGTATGAATGTTTTGCCTGCATGTAAGTAAGTGTACCCATGCATGAAATGGCCACAGAGGCAAGAAGGGGCACCAGGCCTCCTGGAACTAGAGTTACGGATGATTTTTAGATGCCATATGGGTGCTAGGAATTGAACCTGTATCCTCTGGAAGAGCAGACAATGCTGCTTCTTTTTGCAGTTGATGACAATACAGAGACCCTCAGGGGTCAGTGTGCAGAGAATAAGACTGTGGAGTTCTCATTCTAAATGGGACACTTATATCACACCCCTCCCTGCAAGGCTCATGGATGGTCTTGGAAGAGGAGTGGAAAGAATGTAAGAGCTAGAGGGAAGATGTCTGTAGAGAAACAGTACTTGTCAAACATGACAGCACAGTTGCAGACATACACCAGACTTGCCCCAAATCAAGCCAACCAGAATCTGAGCATGTATCATGGAGGGGCTCCTGAAATCTTACCCTCATCTGAGAAGCAATTAGAACTTGATGGCTGCTGAGAGAGAGAGAGAGAGAGAGAGAGAGAGAGAGAGAGAATTTTCTTCAGGGATGCAGGCCCTAGGAGTCTACCCATGCTCCAGGAGATGGTCCCACACCAATACACAAAAAAGTAGCATTAGCTAGACATGGTGGCATATGCCTTTAATCCCAGCACTAAGGAGGCAGAGGCAGATGGATCTCTGGAAGTTCAAGGCCAGCCTGCTCTATGAAGTGAGTTCCAGCTGGGGCTATAGGGAGACCCTATCTCAAAAATACCAAAAAAAGGTAGCATTAGATGGACTCATTGGGCATTGAGAGAGAGAGAGAGAGAGAGAGAGAGAGAGAGAGAGAAAAGAGAACATGGAAACATGGTAGGGAAAACTGGTGGGAGGATGAGATAGAGGAGCAATTACAGGGAGGGGAATGGGGGATAAATTTGATCCAGACATATGTATGTATAAATGAATATTAAAGAAAATGGTTTTTAAATGATTAAACCCATACACAGATCTGTCAGTAAACAGACGGCCACAGGCTTGCCTTTTCCTCTGGCTCTTAACCACTGGTCCTGTTCTATTGCCAAGCAAGAGAAAATTGGCTGCTTAAAGGATCCACAGCTAGGAAAGCAGCACTGCAAAACTTATTTACTTAAGGGAAACTGAGGAATATAGTTTGCAAATTAGGTGGCTATGAGCTCAATTTAAACCAAACTGACACGGGAGAAAGGAAAAAACAAGTTTTGGGGAACAGTTAGCAGTCTGCCACAAGCAGGATGTATCCACAGATTTTTGTAAGTGTTCCTTATCTCTTCATTAAAAAGATTAGGCAGCCTACAGCCAAGGGAACACGTTTTTGTCCCAACTTCTAGAGACAGAAAAAAATGACAGATTAGTAAGTATATACATAGTAAGTATATACATACACACAGACTTATGAGATCATATTGTTCCAATGAATAAAAATGCTTGATTTGGATTTTATTTCAACAATGTTTCTTGTACCAGCTAGAGAACAGCTCATTTATTCTTCCAGAGCCCAGAACAATGCAACTATTAAAAACAGCAATTTGCTTAAGATTTGGAAGATCTATATTTAGACAACATGAACAATATTCACTTAAACCTGAAGTTTCCTTGGAGACTTTTAACAAAAAGGTCTATACAAATGAGAAAAACATTTTTATATAGCGTAACATTGTATAAGAAACCAGGGCGCAGGGCATGGTGGTGCACACCTTTAATCCTAGCACTTGGGAGGCAGAGGAAGGCGGATCTTTGTGAGTTCAAGGCCAGCCTGGTCTACAGAGCGAGTTTCAGGACAGCTGGGGCTACAAGGAGACCCTGTCTTGTAAAAACCAAAAAAAAAAAAAAAAAAAGAAACCAGGGGCAAGTCTTTCTGTTCTATCATCATTCGATCAAATGTGCAATGGTTGATACACTAAAGGAAGCCATTGCCCACAGCCAGCCTATTCTTCATTATTACTATGGGAGCAGTCATCAATGAGCTGGCCTCATATTGTCTACTTTTTCCCATAACTAGGTACTTAGCACATCACTAATTGGCAAGAACCTGAACATAATTCTAGGTGCAAGTCGGCAGTATTTTCTGTGACCCTGGCTCAGCTCCATGTTTTCTTGGCATGTCTCTGTTTTTTGCTGTTACTGGGCATAAGTGAAGTTAGAATTTTAACTGTTGGCATATGCTAGTTCTTTTGAGACTAAGGAATCAATTTCCTGTTAGTAAAAGAGATTATGTAAAAGATGGAATTACAAGTATTACCTCTCTTTGAACATGTTGATGTTCAAAGATTTGCATAAGCTGAAGCTCACACCATAGCAAAAGCATGGACCACTATTTTTACTTGTCAGATGTTTATTACTATGTGGAGTACCACATGACCACCCCATAAAGATAGATCAGCATGCTAAACACAGAGAGGCGGAACATAACCTATATATTATGTAACATGTGGAAATAAAATAATTTATTTGATATAAATGTTAGAAATTGATTTTCTTGTTAACCTGTTGTTACTTCAAAGAAAAGTCATAGACTTCCAGAATTTCCCCTTTCAGGTACAGTCTTGGCATCTGCTTATTTCCCTAGGGCTTGCTGCTTCTGTCATCCCTGATGGAGCACGGTTCAGTCTATTCTGTGTCCCTCTGCTATTCCAAGCATGGGCAGCTCTAGGTGTCTCTTAGCTGTCTTGTCCTCCCTGTCTTTCCTGAAACAATGAAGCATAAATCTGTCCTCATTTTCCACATGATTATCTATTAAGTATTTGAGGTGTATCGTTTTTCCTGAGAGATATTTTTCAAGTTAAGTATGTCTAATTGACTCTTTATTCATGGACTGAAATGATTTCTTGCCCCACTGCAATTCCGATGAGCTTCCTCTGAACATACTTCTATGTTTCAGTGTCCTTCAGAGAGGGCAGACGAGTTGTGGTCAGTTCAGAAAACAGAGTCTAGTAAAACAGTTCTTTAGAACTGCATATTATGTATTTGTTGATGAAAGGGACATAGTAAAATTTTCATCAGCTGTGACACTCTATTGGCCTTATTTGAATGGCACAAGGCAGGCTCTTCACCCCTAAACAAGATTATTATTCCTTTGATACTACTGTAGGATTTTCTCCTGTGAGATATTCCTAGAGTCTCCTACTAAAATATAACTCATATAATGTAGTCAAAAATCTTAAACTTTTCCAACTGATTCCAACTCAAAATGAGTTCACAAGTGGGTGGGGACAGGAGGGAAGGAAGGTGGGGATGAGACAGGCCATAAGATGAAGGGTGGTCAGAACCATTCCCAGAAGATAGGAATAAGGAACCTGGAACACCACAGAATGAATTTACCTACCCCTTGGCCATTGCATTGTATTTGATGCTTCTTAGTACAGGGTCCACACCTGTAACTACTTTGTTTCTTAAGCATCTGTATCTACAAAGGTTCTAAATATACTAAGAAGTTTAGTGCAACAGTGCGCTAAGCTTTTGGCTTCATGTGTGCAGTTGAGATCTGAATCTACTGCCCTACTGACTTCTCCCTCATTCATCTTAAGCCTTAGCATTCCACCTTGGGTTCTTACACACAACATGTGATTAGGGCTTCTTTTTCATCTTATCTGAAAATTTCTGCCATTCAAGTAGAGTGCTCATATCAGAGTTAGAGTTATACTGTGAGCAATATATGTATCTTTAAAGTTTTTAGTATGCATATTGAAAAAAATGCAAAAAAAGTGAAGTATATATTTTATTTAATCCAACATATTAAATAAACTTTTAAATAACTAATCATTAGAAAATAATTGCCCTTTATCTTACCAGATTTTCTACCAAGTCTTCAAAATGCAGTAATAATTTACACTTTTTTTTTTGGTATTTTTGAGACAGGATCTCCCTTTTAGTACCAGGTGTCCTGGAGCTCTCTCTGTAGACCAGGCCAGCCTTGAACCCACAGAGATCCACCTATCTCTGCCTCCCGAGTGCTGGAATTAATTTAAACCAAGCATATATCAATTATTCATCATCTACATGTAGCCAGTGTGAACTCTATTGAATAGCATAAGTTAAAAAAATTCTTTCAATTATCATTACTAAGTGTATCATCCTGCTAATATTGCTAGTTGTTTGTTGACTCTTTATTCCATTTTTGTGGGTTAATCTTTTTGTTATTTTAGTGATGTTTGTTTTGACATTCTATTTTTTTTCCTACCTATATTTCTTTTTTTTTTTTTTTTTTTTTTTTTTTTTTTTTTTTTTTTTTTTTTTTTTTTTTTTTTTTTTTTTTTTTTTTTTTTTTTTTTTTTTTTT